>JARHVA010001962.1:627500-735000 GCA_037957365.1 Torreya grandis | reverse complement strand
AAAAAATATTAGCTATTGTCTTCCCAAATTATTATATTATCCTTAATGTAAGTTACTTTCCTCTAAACATTAGTTAACCAAATTTTGGGCAGTGTCACCTAATGTTGACATAAAATATTATACTAGGTACCTATTTTTAATGGGATTGAGATGATAAAAATAGATTTAAAACTTCACAGAGGTTAGTATTGGGGTTTATTACTCATAAGAACATAAATTTATAAAATTTTAAGTATGTGTATTTTTATCCACACATTAACATACACAACACACAATATATAGGTATTTCCTACTCTAACTCTCTCTCTCTTTATATATATATATATATATATATATATATATATATAAGTATCCCACTATTTATCTTTAATCTATACCTCCTTTCTCTCTATTATAATATCTATTTATCTTTATTCCACCTTATACCTCTTATACATATATATCTAATAAACTTTTGAGTGTGTGTGTGTGTGTGTATCTATATACATCTACATACATACATACATACATACATACATACATACATACATACATACATACATACATATATATATATATATATACATATATATATACATATCTATATATATATATATATATATATATATATATACATACACACACACACACACACACACACACACACACACACACACACACACACACACACACACACACACACACACACACACACACACACACATATACATACATACATACATACATACATACATACATACATACATACATATATATATATATATATATATATATATATAATCTTATTAATCTCTAATATTATTTTATTATAATTTTATTATATTATTTTCACACTATTTTATATCGTTATATATCTCTTAAAAAGAAAATTTTATATCTCTTAACTAATGATCACTTTTGGTAACTATTTATTTACACTTTTAATTATTTAACAATTAACTATAGAATCTCTACTTATATTCCATACTAGATATTGATTTTAATTATATATAATATAATATATTATTTATCCAAGAATTTAGATTATGACATGAAGATCCAAACCATACTGCATCCTAGACATGTATAATCCTTTAAAAAAAATCAAGACTTATTCCATTGTAGTATGATTGTATCCTCTCTAGTGTATTTCAACATGATTATATGTTTATGCTCATATGTTTCTGATAAAAATTCATACCAACATGTCTAAAATCATAAATTAGTGTCTATAACCACTTTTGACATAACCTATTACTTTAGAATTTTGTATCTAGTCACTACACTTTTCAAAAGTGTTTGAAACTAGTCATCATCATAGGTCACAACCATATTTCTAGGATCTCTTCTACATTATTCCAAATAATATCTTCCATCATCGTAGTGAGTATAGAATATTATATAAATTATAAATTAAAGACACATCTATATTTACCTATCTCTTTATCTTTCCCCATTTAAATTTATCAAATTTAAGTACTCTCCAAGTAATTTATAATTAGGGTAGATATATATATATATATATATATATATATATATATATATATATATATATATATATATATATATATATATATAATATTCATTAGTTCCTTGTTTACAATTATTTGTGTAGTTTTTGAACCTTGTGCCCTTTTATTATTACATTTTTGGTGAACTCTCTTTTTTAAGTATTAAACCTTAGGGTTTCATGGTATCTTTATCTCTAGAAATTATTGTTGTGTTTGTTTCATATCTAATTTATCAATGTTTATTTATTTATTTATGATATTATCATTAATGTTATCTTATTTCATGGTTTCTATGTTTTAATATTATGTCAATTATGAAAAGGTAGATCTAAAATAGTTATTAGGTGAAGTAATAGATTGAGTTGTATTTTTTTTAAGGATTAAATATCTAAGATATGTCCATTGTGTATTTCCCCTTTTGAGATGATGGATGTAACCTAAAAATCAATCATATTAAAAATAAATGAGTTATATGTACCATGTTATATAAAAAAATATGTAAACATGTGATAACATGGTTATTTTATTTTATCATAAAAATAATATATCCTCATAACATATATTAAACATGTACCCTAAGGTATACAAGAATCATGTCAAGTAAATATCAATTGGGTACATATTAATACTCATCATAGTAATGATCATATAGTAACTAAGTAATAACCACACAAAATATGCATGATATCATTCATATCATCACACACCAATATAATAATCTATGATATTAATTGCAACATAAAAAATTTAGTAGATAAGCCTATATATTTATGCACATAACACATAATGTCATGGATATGATGAAAATAATAAATCATATCAACACACATGATAACACTCAATGTCACATAGAGTAAAAAAAAAACAAAAAAGGAGCCATGCTAAAGAGTCACATAAATAATGAGCCACAAATAGAAAGAGTCATGTTGAGAAGGATCCATAGATATATGGAGTCACATAGAGTAAAATAAATGACACACAATGTAAAAGTCACATAGATAATTATCCCCACATACAAAGAATCACATAGAGAAAGAGTCACATTATTAAAAATTAATGTCATGAAAACTAAGAGTCATATAATGAAAAATCAATGCCATGAAAAGTAAGAGTCACATAATTTAATTCACAATCAAGTAACACACCATGTAACATGTTAAAATACATCAAACATTCATAGAACAATAAAGGTTATCCTACACAATCAATTAATTTCATCATATCACATATAAAAGTATAGTATACATATAATATAACACTACAATTAGTGTATATAAGATAAAATCATGTGAAATTAGTGTAAAATACTCAATATGATCAATGAAATTATCATATAAAGATGTAACATGTGAATATGTACAAATATGCCCTAAGTGTTGGCATGCCCCCAATTTATGAAGGTATCCCCTATGTGTATAAATATCAAGAATTTGAATTTACATGTTGTATATAACCTTTATGTCTTGTATCCCACTCATGTATACTATGAAACATGTGCATAATTAAACTTTATATATAATCTAAAATGCATGTCATAAATCATAAATGGTTCATGTAAACTATAAAAACATGTCATGAAAAGGTCTTGTTTTTAAACTTATTTCATATTTTGAATTTTTTTTCAAAAATTTAAGGTATGTGAAGCTCAAAAGTGTAGGATGAAATCCATTGGATATAAAAACTTTTATGTAGACTGTAGTAATTAATATTTTAGATTTAGATATAGGATCCCTTAGACTTCCCATATGTCATTATCACTATCATCATCATATTTATGTGCATCAATCAATTTATTATTTCCTCTTGCTATCTCTAAGATGCTAGGTAAACAAATTAAATTTTATTCCATTACATATGAGGGATTATGATCTATCCTATGAGATAATAAATTATCACTTATGTTTGAGTCTTTTATCTTTGGGTACTCATTATTTACATAATGTTGAATCTTGATTTTAAGCCCTTCATATAATAAGGTTATGTCTTTATTTTGATTTTTAATTATAGCATGATTTTGTTGTAACCATTATTGTCTAAGTGTAGCCCACAAGTGGTCATCAAGACACATAATACATATTAATATATAAACAACCTTTAAATTTCAAGTGATATAAAATTTAATATTTTTCATCAATCTATCAAAATATATATCATTTTTTAATTCATATACATTGTTACCCAATTTTTGTAAGAATTTAATGTTGCACATGTTTTTCCCATTTTCTTCATCAACATAAATATCTTACCAATTGTTACCCTAAATGTATACCATAATAGTTATGATGTCATGGCATGGACACTTGAACTCTCTACGTGATCTATTTATGGATTTGTTCTTATTAGAAACCACTACTGGTGGTTTTGTTATATCTAAGTTATTGTTGTAATTCCTTCATCCTATTTTAAAATATTTTTCATTTAGTATAATATAATATGATACAAATTCTACACTATTCAAACTCCTTAATGTTTGACAATAAAATACCTAATCTAAATGTGAAAATATATCATGATTGAACAATATCACTTATGTTTATGAAAATTAAAAAGGGGATTTAGATACTTAGTGTGTTAATGTTATGTGTGGGTTTGAAACTAAATGAAGAAAACATTGGAAAATGGATTAGAATTTACTCAAACTAGTAACAAGAGTGTTTGGATGTACTTTGCTGATTCCATCAGGATTAATGCACTATTGTCTCATGTAGGCACATGTTATCTATAGATTCACTTGGTGAATTTATGGTTCATATTTTGACATAGTTAGTGTATCTAATCTACTTGAATAATGTCTTTCTGTGTGATATCAGGTTCTATTTATGTGAATAATCTAGAAAACCTATCTCCATCACTTAAAAATCCTAGATCCACTTTGAAAACTCGGTTAACCTATTAAAAAAGGCTAAAAATGAGGGTTGAACTTACCTCAACCACTCTCCAATGAATGGTAAATCACTACTTATGTATGCAAGACTTTTAAGAGGAAGTTTTAACCATACTATTTTTCCCCATTAGGTGTATGTGTTCAATGGTGATCCTTTTATTAATACACTATGTAATTTATATTTCAAAACTTGATAATAGTTAACCTAGCTATGCTTATGTGCTTCAAAATTGGCTAGGCCATCTCCTTATGACTATTTTCTAATTTTGGAAGTTTAGAATAGTCCTTTTAAATGTGCATGTGATATAATATTTCTTAATACTCATTTGGAAATGCTAGATCATGAAATATTATTATAATTATTATTTATTTATATAGGAATTTTGAATAATTTATCATGCCATTAACATGAAAAACATATGGGTCAAACCATAAAGATAATTTGAATTTTAAAAATTACCATTTCTTAGTGTGAAAATAGGTCCATTAGAATTTGATGTCTCTACAATTTAGTAAAAATATAAGTCTAATGAAATAATATGAAAGGAAAGAATACCAATATAATGATATCAATACATTATAAGTAAGATAATTAATATTTGAGGCATAGATAATAAAATTCTTGATGGTGACTGATAGCAAATCAATAAAGTTGGGCCCATAAAAAGCATGTTGATAGGAGAGAAGGGTGTATAAGAGACACATGTGCACACATAAGTAATTTAAGGTGAATATAGGTCAAAATTGAGTCTTGGTTTCTCTAACAAACCCACTAATATTCCCCATTTTGAGGTGAATAATGTATCCTATAAATTAATCATCTCAAAAGAGAAGAGTTAATCACATCATGTTATTTATAAATGTATAATCAATTACAAATCATGTGATAAATATGGTGGGTCTCATACAAGAATGGAACACCTTCAATAGATAATTCAATCCTTCACCCATTATTCTAAGGTCAAAAGGAACCCTAGGAAGGAACACTTGATGATGGTGGAGACCCCTCCTGCTAAGATCCCCAACACTACTCCCATAAGGAGGACTCCAGTACATGAACAAGTGCTAAAAATACCATGAATGATCCTACCTAGAGATGACATTGAAGGACCTCGTAAAATAATAAGGAATTAAGTTTTACATAAAATATAGAGTGAACCAAAGAAGAATATCAAAGAAGAGAATGATCCTTCAGAGGTCCCCTCCTCCTAAGATATTTTATTTGATTTTTGTCTATTGTTTTTACCTCTCATGGGGATAATTAGCTAGTTGTAGTTTTTTTTTTCTATTTCAACCCTTGGGGCTTGGTACTCTTTTTTTTTAAAAATTAACTATGGTTCTTGGTCCCTATAAAACTAGGTATTTTACCCAATCAAATAAAAAATATCATGTGATAAACTATGAAAAGTGTTTCATAATAGTATGAATATATCATCAAATAATATATGAAATATGTAATGTAAGGCATGCATGTGTCATGCCAATATATATATATATATATATATATATAGACACACACACACACACACACATATCACATAGTATTGATAATCATATATATAAACAATGGATAATATCCTCAAATGAAAGGTACATGATATGGATCATGGAACTACACACAAGAATATAAATGCATGGCATGGATCATATAAATGTAATCTCAATGGACTATCTTATATTTACCCACTCATAAGAACACAAATGTGATGGCCATGATGCACATAATAAAATCACACACAATAAAATCAATGTGACATAAGGAAAAAACCACACATATTTTAACACAAGGCAAGGTCCACACACAATGGAAAAAAATGTCACATAAGGTGAGGGTCACACAAATGGACAATAAATTTCACACAAGGAAAGGGACACTCACAATGGATAAGAAAATGTCACATAAGATGAGGGCCATACAAATAAAAAGTATTAGAAGAGGGCAAGTGCCTAAAGAAAGAGTTATACAATTAAAAATAAACAAATAAAAATTCACATAAGATGTCAAGGGACTAAAGAAAGAGGAATACAATGACACACTCAATAAAATAGAATAAATAAAATAATGCAAGGGCCAAAGAAATAGCCATGCAATGCCACACTCAATAAAACAAAAATAATAAGAGAAGAAAGAGATAAAGAAAGAGTCATTCAATGACACACTTAATAGAAAAATGTCATATACTATGGAAAGATCCAAATAAATCATTATAAATTATTCACATATATAAAATTAAATAGTAATTATGAAGTATAAAACATATTAATTTAGTCTAGACCATCAATCTATGCTAACATCATAGCATATAAAAGTATCATTGTAAATAATATAAGACAAAGCAGGGCATGTATAATAAATCAATGTATCCAAACATGATCTATGTAAAATTTCATATTAAAATATAAATTCTGACAATGTGACTTATGGAATGAGATGCCCCCAACATTGGCATGACCCTGGGTATAGGAATGTCCTACATCTTTACATCTATGTATCATGTATAACCTATATGTCATGTATCACACTCATATTTACTATGAAATGCATATGCATATGTAAAATGATATTATCTATCAAAACTATTATAAATATCATAAATAAATATGTAAAACTAGAAAACATGTCATGCTTAGGTCTTGATTTTGGATTTTTGAAATATTTTTATTTTTTTTATCTTTTTTGAATATTTAGAACACATGTATATATTAAATGAAATCCAAGTAGAAATGTTATGAATTATAATAATTGTAGGGATCCAAACAATCCGTGTTATATTTCAAGACATATTATGCATCAAGTATAATAAAATGTAAATTTTAAGGAAGTGAAATCAATCAACATGCCCCTTACTATATATGTGAATTGCAACATCGTATCTCAAGAAAGTATATGGGAGGTGGAGGGGGTGAGGAATAATAAATTTATATGTTTATATAATATGTATATATAAGTGAATTTGATTTTTTAGGCTCAATATAAGACATAACATTTATAAATAGTTAGTATGTAAGAGTGAGCAAGTAGTATGCCACAAAGGATGTGCACTAGGATAAGGGTGTTATAAAGGATGAATCATCTAGATGTTTAAATAAATAAAAGTTCACGTTAAAAATACATTAAAAACAAAGGGATGGAAGAATTATAAATTCAAGATCATATGAACATACGCATGTAAAAATAGAAGAGTAAAGGAAATAAGCAATCAATCAAATATCAAGAAGCTATATACAATGGATTATGTTCCTAATAAATAATGATACCATCAATGGAATGCCCCCATGAAGGTATTGTATATATGAAATTCCACCCATGTCTATCATCTGATGAGTCATATAATCTATCATCATTTGGATTACAAAGCTCTTGATGTATCTCTTTAATTTGATCATCTTCATCTTCATTTTGGTACCAAATATCCATATCATAACAATCATTATAGTCATTGTATTTAGATACAAATAATTTATCAAGTTTTTATTACTCTTAAATATGTAATTTATTATGAGGATTTTGTATGTTAATTTTAATGTATAAGGATTTGATATTATTCCTTAGCGAAAATTCAACCCAAGGATGGTGCAAGAGTCTAGAAAGGTAACTAGATAAGAGGAAAAGACCATGGCCACCATATACATGAATAAGAGATTGATTTAAACTCTTAACAACATTTAAAATATCAATATATATATATATATATATATATATATATATATATATATATATATATATGTATATATATATAAATCATATTAAGTTTTTACAATCATTTAAGTGTATGAAATAACTCTATAATTGTACTACTAAAATAAGAGAAAATGAGAGATTATCCTAAAAAGAAATAAAATTCATGAAATTATGTTTGGTTCTATACATCTGTATTATAATTTATAAAGATCCAACTAGGTGTAGCATCCTATAATCCTAAAAATTGTCACTATAGATAAAGGATACCACAAAAAATATATACATGCGAGGACCAACCCCCTCCCTTGATTTCTAACTCATTCGACTAACATGGTATTTACAAAAATTAATTGTTGATTAAGGGAATGTATTTGAGGGTATTAATTTTTTGGCATATCTAGAGGCATGCCCTTGATTTGAATTTATAGGCCACATCATCATTCTTTGATCACTAACTGATTACTTTGAGATCTACCACCCATACAAAATTTTCCATTTTTCACTTTCTCATTAGTTCAGAGTTGTCTCATGTATCTTCTTTGTTATGGTATACAAAACTTAAGTCACCCATTTTTCCTTGTACTTCATGATTTGTATATGATCTTAAACATTTCACTAGTCTATGTTTGTCTTTTATGTGTAATTGTTTGACTAAGGGTCTAGACTCCTTGATGAGGACACATGTCCAAATCAATGAATTAAATTGAAAGATGAACCCTACAAGATCAAAAAAATTCTCAATCATGAATCTTTTGAATAAATGACAAGGAGAAATAATTAAAACAATTGAGTAATAAACCAATTTATACCAAATGTGATAAATAAACAAAATAATTGACTATATATATATATTAATTAACTTTATATTCAAACATAAGCCTTTCCATATAAATAAAGTACATAAAGATCCATCATTAATTCAATTTAATAATTTAAAATAAAATAATGTCATCAGGAAGCTTACTAACCCAATGGAAATTTAACATTTAATCGATCAATGCCTTCCTCAATCCTTTGATAGTTTTTATATTTAAAATGATCATCAAATTTAAGCCTACTAAGTGCCACATGGCACATTCTTATTGACCCAAAGGTTAAAATTTTATAGATTAGTCAATGGAATGTTTATGTCATCAGGGTGACATGTAGTATCCTCTCATTAGGCTAGGTCTTTGGTCTGGGAATGCAGGATGATAGTCCGTGGAATTCTCCCAGTGAGCCAAAACTTTGAGATTACTACTTAAATTGGTTCAATCTCTATGGTCCCAAGCTCTACTAAAGTCACCACATGGTGGCCTCTCAATACTTTAAGACCATAGGACTATTAGCCTATTATCAAGGTATTTTATGTATCTAAGCTCATAGTCTCCCAAGAAATCACCATGTGGTGACCTATTAGATCTAAGGGGATTGGAACCTTTAGACTATTACCAAAATATTCATGTTCCTAGGATCCTAATAAATTACCATGTAGAAACCTATTGAGACCTTAGGGGATTGAGACTAGTATCTTATTGATTAACTCTTTTTTAGCCTATGTTATTAGGATCATACCACATGGAATGATCTTGAGGCTTGGGGTCATCAAAAATATTTAAAAACTTTTGTACTTGGCTCATAACTTTGAAATGATTTGATAGTAGCATGTGGAAAGAGCTCAGGGAATTAAAAGACTCAAGGTTTGGATTTGGAACAATGAAAAAATGACTAAGGCATCAAGCCCAAATTTGTAAATCATGTTTAGCTCAAATTTATTAACTTAGAATTAGCTTATTTTGAGCTCATTCAACTCAATTTAGTAGATGTAGATCTAGGTATAACTATAATTTCATGACTTTGGTGACTTAGATAAGGGCTCAATCGAGTTGAGCTTGACACAACTTACAAATAAATTCCAACCTAAAAGGATAAATATAAATGGGTTAAAAATAATAAAATAGACCTCGGACTAGCACATGGTTATTGATTTAATATCTTAATATTTTAATTGAAAATTTATTAAACCAAGATTTAACCATTCATAAAGATGAAAATGCCCACTCTCAAGCAAAGAGTCAAACATGAAAGGTCTTTTAGACCAGTTATGGAAACATTCAAATCAGTTAAGAAAAAGAGGGTCCCCATATTTAGATTTAAAATGGGGTGTGTTGTGAAAGAAATAATAAATTATGAATCTTACTTGGAGATACCCCTAATCATATTAAGAATTTAAAATATCATGTTCTCATTCAAATAAAAACCTTAGCTGTAAGCACTCACCCAAGGAAAAATAAGAACATAAAAGAAAAAAATTTGCTTCAGCACATGACATACTAATTTGAAATTATATTTAAATACCATCGATGTCCATGCTATGTGATTATTTCAATTAATTTTCATGCACATAGAGTAAATCAGATTAACCCAAATAATAATAACTTCTGAAAGGGGACAAAATTTATAATTTGGCTCAAGGGACAAATGCATAGGCATTGTTATTTTACCAGCTAGGCATTTGTATCCCAATAGATATACCTATGATCCATTTTGAAGGCCTTGCTCCACTACCAACTAGACCAAAAATCCTATGATGGAGGTTTCCAAGATCACCCTTTCAAGGAGAACTTTCATTTTTATGAATTTTAGTTAAACTTATTTTGAAAGATATTTTACTTTTCCATCCATATAGGATTGAGGATCAAGTCATGGGTTTAAAGAAAAATCAAAAAGCTCATGACACATAAGATAAAATAATAATGGAAGTAGTGATACATTCCTCCTCTAGATATTTAATTAAGTGTATTTGATGGTATTGAAACAAGAAAATAGGACTTTATAAATCTATTTGTTCTATTTTAAATCATTGGCCCTCAACATTCTAAAAATGCAAGGAAAATACAATAGTTTATGCAAACACTTAGAAAAGAATTTTCACATTTAATCATAGAAATTAAATTGGTTTTATTTATAGACAAGCCACTCATTTATCAAACATTGATAAATTTGGGTAACCTTCAAGTTAAAAAATAGGTTTAACTAAAAAACCAATACCACACAACTAAACCAAGCACTAAAAATTAAAGCAAACAAATAGAAATCAACAAAAACAAACCTAAACTAAAACAAGGGACATGAATAGATAAAAAAATAAATCAAAAATAAATAAATAAGTATCTATAGGGTGTTCCAAGTCCATTCAATCCTATACATGGTGTTTGAGGAATTTTCCATTAATGGGTAATGGGACATTCTCACCAGTTAGACACCTTAGGTAGAAATCATTCTCACCTAGGATTTTTGAGATTAAATAGGGACCTAGCCATAAGAAATCAATTTTTTATGTTATCCCTTTTTTTCATGATCCTTGTCCCACATAAGGATAAGGTTTGAGACCCAAAATTATTTAGATTTGGATCATTTGTTAAACCAACATTTTACAATCCCTCAATGTTTATTGAAGTTCATAAAAACTACATCACATTTTACATCCAAGTGCATAAGATTCAAGAGGTGGGCATTTATTTGGTCATTGGTTCCCAAATAATTATTGATAAATTAAAAGAGAGGAATCCTTAAGTTAAATATCAAAATAGTATGTTGGCCATAAAATAAGTGGTAGGAAGAAGAGCCTAAATCTATTTTAATTCTATTTATATCAGCCCCCAATGAAAATTTAAAGGCATTATGACAATTCCTAGGATTATTTCCTAGTGTCCTCTTAATTATGTTTATCAAATTATTATTAGTGGACATATAAAGTTTATTTCCTTATGGATAATAGTTAGAAGAGAATTTGAGGATTAATTGATGATTGTATGTCCATTCCAGGAATTACAAAGAAGATAAGTTGGGTCCATTACCACATACTAGTGTATAAGGTATACCAAACATTGTGATGATGTGCTCCTCCAAAAATTAGATATCTAAGTTGTTTGTGTAATTAATGATTGGTTGAGCCTCATATTAAATATTGCAATAGTTTAGGGCTATGATGATGAATTTGTGTCTTAAACATGAATTATCATTTATTGCTCCAACAAAATACAATCCCCACTTTTGAAATGGTCAAGCTTCCACTAATGGTAATAGAGACATTGATGGGGTATGTTATTTATGTGTAATTATTTGGCACGTATGGTAGTTTTAGACATGTAAATATGCATATTTAAAAAAATGTAGCCAATAATAGTCTACTCATAATATATAGTGGGTTTTGTTATTGCTTTAACCATGCTCAATCTCATATTTTCCATGAAAATAACTAATCACACCTATTTCTTCATCTCTATTAAGACACCTAAAAAATATGTCTTGGTGGTTCCTTCTGTAGATCATGCCAACTTTTATCATAAAATGGTTTCTCTTCAAACATAGTGCCTTTAATTATGTAAATTTAGAATGACCAAGGCATTAAGTGTTAATTAGATATTAGACTATGTCTTTATTCTAATATTTATTGGTAGTATCTTTAATCCTACATTTCTAGCAAGTGATTTATGAATATGATTCTACCATAATTATGTTGAGTCCTTGTCCTCTCATAATATTCATTTACTAAAGTTATAGGTTGAAATAATGAAGGATAGTAATCCACTTTCCTCTTCACTCTCCTAAATCATTTTTCATTAACATGGCTTTGATTATTGGGTCAAGAACAATAACCAACACTTTACTGAAAAAATATGTAATGATGGAATTTATTAACCACCTTTATTAGTGTAAAAGCCTACTTATCTATCATAGTGTATCTTAATTATTCATTCCTCAAAGGGGTGATCATAAAAAAAATAGTTTGGTCATCTTCAACACCTTTTCTATGTCAAAATAATAATGGTCAAGTGATCTGAAGTGAAGGAGTAAATGTTAAAAGGATGTATGTAATAACGATTGATCAACATTGGTGTGTACATAATTGCATCTTTGATTTGGGTGAAGGATTGTTGAGCTTCAATTTTCCACTCAAATTTAGTATCCTTCTTGTGAATGTTATTCAAAGGTCAAACTATCTCTAAAACTTTGGGGATGAACATTCGCACGAATTTAATCTTGCCAAAAAATGACTTTATCTCTTTCTTCATGCTTAGAAATGGGATTTATAGAATAAATTACATTCTCTTTGGGTCTATTGATATACCCTACTCTAGAAATATATGGCCCAATAGATTCCATTTGTTGACACTAAATATACACTTATTTGGGTTCAATGAGATCTTGTGATCTCTGCATCTTTATAGTAATCTCCTAGAATATTTGACATGGTCACCTCTATGTTTGGAGAAACTATCAAGTCCTACATGTATAAAAAATAAATTTTTCCATAAGGTATTTGAAAAATATGTATATTTATGTTTGAAATGTATCCCCTAAATTGATGAGGCCAAAAGATATCCTCCTTTAAGCGAAGGTGTCCCACTTTGTTGTGAATGTTGTTTTGATCTACTAATCATATTTGACTACTAGCTTATTATAAATAAATTATCCATTAATGAAGGACATAATCTAAGATATATTCACAAATTATAGAACATATAATGAGGGAAAGTAGTAATTGTCCTTTTAAATTCCTTATTCAAGTTACAAAAATCAACATAGAGTCTAATCTCCCCATTTTTCTTCCTCATCATTTTGATGTGGGTTATATCCATGCCTCGAAGAGTTTAAAATGAAGTAACCTATAAAATTTTGGGATCTCTATAGAAATAGGTTCCACTCTAGGGCACAAGTTGAATATATGTGGTTAGAACAACTGAGTGGTGGAATAGTAGTTTAAGATTGTGAGTTTTTCAACCAAGTTTGTGGGTGGATGTGTTAATTCTAATAAAATGATAGATCACTAGGTGGGTTGGATGGTTGGAAGACTAATCTATGGTGGGTAGATCTCAAAAAAACTTCAAAAAGAGGGAATGGTAAGGTATAAATAAGTATTCTATGCCTATTAACATGAGATTTTCAATCTATATTTCTAGTGGACAAGTATCTCAAGGACCAATTTTTCTTGTTTGCAGCTATTGCTCACTCATGAACAAACATGGTTGAGAGTCTTGGTATTAAGATATAGGGTTCTTTTTGGTCTCAATTAAATGTTTTTCCTTTTGATACTATTTTTACATACCTTTATACAAGAGATTACAACTTTGACCAAGAAATTATCTAAGGAAATTATAGCTCATGCCTAGAATACTATATCAAATGAGACACTTCTACACACTTTAGAATAATGATTCAACCTATATTAACTATTTAAATTAATGAAACATATCAATATTCAATAGTTGTTACACATATAAAAATAACATTCATTTACATGATAGTCAGATTCATCCATATCATTGGCACATGTCATAATTATTGAATCAATTCACAAACAAAGAAACTTCAAATTCGTTGACATAGAGAAGGAAGAAGAAAGAACAAACATAGTTGCATATAATCAAATCCTTTATTTATTCCTATATTTCATTCAAAAACTTCAAACCTTTGAAAAGAGGGTTATGCATGTGTGTGTTTGTGTCTATATATGTATGTATGTGTGTGTGTGTTTGTGTGTGTGTGTGTGTGTGTGTGTGTGTGTGTGTGTGTGTGTGTGTGTGTGTGTGTGTGTGTGTGTGTGTGTGTGTGTGTGTGTGTGTGTGTGTGTGTGTGTGTGTGTGTGTGTGTGTGTGTGTGTGTGTGTAACTAATTAACTAATTATTTTGGGAATCATGTATTCATTGCATGATTGTGATATTTGTAATGCATTGATGTGTAACTAAGAATTATCATATAGTCTATCAATATGTAAGTGATGAATTCTAATCTTGGAGGATGAGGTGACCCTTTCCATAAGATATATATATATATATATATATATGTATATATATATATATATATATGTATATATATATATATATATATGTATATATATATATATATATATGTATATATATATATATATATGTATATATATATATATATATATATGTATATATATATGTATATATATATATATATATATGTATATATATATATATATATATATATATATATATATATATATGCAACTATAAGAATAAATAAAGGATTTGATTATATGCAACTATGTTTGTTCTTTCTTCTTCCTTCTCTATGTCAATGAATTTGAAGTTTCTTTGTTTGTAAATTGATTCAATAATTATGACATGTGCCAATGTTATGGATGAATCTGACTATCATGTAAATGAATGCTATTTATATATATATATATATATATATATATATATATATATATATATATATATATATATATATATATATATATATATAACTAAGACTTAACTATTCAATTATGATTGTTACATGTAAAATTTAAAAATTTAACATTTATCTATATCAAATCTTACTCAACTTGTCTCAAAACTATTGTGGGAAATGTAGTAGTACTCATAGTTGATGCTACATTAATTAGGGTTGCACTTGAATATGCATCAATTGTGTGAACTATAGTCACCATGGGAATAGTAGAATTAAGTAGAGCTATCATGGATATTATTATTGTTGGCATTATAGGTGGAGTTGGCTTAGTGAAATTGGTAAGTGGAATTTTTTTCTCAACTTTATTCTTTGCATCCAAGTCTTGGTAATGTTTGTACACCTTAACATGATATGTTATGATTAGACTCATATCTAAGAGAGATGGCCTAGTTACCCTACTTGTCTCACCTATTAGTTGTTATGCTATATCATGGTTTCTTTAAAGATAATCATGAATACTTTTACCTTTGAGGCCTTCTTCCTTACTTCACTTAATTTGGCCTCTATGTCTTCTAGGCTCAGACATTGAAAGCTATTCTTGAAGCTATCAGAGGCATGTAATCATTTGCTTAAATACCACTCTAGTCACCAACCTACCTTATTTATCTTGAATGGTAGCCAATTATAATCTTAAAAAAATTTACTTGACATCTTTATCTTTCTCATCCAACTTATTGACCAATGCCTCAGAGGATAGTACCAAGTCTTAGGCGTCTTGTATTCTTATTAATGATAAATTTAGAGAATTAGATGCCTCTAATGCGGTCATCAATTCTATATGGTTGAATGCCTTATTAGAGGTATAAATTACTATTATTAATTTGGCCTATCAAGGCTATATTACTACCCCTATTATCTAAAACTTTCCTAAAATGGTCAATTTCCCTTTATAGCTGGTCAAATTAGTGAATTATGGTCTTAAAATGCAAATTTTGGTCATAAATGCCAAAAAATAGAGTTAAAAATCATAAAAAATGATTTTAAAAGGTGATTAAATTTTTAAAAAGAGATTTATTCATGTTTAAAAAGTTTAATTTGGCCTAACTCTAAAATTTCAAATCATAAAAAGGTCTTTTGATATCAAAATTTAGGCAAAAGGGCCCTTTTACCCCTCCCACATGGCAAACTAGCAATTTTATAAAACATGAAAAAGATTAAAATGGTCTAAATTTGAATTAATATCATGTATTCCTTCCCAAATCTTATTTTTAAGTGGTGGAAGTGAAAATTTCCATTTTAAAAGGCAAAAAAGAGCCTTTTTCCTTCATTTTACAAGAGAAGTATTGAATCCATATGGATTATGTACATTCAAGGTATAGGAAGTCATTTATATGGAATTAAAAATATTACAAAAGATTTTAATGAGGATTCATGGTCATACAGGCACAAAACCATCTTCTTTTTGGTTTCTTGCTTCTTGGCACAAAGAGACTTGCATGTACATTTTTTGATGGTACGATCTACTGGAGGAGGGTATAGTTCTAAATTTTGGGTTACATAAAGTAGAATCATAGAGTTTATTTATGGTTTAAGTGGTTTCTCAATTGGATTATCCATGCTCATAAGCCATTCATTTGAAATTAGGGCAAATTTTATTGCCTAACATCTGAAAAGGTAGTTTTTATTCAATTTCTCCTCACTTGGGTAGAGTTTTAGAAAAATTCAACTTGTTATAGAATATTGAGGAATGTATATATCCTTAAATTCTCATATTTAGGTGTTCTTCATCCATTTCAAGGTCAAATAGAGGCCATAAACTTAGCTAATCAATCTATAGTATTGGTAAGCTTGCAAAGTGAATTGTGTGGTCCAAAGAGAAGAAATTAGCTTTAAATTTTCAAGAATGTGTGTTTTTGGAGTGTTTTCATAAAATTTTCATGATTTTAATGCATAAATATTAGAATATCTCAAGGATTCAAAGCACAATACCCATCTCTATGTTCTAAAGGTGTCCCCAAGGGACATGTTTAGCATATTTTAAAGTTTTCTTTCAAATTTCAAGGTTTTTGGAGCAAACCATGTTTCAAAATTTACCTTCTTACACTCCTCTAATGGCCTCAAAATTCATGTGTTATGATTATTTAGTGCCCATGTTTGCATTTGACTCCTAATTTTGGTCTTCTCATGCTCCTTCACCTCATTTCCCACCTCTATCTCATCCATATCATCTCATTGCCATACACAACTACTTCCCATTGTCTTCAAGATTTTTTTAACCCTCCATCATGTTTATATTATTCATTCATTTCATATCATCCTCATACTCATTTTCATTACCTAGTCTCACCATCAAGGAGCTAAAAGTTAACCAAGGATAAATACGAGCATGATAAAGTGTTTTGTAGTCTATTCAAGGGAATATATAGCCATGAAAGGAGCACCTATAATAGTATAATAGTCATAGATTTCATGAGTAGGGAAGAGGAAAGATATATTTAAAGATGTTCTTTCATGGTTTCTAATTACATCTTCCAATCATGATTCATTAATTAATAGTAGACAATGGGTGATGAAGGCCCAATTAAACCATCAATAGTAGGGTTAAAGGATATAATCACTTTCAAAAGCATTAGGACATAGTTAAGAAGGCCAAGCAACAGGTTCATATAGTCATGCAGATCCATCAAAGGCATCAATCTCAAAGCGGCAAGGAGAATTCTATTAAGGTTTATGCAATGAGCTCTTCAAGTGCACTCAAGAAGAGGAACAAGGTTCAAATCATGTTTTAAACCTTCTGTATGGGCATATAAAGTCCTAATTTATATAGGATGACATCATATGTGCATCCATAGTTGTGAGGTATCGTCCATGTGAGGTTGTCATGACATCGAGGTAATGAGAAGAATAGGTAATCAATAGTGGTTTTATAAACCATATGAATCTTCCTTTCATATCATCATCCAAGAAGGGATTAAAATATAAAAACTACACCTACAACCCACTATGAAACCCTACATGCTTGCTTTGGAGTAACCTATAGTGCTTGGCAAAGGTGAAGTCTTTCTAGCCTCAAGAAAGATAATTGTCAATCATCATTATAATATAACATTAAAGTTGAAACATAAGAGGATTTCAAGATAGTAATGGTATTACCAATAGACAAACCCGAAATCCACCACAATTCTAAGATTTGGCTAGCCCTATGTAGAACATATAGCCAAAGGTTAATTCATGAAGGTTGAAGAGCATATAAGACAAAGGTCTTCAATAGTGAGTGAAGGTTTCTAAGAAGTATTTTTATAAGCCTAAATGACACCAACAACTTTGCTTGTGGATTATGGATTCTAAACATAAAAAGGCATTACTCTGATGCATACACTCCTCATATAGTCAAGTTTGGAAAAAAAGTCATTTTCTTAGGAAGGTTTCAAGTTTAATGGTTTATGAAGGCTTTTTGAAAGAGGAGTGTTATGGTGTTTACATATGCATTCAAGGGTTTGCATAATGAAGGGTTCATAGTGTGAAGGAGCAAAACACCATCCTAAAACTAGCTTATGATGCACCTATAGGCCTGTAGGTGTTTTCACCCACAATGAAGGTAGAGATCATCCACACATCTTAAGAAAGCATCATAACCTAAGCCCTAGGATATTGTCATGGATATTGTGAAGATGATGCAGTCAAGTAAGTAATGTGTAATAAAGGTAATCACCCTTTCAAAATATGTACCTACAACCTTGGAGAAAACCTATAGGCCTATGCCATAGTGGGGAAAAGTTTAATCCCTAGGAGATATATCATTTCAATGGTTGTTGATCATTAAAGGCTTATAGACTTCCAGGGTTGGTTACCTCTAGTTTTTAAGGTGAATAAGGCACTTTCAAACTAGAAAGGGCTTATTGGGTTATTAAAATTCACCTACAGCCACCATAAGGGTTTACATAAACATTTATATGAGAAAACTAGAGGAAATAGAGTGTATCAAGGTGTTAACCATGTTTGGTTATCAAAAAATTAGAGATAGAGGGTTTTAGAGAGAGGTTAACAACCAAAGGCACCCAAAAGGAATTATACAACCCTGTAAAACTAGTCTATAGGTAAAACCTAGAGAAGGCACCTACATTATTGTTTTGAGAGAAATCCTACATTAACTAAAGTTCTATAAGCCCTAAAATCTTGTCAAGATGGAAAAGGTTAGCCAAATCTAACACAAAGGACAATTAATTTCAATGCTTTAGCTTAAAGATAGTACAAGATTAAGGTCTAGTGGAGTTGAAGCTCAATAATGAGAACCTTAGACAATCAAGTGACCTAAAACTACTCAATGATCAACATATACAACCCTCTCAATGGAACTTGAAACTAAGAGAGGGTTTTAAGCAAGTAGGGGTTTGAATATTTAAAAGACTATGTAAGGTTAGATCACATTTTTTAACCTTCAAGAAATAGATAGGAGAGTGAGTTTGGAAATTTGAGGAAGAATGAAAAGAAGAAAATCATGTGAAGATGCAAGGACTTAATAAGAGGTATAAAATGCAGGCTACAACCCCAATATAGACCTACATCCACCCAAAGAGCCATATACAACTAGGTAAGTATTTTTACTATTTGGAGACCCTATATTGAGTGTAAAACAATTAAAGATATGATGTGAGTCTTATGATGTCACGAAGGCATCATGGATTAACTAGATACACTTTGGATGATCAAATTCCCAAAATTACTTTTCATGATGTCATTTTAGAGTCCATAGTTTGTACAAGGGATCACTAAGAAGAACCACATTCAAGTTGAAGGACAATGTGATTGTTTTCAAGATGTTTCAAACAAACCAAAAGTGTCTTGTGATTTCAATACAATACATTAAAATTTTTCAAACCTAATGCTTAGCTAATCCAAACTCCTAAAGACACCTACATTTATATTTGAGGAACATATTATCTTCAAATTGATAGAGATGATGAAATCCCATCAAAACCACAAGGAGTCTCATGGTCATTAAAGGTTATTAATGCCTTAATTATGAAAAAATGAGAATCAGTTAAAATGGCTTTCAAGGACTAAGGTACAGTCAATTCAACTAATAAAATTGGTCAAAAGGTAGTCATAAGCACGATTCAATGCTTACAAGGTGTAAGAAGAAAAGCATTCAAGTCATAAAATGACTTATGGGGTGTGTAGACACCTAAAAAGTGTCTAACCCTTTGTCTTCCTCTCTCCCCTTGGTCCCTTGCCACTTCGACTATCCCTAACCTACCTAGGTCTTATTAATTGAAAATAATCATCTATTTTTAATTAAATAAGACCATTTTCCTTCTCCTTGTCACCTTGCCATCCTAGGATACCTTCCTTGGATCCCTTTTATTCCCCACATGGCCATTTAATGCCTAAGACTCCCATTCCAATCTCTTCACTCGCCCATTTAACCCCCGTCGACCGTTTCATCCTTGCATTCATTTGACCCGGCGGTTGGGAAACAAATGAAAGGCTATTTTTAGCCTTTCTCCGGCCTTTTAGCCGCTGACGTCGGTCAACCGTCGACCGACATCGGTGATATTGCCAGCATCGGCACCCTTCATAATGGCTTCTTCACTGTTATCTCATCCTCTTGGCTCTCTGCGTCTCTCTCTGGTATCCTGGCTCTTGAATCTTTGCATCAGACTCTTGTATCCGTCCTTTCACTTGACCTCTCTGCCAATCAATCTGACTCTCTCCCTTAGGTACACAACAAGCTTCTGCAAGTGAACAGCAGGGATTCTTCATCAGCAACAGGGTTCACATCCGACATCATTAGCAACAAGATCAACACCTTCTTCAGCAAGGCACAGGTAAGTACTCTGTTTGTTTTCTTTATGCTTTCTAGTCATCTGCTTTTAAACTAGATTTAGCACACCCTCAAACCTGACTGTCACCCAGACCCGGATTCCTATCTCCCAGGTTGGCTTCCTCTATCTCTCTGTCCCTCTCTATCCTTTTGACCCCCTAACTGACTAAGACCATCATCAAACCAGACCCAGAGCAGACTCAGACCTTCGTCCACAGAGCCCTCAAATAGAGACAGACTAAACTCTATCCAGCCTTGACCAAGACCCTAACCAGACCCGCCTAGAGGCCATTGCCCCGACCGACGCCGGTCATTACCCTGACCGACATCGAACACATAACCGACATCGGCATCTTTTACCACCGATGCCGGTAGGACCACCGACGCCGGCGACTGTGACCAGTTTGACAACTTCTTCTAGGTAAGCCTTTGCTTTCTTTTCTCTTTCAGTTTGCTATCATTCCAGTCTATTTTAGCATTTTGTCATTTATCAGTCATTTATCTTTTATCAAAATAGTGGGTTGACCTCCCTCAAGGAAGTTCTCATACTTTTGGGAACAAGCTTTCACTTGGCAACCCACCGCCTATCCATCTAACGCCTTTTTGTCCAAGTTTTCTTCTTTGCAGGTGTCATTCCTCCACAGCCAAAGAGGAGTGCCCACAATGTCTGGATTACGGTGCGCAATCTTCATCCAGGTACTTCCCATGCCTTGTCCATTATTCTTTAGTTTCTTCTCTCTCTTTATAATCTGAAAAAGCAAAATTAGTGATAGAAACAATCTGGCACGCCTGGTGGGACCCTAGGTTCCTCCTGGGTTCCTTTTCTTCTTCATTCATTTAGGAGCATTAGGTTCTTACCTTTTCTCCTCCTTATTTTCTTCTCAATGACACTATATGCAGGACTAAAATGAATCTTTCTTCCTTGCATTTCTAGACTAGTCTAAACATCATACTCTCAACCCTTTCTCAAACTTGTCTTCATAACAAACATCACATTTCGACTTGGGCATTAAAACACTTTGCATTCATTTCTGCTTGTGCTTGCATCTTCTTAGTCCACATCTAGTAACTTAAACACATATTGAATAAATCATAGACACTTGATGTTACACTACCAAACCACATGCACTAAAACGAACATAAAACTTACTTGAGACAAGGCCCGACTGGGATTTCATCCCCCAGCAGATACCTTACCCGTCCCGGTGACCCTACTTGGATTTCATCACCAAGGGGGAAGCCCACTCCATTCTCTGGTGGAGGATAAACTCTAGGCGAGGTATATCTTGGCTAAGCGAGACCAGCTAACCACTGGAATCGTGAAGTGAGGGGAGCTTTCTCCTTAGCACCAGGCCACGTACCAGACCCTAACACAAATTTTTGAGCACCTAAAACAACACCTGAAACCATCTTTAGACCACCTTCTTCTAGGACCCTTCTTATAGCCAATCTCCTAAAACATTCATCTAAGGCATAAGCCACAGCTTCTAAAGTCAATTCCTAGGATTTATCGCTTAGGCTTGTCTGTCTCTCTCTGTTTTCCTCTTCTCATCTGTCTGTTTGAGTGAGTGAGGACGCTTTCTTCATTGTTTTTCCAAGAATCTTCAAATCTTTTGGTTCTCTGGAAAACACAGTCACCGGCATCGGTTCTTCCACTGACGTCGGTTTTCCCCAGTCACCGGCATCGGTCTTGTCACCGATGTCGACTTTCCTCTCTTACCAGCATCAGTTATATGACCGACGTCGGCTATCCTCCTTACCGACATCGATTTTTAAACTGACATCAGTCTCTGTCACTGTCCTTTTTTTTCAAAACCAGCAACCTAAAACCTATCCCTTCTCTATCAAAAACTCCATTCTAAGTTTCTGGAACTGCAAAAACATAGTTTCTGGAATCTGACCCTCCTTTTTGACCACGCTCCCTCGTCCCTAACCAGTCCTATCATGGAGTTCCACTCGAAGACTGAAAGAACTCCTACAGGACCGACCTCGACCCCGACCCTGACTCAAATTCCCATCATCCCCGAGGGGGACCGAGATTTCGAGAGATTCTTGGACCTCAATACCACAGCCCTCCAAAACTATCTCGTGAGAAACCCAATGCGAGACCTTTCGGGTGACATGGCGACGACATCCACACCATTCACCACCCAACCCTTTATGACTCAGCCTTTCGCCTCAACTATTAACCCAATCATGGCCAATACGCAAAGTTTGGCCTCCCCGTCTATTTTTAGACCGACCTCCATCGGGGTTCCATTACCCCCTCAACCACCTGCAATTCAACCAAGTTCTACATCATATCAGAACTTGATTGTCTCGACCCCTCACACTCTTGCGCCCACAAATGTAGAAGTGCCAACCTCTCTTTTTACCAGTGCCGCCATCCAACCCCCTTTGGCGGTGCCCAGTCAACTTATACCTTCGACCTTCATAACGCAACCACCTTTAGCCTCCACTTCTGCCCCTGTGACTAGTCATCCGTACATTGTACAACTGACTATGTCGCATGCCTCCTCTAGCCTCTTCCAAGCGCCTTACAACCTAGGGGGCGCTCAACCCGCCAATCCGTCAGTAGACATCATTAAGATGCTGATGGATAAAATGTCCAGTCTCAAAGCCTCCATTTCTGGTTCAAGCAATACTTTGTTATATGAGCAAATTTGCAATGAGCCCATCCATCCTTCCGTCCCTATTCGACCATACCCTAACCATTGGGAGCTTCCTAAATTCACTCACTTTCAGAGTAAGGAAGACCCACAACAACATCTACGGGCATTTAGACATGCCTATTATCTTATTTCCCATGACGATGCATTGCTTTTACGCACATTCCCTATGTCGCTTTCTGGCCCCGCCCTTGATTGGTATAGTTCTCTTGCCAGACACTCTATCTTTTCATTCATCCAACTCACCCAACTATTTCTTGACCATTTCTCAATCAACATCACCAAACAAGTCTCAATCATAGACCTTTACTCCATCAGGCAATTTGACGACAAATCTGTAGTCAATTTTGTCGCTCGTTGGAGGGGCCTGATTAACCAGCTCTCCTTCTCTTTGCCTCAACCTGAGCTCATCGAGATTTTCTCTCGAGCATGTGCCAGACACATCTCTTCTACTTTGCGGATTCAGACATTCCACACTTTTGACGAAGCTTTCATCATGGCCTGAAAGCTCGAACTCCGTGCCCTTAAAGAAGATAAGGTCAAATTGCATAATACCAACGCAAAATCTACTGGCCATTCTTCTTCCAGACCTTCTTCTTCTGCCAATTCTGAATCCAAAGGAGTGGCCAACACTGTGGTCGTTAGATCACCATCCTCAACAGCAACGAATTATTCCCAACCTTTGACATCTTCCAGCATTACCAAACAATTCCAACAACGGTATATCCAGCGTTCTTACACTCCACTTGGAGAACCATACGCTTCCGTTTTGGAAAAACTACTCAAGCAGGGGGTCCTCAATCTCCCTCCAATCCAACCACCTCAATTCAACCCTTCAAAAGCCCTCCCTACATGGTATAGAGAGGCCGACTTCTGCCACTTTCACCGCATCCAAGGCCATGACATTGACAACTGCCAAACTTTCAAAAACATCGTCCAAGACATGATCGACAAGGGGGATCTTGTTTTAGATAACCCGAACGCCCCACCCAATCAACATATCGACATCTTCAAACACCCTTTTCCAAATCATCCACCTACTCAGAGCAACGTCCAAACCATAACCAAAGATTCTCATGACCATGACATTCACATGATTAACACTATCTTACCTCTTGTCTCTGACCAATCTCTTTCACAAGTAGAAGAGTCTTCTTCTCCTATTCGTCTATCACAGGATGAAGAACCCTCTTCTCCTATTAGTCCTCCATCTATTTCTCCTATATTGGAGGACGCCTTGACCACACCTACACCATTAAGCCCACCTCCATCCGAAGACCCTACCTTGCCTACTCCTCAACTACAAGTAGAAGGCACGATCATCCCTGCCTCCTGCCATTTGGAGGAGCCACACTCTCCTATTTCTTCTCCACCAAGAGAAGGACCAATCTCTTTACCCATTTCAATCGAGGAAGACCCAGTCATGATTTCCTCTTGCCCTTTGCCTGAGATTGTTACATCTCACTCACCTTTGTCCACATCCAAACCCAAACCTACATCTAACCTCGCCTCACACAATAGTGGCCCTCGACCCAAACACACGAAAGCTACTAGACCACATCGGAGAACTCCTCCACCTTCGTCATTACCTTCAATCTTGGGCCCGCATCCGTCCACTTTAATAGGAGTACTGCCTACTCCCATCCTTCACAGAGGCATGTCGTCTCCATTACTCCCTCAACCAATCAAACATATATCTCCCTCAAACCATCGACCAACGCCTCTTATGCCTCTTAAACCAAAGTCATCAACCCCTATTGCAATAAGACATCTAGACCCATTAGCAGGTTCTTATACCTTGCTTTTACATCAATTGTTGCAGTCCTCTCGTATCGACCTCCCACCTCTCAGACCATATCAATCTCTCAGACCAAAACCACCCTGGTTCAATGACACTTGCATTTGTGCATATCATCGCACACCTGGACATGACACGAAGGATTGTTGTGCCCTCAAAGTTGCCATTCGCCAATGTCTGGCGAATGACACCTCTCTCCTCGACCACGTTATCAATAAACCTTCAACACCGCCTCTCTCATCGACTCTCAGATCAAGACCCTCTTGGTTCGACAAATCTAAATTTTGCAACTATCATCACACTCCGGGACATGACACTGAGCATTGTTGTGCTCTCAAAGCTGTTATTCGTCAACAACGGAGAAATGATTTCCTTCTCACCAAGGACCCTCTTAACCACCTCTCCGACAAAACATCAACCCCGACCCATGCCTCCCCAATCTCATCACCTAAATCGGGATCTCCACGACAGATTATGGTCCCTTTACCGCCTTTGACCCCATTATTTGACATTAACATAGTCCATTTAATCACCATGCCTCAGTCAACCTTGACTAATCTATCTAACATTCTCCCTAAGTGACTGGGGGGATCCAACCTTATCCTAACTTCGATTAAACATTCAACCAAACCTCGACCAAGTCTCGACCAACCATCGACCATGACATCGACCATAACCTTACCAAACCTTCGACCAAACCTTCGACAAACTTTGACCAAACATTTTACCACACTTCAACCAACTCTCGACCAATCAACAATCAAATATCATTCAACCAATCCTTTTTATCTAAAATATTCAACCAGTCTCGACCAATCAACAACCATATCAGTCAACTTCACATGCACCATCAACACCTGACCAATCTCAAAAGAGGCAAATTGGGGCAAGTTTGCTCCTAAATTAACTCAGACCTTAACGCACTAGCATGGCCCAGGGACTTATCAGACCTTGAGCCCCCTTTCTGTCTTGCATCTTCGACCTTTCTTCTGTTAGTCGAGTACTCGTCTACTTGACACGTAATTTGAGCTCATCCCCTGAGCAATCCTTGTCCTCTTGATCCTCATCCCTTTCAACCCTATTTCCCTTTAACAAGTCCTCTACGACCCTTTTATGATGCATGGATGCTTTGTCCTAATAAAAGGGGAGTCCTTGAACTTCTACAGCCTTGTCCATGACTCTAATCACAAAAAAAAAAAAAAAAGCAAAATCAAGATGTCAAAACATATCCAAGGTCACAAAGTCAAATTCAAAAAGACAGACTGCTCCCTCGAAGGACAGTTGTACTATCATTGCTGTAGCTAATAGACTGATCCCTCGAAGGATAGTTATTCAAACATTATAAAGTAGAAATATAGACCACTCCCTCGAAGGATGGCTATGACTAAATCTTGCTACAAACAACAACCTTTCTTAGAAGCTTCTCGCATTGATCAGCTTCGCAACATGACCACTACATTAAAAGACATCTCTATGTAGGCTTCCTGCATCGATTAGCCTGCACCAAAAAAAAAAAAGAAAAAAAAGAAAAAAGAAAAAAAAAAGGGGTCATGGACTTGGCTTGTAGTTGTCTCAGGGTCTCCTATAAAAAGGGGCACGGTTATTCCTGCTCTTAAACTGGGTTACCCTATCCACCTCCTATCACCTGCTCAGGGGACTTCGAGCTCACTTTAATGTCAAATTGATTCGATTACCGTTCTAACACCACACTGGTCAACGATGTAATGCATGAACGGGGCTTTGGTTCTAATAACCCCTATCTATGCTTCCTTTCTGGTCCTTGTCAATGAAAGAGCAATTTGCCTTTCATCTTCTCTCTACACTTTGGTCACATTTAACCACATCAATTATCGACTCATCCTTAACCAAGCCATTTTCATCATTTTTAGCTGACATCATCCTAGTCTATTTCACATAGTTTCTATGGATACCAATACACATGGAAATTACCGACCAGATCCAATTTATGTTAAGCATAAACCAATACTTGCTGAAGCATAAATAGACTTCCATTCATTTTTAGCATACATCCATCACGACTATGGAAACTTGCTAGGGATGAAAGACCTTTCGACCAATGTTACAGAATACACCATTTGGAAAAGGCTGCAACATCATCTTATCTTCATCTTACCCTCATCATTTTGACACTTGACCACATCCAATCATTGATCAATCAAACCTTTAGTCTGAACTACATTGGTCTGAGGCCCTATGACCAGGGCTATGTAGGCAGCACTCAGATAACACATTTTCTGAGGTTAGCTCGACCACCCCCATTTGTTCGTCTCTATGATGGACAAACCTTCTCTTCTTTGACTTTTATCACGCCCAACTCTGTTGACTTTGACCAAGACCAATCATTTTCTTCGACCAAGACCAATCAATCTCTTTGACCCTTCCTCCCTTTTTAGGGAGAACTACATTGGCCTGAGGCCCTTCACACAAGGGCTATGTAGGCAGCACTCAGATCACATGACGTTTTCTGAGGTTAGCTCGGCCGCATCCTTTCGTCCATCCATCCCCTTAACCAATGACCATTGGAGATCATGCGTATCTCCTTCGACCTTTGACTACTTCCAAGCCAATGTTGCCTTGGTTGTTTTTGCGTGTGTGCTACCTCACGGCTGGTTAGCAGAATTGTTCGCAGACCCTATTTTTGACCCCTCACAAGTATAGGATCGCAAGCCAGTTGATCCCTACTACTTATGGCTTTTTCGTGTCTCTGGGAGCACTTCCTGAGCCTGGGATACCTTAAACACGATGACCATTTGGAGCTTCAGCTTAGATTGAGTGACCCGATCAGCAGACGACTAAATGCTGGGGCCCGATTACTTCAAGTTTGGCACTCCTTGACCCTCGACATGCGACAATTTGACCCGACCATCCCGTGAAGTGGACTACGCGCAATCACGACTTTTGCAGTGTTTTCACTCACTTTTCATCTTTCTCATCCACCTTTTGTCAAATCAGCACCCGACATCAGGTTCCTTCCCTCGACTCCTGCTTTGAGGGGGAATACCTCATCTATACTTCGGGGCAATATACCTCATCCTTCACTTGGGGCAACCACTTCCTGTTTTTGTCTTGCAGTTCATCTAGAACAACTAACAAGACAAAAAGGGGCAAATGTAGACACCTAAAAAGTGTCTAACCCTTTGTCTTCCTCTCTCCCCTTGGTCCCTTGCCACTTCGACTATCCCTAACCTACCTAGGTCTTATTAATTGAAAATAATCATCTATTTTTAATTAAATAAGACCATTTTCCTTCTTGTCACCTCGCCATCCTAGGATACCTTCCTTGGATCCCTTTTATTCCCCACATGGCCATTTAATGCCTAAGACTCCCATTCCAATCTCTTCACTCGCCCATTTAACCCCCGTCGACCGTTTCATCCTTGCATTCATTTGACCCGGCAGTTGGGAAACGGATGAAAGGCTATTTTTAGCCTTTCTCCGGCCTTTTAGCCGCCGACGTCGGTCAACCGTCGACTGACATCGGCGATATTGCCGGCATCGGCACCCTTCATAACGGCTTCTTCACTGTTATCTCATCCTCTTGGCTCTCTGCGTCTCTCTCTGGTATCCCGGCTCTTGAATCTTTGCATCAGACTCTTGTATCCGTCCTTTCACTTGACCTCTTTGCCAATCAATCTGACTCTCTCCCTCAGGTACACAGCAAGCTTCTACAAGTGAACAACAGGGATTCTTCATCAGCAACAAGATCAACACCTTCTTCAGTAGGGCACAGGTAAGTACTCTGTTTGTTTTCTTTATGCTTTCTAGTCATCTGCTTTTAAACTAGATTTAGCACACCCTCAAACCTGACTATCACCCAGACCCAGATTCCTATCTCCCAGGTTGGCTCTCTCTATCTCTCTGTCCCTCTCTATCCTTTTGACCCCCTAACTGACTAAGACCATCATCAAACCAGACCCAGAGCAGACTCAAACCTTCATCCACAGAGCCCTCAAATAGAGACAGACTAAACTCTGTCCAGCCTTGACCAAGACCCTGACCAGACCCGCCTGGAGGCCATTGCCCCGACCGACGCCGGTCATTACCCCGACCGACGTCGGCCACATAACCGACATCGGCATCTTTTACCACCGATGCCGGTAGGACCACCGACGCCGGCGACTGTGACCAGTTTGACAGCTTCTTCTAGGTAAGCCTTTGCTTTCTTTTCTCTTTCAGTTTGCTATCATTCCAGTCTATTTTAGCATTCTGTCATTTATCAGTCATTTATCTTTTATCAAAATAGTGGGTTGACCTCCCTCAAGAAAGTTCTCATACTTCTGGGAACAAGCTTTCGCTTGGCAACCCACCGCCTATCCATCTAACGCCTTTTTGTCCAAGTTTTCTTCTTTGCAGGTGTCATTCCTCCACAGCCAAAGAGGAGTGCCCACAATGTCTGGATTACGGTGCACAATCTTCATCCAGGTACTTCCCATGCCTTGTCCATTATTCTTTAGTTTCTTCTCTCTCTTTATAATCTGAAAAAGCAAAATTAGCGATAGAAACAGGGTGATTATGCCTACAAAGAAAACTAAGGCATTTAAAAATATTATGAATAAATTTAAAACATTTTTTATATTGACATGATGTAAAGTATAGTACATTGTATGCAATATGCCATTTGAGAGGTTAAGATTGCCTTGTTATAGGTCTATACATGCTTAAAATAGGGGTTAAGGAGTTTTAGAAACTCCTAAATGGACTATTTGAGACATAAAAATAATTTTTCAAACTTAATATCCTATAAACATCATGAAATCACCTCATACACACCAAAACTTAGTCAAAAAGGTAAACAGTCTATGCATAGAGATCAAAATTTAGATAAATGTTAAGATTTTGGGAGCTACAGGTGGAATTAAGACCTAAAATTTTGTACACATGGTCGTAATGAGTTGGATAAACATATGATAAATTTTAATGTCCATTTTACAACTAAAAATATTCTTTATTTTGTCTTAGACCTCAGCTTATTCATTTGAGGTCACCATTGGAGCATGTTTGATTCTAGCATGCCTCAGAAGCTTATAAGACTAAGTAAAGGATTTAAAATAATGGTATGGTATTTTTACATCATAATAATACATATATAGAGTGTATAAACTCCAAATTTTATGCAAACCATGCTTACATAGTGTTTTGTAAGCAAATAAGCACTTAGGCCAAAAATGCATTTTTTGATTTTTCATAGAAAAAAAAATTAGAGTGTTTTGATAGCATGTAATAGATATAATAATGATTTTTTAAGGATTTTTGAAGATTTAAAGGAACTATTATCATTTTAGTGAATTTTTTTACTTTTTGCATTTCTAGGCACCCTTCCAAGCCACCTGTTCAAATGCTCATTTTGTTCACCACATGTGGAGTTTGGAAAAATTATATTAGTATGTTTTTATTACCCCTATTTAATTATAGTTCATTAATAATTAATATTAGTTTATGGGCTGTGATTTATGAACAATTGTTAAGAGCGTAGGCATCCTAGAATGCAGTCAATTCCCCATAGGCAAATTTAATTTATGTGGTAACTTTTCATATATTTTGCATGGGAGCCAAATATTTTTATAGATATAATATGGGTAAATTTGATACAAATAAATGTTAATATTTATATATTTGAACATATATACTTCATGAATCATCAGTTTGAAGATTCGGCTTTAAAACCCTCTTAAACCTCTAAAAAACTAGTTTTGTGAAAAATGGATTTTCTTGAAATCAAATCACCATGGGTCAAATTTAACATTTTAAAAAATTCAATTAAAATCATATAGGATTCCATAAATGTAAATTTTATGCATGGATCTTTATGGATGAGGGAAGAAATCATGTAAAACAAAGTACAAGGTAGTCCAAAGGAATATAATCAATGGATATAAAATATTATAACTAATAATTCATCCTAAAATATTCATTTTTTCATAAATAATCCTATAAGTTTCCCAACCAACTTGATCAAAATGGACAGTTTGTAAGAAAATGGAGCAAAATAGGCCTAGTCAACCCTGCTGACTGAATTACGAGTGTTTTCTCATCAAAATCACATATCTTGTGATGATTTTTTTATAGGTCTATTTAATTATTTTTTCATGTTTCATGGCATCTTGTTACAATTTTAATGAAGTCCAAATGCAGGAAGATAGGCTATTAGGCCTAATTGGTCAATCAAGCAAGTAAATAATGGCATTCAAAATCTATCAAATGAATTAATTTTGGAGTTAATACATGCCATATATGATATTATTATTTATATTCATATATTTTTAAATTTTAAATTCTATTTTATGCAAGGAGGATCCAAGTGGAGTTAACTAACCTTGAACTTCCAATCAAAGCTTTAGTTGACTAGTTGACCAACATCATGCAATATTTCTTTATTATCATTTAAAGAATGATATTAAAATACTTAAATATCAGTTCAAATGAAGATAAACACTAAATAATGGCATTTATTACATGTAAGGATAGTTGACCAAGTCAATGGGGCCCACCATTTTTTGTTTCAACACCAAAATGGATTTCTTGTAAAGTAATAAAACTAAAAGACTTTTGAAGACTATTGGATTTATTTTTGAACTCAAAATATACTTGAGTTGATATTAATATGGGTCCCACCATATATTTTCCATGACAAAGTTTGAGAGTGCATGCATGCTTTATGAAGGAAAGATATTTTAAAGAGTTTTCTAAATATTATAAAAAGGAGTTGATTAAATAATTGTAAAAGGGTTTAGTATTTATTTAATTAAAGAAGACTATTCCTTATGTAAACAAACTACACTTAGGCTATTCTTAGCTTTTAAGACTTCTATATTCACTTTTCAAGCCATTATTGGATTCCAAGAGTTGAAGCAAAAATTATAATCTGGACCATACATCAATAAAGGAGATTTTCATTTACACATGAGTTTTGATAGATAATAAAGTGTAATTGATTGCGTATCAACATATAAGTTATATAATATCTCCTTTTTTCAGGTCCTTTCCTCACCTATTAGTTTCCATCTCACCTTTTGTAGGTCATTTAAAGAGGTAAAAAAAGAAATTTTGTAATCCAAAGTTCTATTAATCTCTTATCTAGAATATTTATGCTTAAGGGCAATATATAACTTTTATTGACCCACATGTGTGCATCAATTTCAATAGTTTTGAGAGAATATAAGAAATTTAGGTACATCACCCAATTAGATAGGATTTCCTTTCAATTTTCCCTTCCCCTTTTCATCCCAAAAATCATAGTAGATCAAATTTAATTGATAAGTCTTAAGGGAGCCAACCCTCTCTAAAGGTTCTATTCAACATAGAGTCACCAAAAATCTAATAAGATATAATTGTATCAACTGGAGAGAGGGTGTGTTTTACATAGCTTCCAACAAGGTGCACTCTAGAGTGATAATAGTTTCTAGCATGTTTGGTGGGATAACTTATTCACATTTTTGAATTATTATATATGTATCTGAGTGTATTATTCATTTCTAGATTTTCATTTTCAAAGTTGTAAACTTTTCATGCCACCAAGAGTTATCACAAGATCATCTGCAAAAGGAAAAGGAATAGATTTCTTTGAGCTATCTTTCTAATTAGCAAACAAGAAGAAAGTCTCTTAGTCAAATCCAAATCCTACACCTTATATTAACCCTACTATTATACAAAATCTTCATTCTCAAACCAAAATTATTCAGATAAATATTATTTTAAATCTTATACCTTAGATGGTTTTTCCCAAAATATAGGCTTTTTTTGCATTCAATGGTGGTAGTCCTCTATATCTCAATCAATGGGATGATATTCTAGTTTCTACTCTAAAGGCTCTTCTTTATTTAATAGGATAAAATACAAAAACTCATATAGAACATATTTTTGATATTGATAATCTTTGTTTAGTACATCATGTGACATAGGAAAATGTAGTAATGAGGTTTTTGGTAGCTTCTTTCAAAGGAAAGACACTTCAATGGTATAGAGGTTTAGCTCGTACATCAATCAATAATTGGAATGAATTTGGATAGCTTTTATACAAGCATTATTAAGACAAAAGTGATCATATTTCACTTTTGGAGAAACTTACAATAATTAAGAGATTCAATCATGAATTCATGGTAGATTTCAAGTACAGATTCTAGAAGACTTGGGATAGAATTCCTACAATGATCAAGCCTATACCTGACTATGCTTGTTTATAATATCTAAAGGCTCTCAATTTAGATGTGGCTATCATGATCCAATATATGGGTGGTATCACTTTATCTAAAGCTTTTTAAGTAGTAATCAAGGTTAAAAATTGCCTTATACAAGTAGGCAAATTAACTCTAGGGCCAGTAATGCCTCTTTTTCCATAGATCCATCCTCCTACTCCAACTATTGCTTCAATTATAGATTTATAAAAGTTTCATCAAATATAAGGTGATCAAACTAAAATATTGAGAAAGATAGCAAGTCTTCATAAGGCTTAGACTAAGAATTTGGTTTCAATAGAGAGGTAATAAGTTGCACCATACAAGCCATATCAAAATACTAATCAGAATTATCAACCTAATAGGTCATCCTATCAATCCAATCAACAAGGTCAAGTTTATAATTCTCAATAAAGATAATATAATCTTAATGATCTAAGAAATTCAAGATCTATTATACCAAATTAGAGCAACTATGCTCAAGAAAGACAATGAAACAATCAATAAAATCAACTAGACAACATGGTAATAGCTCCAACTAGTGAGAGTTCTCATCAATATTTCATACAACAATGTTTATTTCTTACTTTATTTGAAAAATAACCACATTATTATAATAAGGAAGTCTCTCTACCCTATGGAGACATTATTTCATTCACTAAAGTAGAAGTTCCAAATTAACAAGGAGAAGGTAGTGGTAAGGCACCTACTAGAACTACATTTATGAACTTTCAAGAAGGTGATAATTATTTTGAGCACTTGGTTTCAAATTAAAGTCAAGATTTACCTAATATTAATAATTTAGTTACAAACTATACTATATCTAAGAAAATATCAATTGGTGAAGGTGAAGGTTCTAACAGGGCAGCCCTTCTTCCTCTCAGCCACCATAAAAGACAACACATGAGATGCCTCAAAAAAGTTCTAATCAGCAAGCTCAAGATCCAAATGATAAGAATGTGAAAGGACCTTAAATACCTCAATTCACATAACATTTAGGATTTAATTATTTTCCTAAATTATATTCAAAGGTAGCCACTTCTCCACTCAATATTATGGATCATATGAAGAAGACTTCAGTATCAATTTCAATGTGGGATACTCTACTAATCTTAGGACAAAAAGAGTATTTACAAGATCTTTCATAATATCAATATCTCTGTGAAACCACCTAAAAAAAATATTAAGTTTTATATTAACTAATTCTAATCCATTTGTTGAGTCTCAACTTTTTAAGGTGTCTAAACTTCCTCCATTTTAACTTTTTGTTATCATTAGAGATTGTCTAGTTCATAATTGTATGATGGATAGTGGAGCTAGTACTTTTTTCATGCCCAAATCAATAGTTGATAAGGTAGAATTATATTATGAACCTCATGAGAAAGGTTTTTTGTAGTTATATGGATCTCCTACCAAAACTAAAAGTGTGTTGAAAGATCTGAAAATCATACTTGCTACTTGTCCAAATTTCACTATTTTATAGGATGTTGTTGTTTTTGTTCTACCTCCATATTTTTTATTATACTTATCTACATATGTACTTATAAAATAAGAGGCCAAATTTATTTATATTGGTCATACATGGTTTTTAGAACCAGGTATGAAACCAAATTTACTATTAGATCATAGCCTATTTCTAGATTTCACCTTAAACCATATATGTCAAATATGTCAAGTATGAATTACAATATTTCAAAAGAAGATGATAATACCATTGAGAAAGAGCCTTCTAAGCCTCTTAAAGGCATACCAAATCTTCTATTGGATGATTAGGTTGTTGATAATCATGGACATGACCCCTATAAAAGTATTAAAGATTCTAGTTTTGGAGTCTATTGTATGCACGAAGAAGGTGACTTATTGCCTAGTCTCACTAGCTCAGTGCAAGATCAAGGAGTTTGGAATCTATTCTTTGATGGATATTTGAAAAAGAATGGAAGTGGGTATGGTTTAATTTTTATTTCACCATAAAATCAAAGGTATTATTCTTCTATTATATTCTATTTCAGTTATACTTCTAATACTGTAGAGTATGAAGCTCTTATTTGTGATCTTTACTGGCCTAAAAAGAGGGATATTAAGCTCTTATAGGTGAAATGTGATAGTTATTTAGTAGTCCAAAAATTTAAAGGTTTAATTATAGTAAACAATCCTCTTTTGAAGGCCTACAAACATAGATTTTGGGATCTCATGTAAGATCTCCTTGCATTTGACATTCGGCCCATTCCTAGAGGAGCAAATCAACATGATGATAGAATTATTACCATAGGAGCACAATATGATATTTCAAATCATATTAAGGACAATAAAAATCATACCCAAATAAAGGTTGTATGTAGGCATTCAGTCTCAAATAATGATGTAAGTTGGTAAATTTTTTATTGTAATAATCAAAGAGCATAATTTCTACATAATGAGGCAAAATTTTGCCAAAGAAATCATGATAAATTGTAGAATAAATATGAAAATCAGATTGTGCAATTGAAATAAAATAAGATGCCTAAAGGTTTGGTTACCTTATAAAGTAATTTCAATGAATATGATCAACTAAGGAAGGACAAGGTGATTATTTCTTCCAAGAAAGAGCATTATGAGCCAATTAACATAGTTGAAGGTAAGCAACTCAAGTTAGGTAAAGTGAATATTGATTCTGAGAGAGTAGCTTTCATTTCATTATGTCAAGAATTCATTGATGTATTTTATTGGGAATACCATGATTTGAAATTTTTTGATACTAGATTGGCACAACATACTATTGAACTGGAATAGGATGTGAAACCAATAAGACAAAAGCAAAGGCTTATCAACCACAAGGTTGAAATTCTCATGAGGAACTTACAAAGTTGATTGAATTAGGTATTATTTTTCCTATAAAGCATTTAATATGGGGAGAAAATTTTATACTAGTAAGAAAGAAGAATGGAGAGATAAGGTTATGTGTAGATTTTAGGGATTTGAATAGAGTATCACTAAAAGATCATTATCCACTTCCTTCCATGCATCAAATCTTGTAAAGAGTTTTAGGTTCATAGAGGTTTTATTTACTATATGGGTACTCAGGATACAACTAGATATTGGTGAAAGAGAAAGATCAATATAAAACAACTTTCACCACCACATGGGGTAGTTTTGCTTACAATAAGATGCCCTTTGGACTCTCTAATGTAGTAGCTACCTTCCAAAGGGAAATGGATGTTGATTTTCATGGTCTCTTGAGTGAAATGGATTTAATATATCTTTTTGATAGTATAGTATTTTTAAAAAATCCTAATGATCATCTAACACATTTGAACATTGTTTTTGATAAATGTAGACAATTTAAAGTTTTATTGAATCCAAAGAAATGCATTTTTTTAGTACATGAGGGGAGACTTCCTGGGAATATGGTGTTTAAAGATGGTATTTCCATTGATCCAAAGATAATAGAGTAAATAATATTTCTATAATTTCCTAAACGCAAAAAAGGATTGTAGAGCTTCTTGGGTAAGATAAACTTTATCAGAAGATTCATTCTTGGTTTACAAAACTAGTAAAGCCACTTATTCAAATGCTAAAGAAATAGTAAGAGTTCACTTACAGTAAAGAAGGTAAAAGAATTTTTGAAGATATAAATGAATTAATCACCCAAGCTCCTAATTTTATCAATCCATATTTTAGTAAGGATTTCTTCTTGTATGCTTTCTCTACTTTCAATACTATTTCAGCCATGCTTATGTAGTAGAATGATGAAGGTTTGGAACAACCCATTTCTTTATTTAGTCATTATTTAGATGGTTATGAAGAGAGATATTATTTTATATAAAAGCATGTACTTGTTTTTATAATAGGTATTAAAAAAATTAGGCATTTTGTTTCAAATAATAAGATTATACTAATGGTTGCTCATTTAAGTGTGACAGACTTTATTCTCAATAGAGACTTGAGAGAAAAGAGAGATAGATAGGTCACCAATGGAATATGACATTTAATTAAAGGTAAAATTTTTTTTTTGAGTCAAATTATTATGTGAACATCTTGTAGAATATGTGAAAAAAGAAAAATAAATAATTTTTACAATTCAAGATACTTAACATGAAGCTGAAAATACACCTCCTACAAGCTAGACACAGAACATTGCTATATTTCTTTAAACTAGAGAATGTCCAAGGGGTTTGAATGCATTAAAAATAAAAAAAATTAGGATGAAATTATTACCATATATTTTTATTGATGGAGTTCTTTTCAAAAAAGACATTGGAAGTATACTTTTAAGGTGTGTTGAAACTAGTTAGATTGACAAGCTTTTTGAGAAATTTCATGATAGTCCCTCTAAAGGTAATTTTAAATATAATACCATAGCTATAAAAATAATTATAGATGTTTTTTTTTGTCCTAATTTATTCATATATTCACATGCATGGGTTAGGAAATGTATGAAGTGTTAAATTTTTATAGGGAAATAGAGACTAGCTTTTATGCCACTAAAGCCAATTCAGGTTGAACAACCTTTCATGATATGGGGTTTAAAATTAATTTTCATGATTCATCCTCCATATATTTTTGGTCATAAGTGGGTATTGATAGCTATATATTATTTCACCAGGTGGGTGGAAGCAGTGCCTTTGAAAGAGGTAAATTAGAACTCTATGCTTGAATTTTATGAGAACCTAGTCACTCATTTTGGAGCACCTTATACTATCATATCAGATAATGATTTAGCATTTAGCAGTGTAAATTTATTTGAATGGGATATTTAACATGGTATTTATTTTAAATATTCATCTAATTACTATCCACATGGTAATGGACTAGTTGAGTCCACTAACAAAAACTTGATTTAGATCATTAAAAGAAAAATGGAAGATAATCAAAGATCTTGGCATACAAAGTTGAAGACTGATTTATGGGATGATAGGATCACCCATAATAATTACATTGGTCATTAACCTTATATCTTATTTTTTTTAAAAGAAGAAAGGCTTCTTATTTTATTAGAGATTCTAGCTTTGGATCTTGCACACCAGTTAGAGCTTTTAAAAAATGATGCAATGGAGGTCAAAATGAATGAACTGAGAGAATTAGAGGAGATAAGATATGATGCTATGCATACCATGTGGTCAAATTATTATCAAGTCAATAAGACATTTTAAAATAGAGCTTCATCAAAAAAAATTAGCAAGGAGACATAGTACTCAAATGGGATGAAGAGCATGTAAGGCTAGATAAGCACTCTAAATTTGATAGACTTTAAAGTGGACCTTATATTATCACTGATTTTAAGAAGAAAAATTCTTTTTGATTATCTAGATTTATTGGATAAGATCTTCCCTTTCTTATGAATGAGATGTTTCTTAAATATTGTTATTAGGAGAGTCACTCCTTTATACTTAGCCATAGTTTCATCCCTCTAAGTGCATCTTCATGCATGATTTCAGTTTGTTTTCTATTTATATGTTGTTATCCATTGTTATAGGTTCACACATGCACATGTTTTTTTTTATTATGTTAGTTTATACTTTTGTGTATTCATCTATAAGCTTCCTAGTTTCAGTGTTTATCTTGGTCTATCCTTGCTAGAGTTTTGAGTTATTTGAATAGAAAGTTGGTCAACCCCTGAAAGTCACCAAATTTTTTTATTAATTTGGCCTATCAAGGATATATTACTTCCCCTATTATCTAAAATTTTCCAAAAAATGGTCAATTTCCTTTTGTAGCTGGTCAAACTAGTGAATTATGGTCTTAAAATCTAAATTTTGGTAAAAAAATGCCAAAAAATTGGGTTAAAAATCATCAAAAGAGATTTTAAAATGTCATTAAATTTTCCAAAATATCTTTATTCATGTTTAAAAATGTGAATTTATACTAATTATAAAATTTAAAATCATAAAAAGGTCTTTTCATATCTTAATTTAGCCAAAAAGGCCCTTTTACCCCTCCCACTTGCCAAATTGGAAAAATTTTAAAATATGAAAAAGAATAAAATGGTCTAAATTGGCATGAATAACATGTATTCCCTCCAAAATCTTCTTTTCAAGTGGTGGAAGTGAAAATTTCCCTTTTAAAAGGCAAAAAGATCCTTTTTCCTTCATTTTAGAAGAGAAGTATAAAATACATATACATTCCATATATCCAAGGCAAGCAAATTAATTTTTAGGGCATTACCAAGATTCCATAGGAGTTTCATGAGGATTTATGGCCATATAGGACCAATACTAGCTTCCTTTTGGTTTCTTACTTCTTGGCACAAAGAGACCTACCTTTAGATTTTTTGATGATACAATAAACTAGAGGAGGGTAAAGCTCTCAATTTTTGGTGAAGAAAGTCAACTCATAGGGCTTCCTAATGGTATAAGTGGTTTCTCAATTATATTCTCCATGCTCATGAACCATTCATTTGAAATCATGGTAAATTTTTTTGCCTAACATCCAAAAAGGCAACTATTTTTCTTCAAATTTTCTCACCTAAGCGGAGTTTCAGAGAAATTTAACTTGTTATAGAATCTTGAGGACTTGATATATCCGTACATGGTCTTATTTATATGTTATTCATCCATTTTATGGTCAAATAGAGGCTAAAAACTCATTAATTTAATCTATAGTATTGGCAAGCTTGCAAAATCAATTGTAAAGTCCAAAGAGAAGAAATTAGCTTCAAATTTTCAATGATGTGTGTTTTTGGAGGGGTTTCATGATTTCCATGCATAACTCTCAGAAGATCTCTAGGATTCATATCAGAATGCCCATCTCCATGCTCTAAATGTGTCTCCAAGGGGCATGTTTAACATGTTGTAAGGTTTTTGGAGAAAACCATTTTTCAAAATTCACCTCCTTGCACTCCTCTTATGGCCTCAAAATTTAGGTGTTGTGATTATTTAGTGCCCATGTTTGTATTTGACTCCTAATTCTGGTCTTCTCATGCTCCTTCACCTCCTTTTCCACCTCCATCTCATCCACATCATCTCACCACCATATGCAACTACTTCCCATTATCTTCAAGCTTTTGTTAAGCCTCCATCATATTTATATTCTTCATTCATGTCATATCATCCTCACACATATTTTAATTACCTAGTCTCACCATCAAGGAGCTAAAATTTGATCAAGGAGCAATATGATCATGATAAAGATTTTTTTAGTCTAGTCAAGGGCATATATAGATATGAAAGGAACACTTATAGTAGTATAATAGTCATAGCTTTCATGAGTAGGGAAGAGGAGAGATATGTTTAAATATGTTATTTCATGGTTTCTAAAAGCATCCTCCAAGCATGATTCATTAAGTAATAGTATATAATGGATGATGAAGGTCTAATTAAACCATCAAAATTAGGGTTAATGGATATAATCCCCTAAAAAAGCATCAAAACATAGTCAAGAAGGCCAAACAATAGGTTTATATAGTCATCGAGATCCATCAAAGGAATCAATCTCAAAGTGGAAAGGAGATTTCTATAAAGGTTTATGTAATGACCTATTCAAGTGTACTCAAGAAGAGGAACAAGGTTAAAATCATGTTTTAAACCTTATATATGGGCATATATAGTCCTAATCCATACAGGATGACATCATATGTGCATCCATGGTTTTGAGGTACAGTCTATGTGAGGTTGTCATCACATCAAGGTAATGAGAATAATAGGTAATCAATAGTGGTTTTCTAAACCATATGAAGGTTCCATTCATATCATCATCCAATAAGGGATTAAAAGATACAAAGTGCACCTACAACCAACTATGAAACCTTACAAGATTGCTTTTGAGTAACCTATAGTGGCTTGGCAAAGGTGAAGTCTTTCTGGCCTTAAGAAAGCTAATGATCAAACATCAGTATACTATAACATTAAGGTTGAAACATAAGAGGATTTCAAGCTAGTATATAGTCTTACCAATAGAAAAACCCTATAGCCACCATAATTCAAAGCTATAGCTAGCCCTATGTAGAACCTACAACCAAAGGTTAATTCATGAAGGTTGAAGAGTATAGAAGACAAAGGTCTTCAATAGTGAGTGAAGGTTGCTAAGAAGTGTTGTTATAAGCATAAATGACACCAAACACTTCGATTTTGGTTTATGGATTCTAAACACAAAATAATTTGCTCTGATCTATACACTCTTCATACAATCAAGTTTGGAAAAAAGGTCATTTTCTTAAGAAGGTTTCAAGTTTAATGGTATATGAAGGATTTTTGAAATATGAGTGTTATGGTGTTTACATATGGATTCAAGGGTTTGCATAATGAATGGTTCATAGTGTGAAGGAGTACAACACCATCCTATAGCCAAATTAGGATGCACATACGAGCCGATAAGTGTATTCACCCATAGCGAAGGTAGAGATCATCCATAAATCTTAAGGAAGCATCTTAACCTAATCCCTAGGACATTGTCATGGATACTGTGAAGATGACACAGTTAAGTAAGAAATGTGAAATAAAGGTAATAACCCTTTTCACAATATGAACCTACAACCTTGGATAAAACCTAGAGGCCTGTGCCACAATGGGGAAATTTTTAATCCCTAGGAGATATAGAATTTCAATGTTTGTTGATTATCAAGGGCTTATAGATTTTAGGGTTGAAAAGCTCTAGTTTTCAAGGTGAATAAGGAACTTTCAAACTAGAAAGGGCCTATGAGGTTATTTAAATTCACCTATAACCACCATAAGGGGTTTACATACACATTTATATGAGAAAATAGAGGAAATAGAATGTAGCAAGGTGTTAACCATGTTTGGTTATCCAAAAAGTAGAGATAGAGGGTTTTAGAGAGAGGCTAACAACCAAAGGCACCCAAAAGGAATTCTACAATCCTCCAAAAATATCCTATAGTCAAAACCTAGAGAAGGCACCTATAGGCTTATTTTAAGCCAAATCCTATAGTAACTAAAGCTCTATAAGCCCTAAAATCTTGTAAAGATGGAAAGGTTAGCCAAATCTAACATAGAGGACAATTAATTTTAGTGTTTCAACTTAAAGATAGTACAAGATCAAGGTCTAGTGGAGTTGAAGGGTAATCATGAGAACCTCAGACAATTGACTGCCCTATAGCCACTCAATGATCAACATCTACAACCCTCTCAATGGAACCTACATCTAAAAGAGGGTTTTAAGCAAGTAAGGGTTTGAATATCTAAAAGACTATGTAAGGTTAGATCAAGTTTTTTAACCTTGAAAAAATAGATAGGAGAGTGATTTTTTAAATATGAGGAAGAGTGAAAAGAATAAAATAATGTGAAGATGGAAGAAGGGCTTAATATGAGGTATAAAATGTAGGCTACAACCGCACTATAGAACTACAACCACCCAAAGAGCCATACATAACTAGGTAAGGGTTTTGACTATTTGTAGACCCTATATTGAGTGTAAACCAATTCAAGTTATGATGTGAGGATTATGATATCATGAAGAAATCATGTATTAAATAGATGCAACTTGGATGATCAAATTTCCAAAATTACTTTTCATGATGTCATTCTATAGTCCATAGTCTATACAAGGGATCATTAAGAAGAACCACAGTCAAGCTGAAGGAGAATGTGATTGTTTTCAATATGTTTTAAAATAAACTAAAAGGGTTTTATGATTTAAATAAAATATAATAAAATGTTTCAAAAATAATTCTTAGTCAATCCAAACTCCCCAAGACACCTACAGTTATATTTGAGGAACATATTATCTTCAAATTGGTAGAGATGATGAAATCCCATCAAAACCACAAGGAGTCTCATGGTCATTCAATGTTATTAATGCCTTAATTATGAAAAAATGAGAATTGGTTCAAAATTTATTTCAAGGTACTAAGGTACAATCAGGTCAACTCATAAAATTGGTCAAAAGGTAGTTATAAGCATGATTGCATGCTTATAAGGTGTAGGAAGAAAAGCATTCAAATCATGGAGTGACTTATGAGGTGATTATGCCTACCAAGAAAAACAAGGCATTTAAAAAGATTTTAAATCAAGTTAAAACCCTTTTTATCTTGAGATGAGGGAATTTACAGTACATTTTATGAAATATGGCAATTGAGAAGTTAAGATTGCCTTGTTGGAGATCTTTACATGCTTAAAATAGGGGTAGAGGAATTTTACAAACTCCTAAAAGGAATTTTTGAGCCATATAAAGATTTTTTTTTACCTTTATATCCTAGTAAAATCATGAAATCACCTCTTAAACACCAAAAATCAATAAAAAGGTAGACAATGCATGCATAAAGATCAAAATTAAGGGAAATTTGAAGATTTTGGGAGCTATAGGTGGAGTTAAGGCCTCAAATTTTGTACATAGCATAATAATGAGTTGGATAAAAATATGAAATTTTTTAATGTCCATTGGAAAATTACACATATTCTCTATTTCGTCTCAGACCTTAGCCTATTCATTTGAGGTCACCATTGGAGCATGCTTCATTCTAGAGTGCATCAGAAGCTTCTAAAACCAAGTAAATGATTAAAAATAATGGGTTGATGTTTTTAAATAATAATAATAACACACACACACACACACACACACACACACACACACACACACACACACACACACACACACACACACACACACACACACACACACACACACACACACACACAATTTAATAAATTCAAATTTTATGCAAACCATGCTTATATAGTGTTTTATAGGCATTTTTTGAGTTTTCATGGAAAAAAGACTTTAAAAGTGTTTTTATAGCATATTATAGGTCCCATAATGATATGTTAAATATTTTTTAAGCTTTGAAATAACTATTTTCATTTTAGTGAATTTTTTCACTCTTTACAATTTTAGGCACCCTTCCAAGCCACCTGTTCATATGCTCATTTTATTCACCACAAGTGGAGTTTGGATGAACACTATTAGTATGTTTTTAGGACCCATATTTAGTTATATTTAATGAATAATTTAATTTATTTGAGTGTCTATTATTTATAAACAATCGCTAAGTGCATAGGTAACCTAGAATATAGTCAATTCCTCATAGGTAAATTTCATTTACATGGTAACTTTTCATATCTTTCACATGGGAAAGCCAATATTTTCAAATATGTCAGAGAGGTAAATGTAATATAAATCAATATAAATGGTTTAGGATTTTTAGGTCTGTACTTCATGAATCATTAGTGTGAAGTTTCAGCTTTAAAACCCTCCTAAACCCCTAAAAACCTAGTTTTGAGAAAAATGGATTTTATTACAATAAAATCACCATGGATCAACCTAAAATTTTTTAAAATGTCAATTAAACTTATATATTATTATATAAATGTAAATTTTATGCATGGATCTATATGGATGAGGGTATAAATCATGTTTTTTATGGAAAAAAGCATTTAAAATGAAGTACAAGGCATTTGAAAAGAATGTAATCAATGGAGATAAAAACTTAGGACTTGTTATTCATCATAAAATATTTATTTTGTCATAAAAAATCATGGAAGTATCCCAACCATCTTGATCAAAATGGCCAATTTGTAGGAAAATAGAGCAAAATAGGCCTAGTCAACCCTGTTGAATGAATGGTGAGTGTTTTCTCATCAAAATCATATATATTGTGATTAATTTTTTTTCCAAGTATATTTTTTTTTTCAGGTTTCATGGAATATTTTTATAGGTTTAATTGAGTCCAAGTGCAAGAGGATAGGCTATTAGGCCTAATTGGCCTAATAGGCCAAATTGGTCAATCATGCATGTAAAGAAGGGCGTTGAAAATATATCAAATGAATTAATTTTGGAGTTACCATGTGAAATATATTATATTATTATTTATATTATTATATTTTTAAATTTTAAATTCTATTTTATGCAAGGAGGAACCAAGTGGAGTTAAATAACCTTGAACTTCTAATTAAAGCTTCAGTTGACTAGTTGACCAACATCATGCAATATTCCTTTGTTATCATTTAAATAATGATATTAAAATACTTAAATATCATTTAAAGTGAAGATAAACACAAAATAATGACATTTATTACATGCAAGGAGAGTTGACCAAGTCAATGGGGCCCACCATTTCTTGTTTCAATGCCAAAATGGATTTCATGCAAAGCAAGAAAATTAAAAGATTTTTGAAGACTATTGTATTTATTTTTTAAACCAAAATATAATTGATTTGATATTAATATGGGTTTCACTACCTATTTTTCATGCCAACGTTTGAGAATGCATGCATGCTTTGTGAAGGAAAGCTATTTTTAGGAGTTTTCTAAATATTGTAAAAGGGAGTTGATTAAATAATTGTAAATTATTTTAGTATTTTTTTAATTAAATAATATTATTATTTATGTAAATCAACTCCACTTAGGCTATTCTTATATTTTAAGACTTATATATTGGCATTTCAAGCCATTATTGGATTTCAGGTGCTGAATAAAAAATTATAATCTGGACCATACATCAATAAAGGATATTTTTATTTGCACATGAGTTTGATAGATAATAAAGTGTAAATAAATGTGTATCATCATATAATTCAGATTATATCTACTTTTGGTAGGTCCTTTCCTCACCTATTGCTTTCTATCTCACCTTTTGTAGGTCATTTGAAGAGATAAAAAAGGAATTTTGTAATCCAAAGTTTTATTAATCCTTTATCTAAAATATTTATGATTAAGGGAAATATAGAAATTTTATTAACCCACACGTGCACATTAGTTTCAATATTTTCTATAGAATATAAGAAATTCAAGTGCATCACCTAATTGGATAGGATTTCCTTTCAGTTTCCCTTCCCCTTTTCATCCGAAAAATCATAGTAGATCAGATTTAATTGATAAATCTTAAGGGAAACAACCCTCTCTAGAGGTTATTCTCAATATAGAGTCACCCACACTCTGAGAATATAAAATTGTATTAGCTATAGAGAGGGTGTGTTTTACACAGCGTCAATTAGGGTACACTCTAGAGTGATAACAAGTACTAGGAAATTCAATTTGCTATCATTTTCCTTGTGGATTTTGAATAATTTTGTTATGTTATTAACATGTGGAGCCAAGTTGACTCTTAAAGAATGGAGATAATAAATAATTTCATATAATCTAAGGGAATAATCCTACACATCTTTCTTGATTCCATGGGGAACCTAAATCACTTATTATTGCTCTCTAAGTGTCTCCAACTCTTCCTTGAGCTCTTTCCCTAATATTTAGGTTCTTTGATGTATGACAAGGATGGATTCTATATGGATATCCATATATGACTTTAAGTCCTTAATATAAGAGGATTGACCCTTTTGTCTATTTTTCCATTTGCTTAAGGAATACACTTCTTCCCTCTCCTCCATGATTAGAGTTCTACCCAAACGATATTCAATTTTCCTCTTCTTCACCCTATACACTAATGTGGTGGATTTGTCAAAAAGAGATCACCATTGGAAATTATTTTATCTTCAGATTAGGCCTCTTCGAGATTGGGATCCTAGTTCCTTAGACTAGTCTATAATAGTGAGATTAAAAGGATATGAAGACTGCACTTCCACTTGAGCATGTTCTTTAGGTTCCTACTCAGTTTGTGTGTAAACATTGGGCATTATAGACCAAATAATCCTTGAATAGTCTATATTCCCATATTATGGAAATGGATGGATCACAAAGATTGGTTACCACTTAGTTTCCCTTTTAGTTGTTACCACTATGGTTATGGTGGTGGGGGTGGAAGAAGGTAAGGATGAACCTAATTAGGTAGAAGGATATGTAATTGAAGTGATGGATTTTCAATGGATGGAATGGACAAGGCTTGATTTTATGGGGTGGATGTTAATGGAATGTAAACCACATGGATAAAAGATAAAATAGCATAGGGTAAAATAGGTGTAGTATTTAGAGGCAAACTCATGGATAAATGAAGCAAAAGTAAACCTGTAGAGAGTGTCCATTGGGGAATGAATGTGGAAACAACTAGACCAAGGGAGATGGAAACTATAGGTAAAGACATCAAAGGGGAAAAATTAAAGGATCTGTGATCAAGGGTCCCTTAATATATGATCTACTTGTGATAGGTTCCTTAGCCTTAATTTATTTTAGACTTAACACATTTTCTTGCTTTAGCTCATCCTCATCCACATTTTGAGTTGGAGAGGTCTGTGGTTTTTCCTTTGGATTTATTTGATATGTCTTTGTGCTTCTTCTTACTTATGAGCCTATGACGCTGTGGACTATGATGGAAGATAAAGGGTAATAATTATTGGAATTGGGCCTAAGGTATCTACTATTTCCTCTTCTTCGAAGGAATCCAAGCTTATACTTATACACTGCTTCCTACTATGGTTATATCCTTAGCTAACTCTTGCTTGACCTTGATCAATTAAACTATTAAATCCTAGATTGGGAGTATTTGTGATTCTTCTTGTGTGGAAGTAGGAAATTGTTCTTCTTTGTCTTATTTTTCCTCTTCTCTAATGAGTGGTGCATTAGCTACCAACTATTCTTGGCCCTAAGTCTGGCCTTGAGTTAGTTATATATCTAGTCCCTCTTATTTAAATTGTTGTGATTACTTGCCACTCTAAAATTATAAGGATATCCATCCTCCAAGATGTATAATTTTGAACTTCACTTCACCAAGTTTTAAAGATGGTTCTACTTGAATAACTCTCAGCAAGTTCTCACGTAGTCCTACATTTTGTGGCCCTTTCTTTAACCTCCTCATAATAATTGGCATTTAGGAAGATAAAATCATGGTCCATCAACTTATGCTTGTAGGCATGGACAATGGTATGAATCTTTTTTTGTACCTTACCATGAGGATCCCAATCTCTGTGAGGAAGGGTAGGCAATGCATAAGCCTTTATAGCATTACTAGCCTCCCTAAACTATCTAGGAATTATGTACTACATTCACCTAATGGTGATGTGAGATTTGTGGAAGGTGGACTTATTATTTTTCATCAAATCCTCATCAATTTTGTTCCAAATTTTATAGGCAATTTCTTACTTATCTACCTTATCTAGAACAAACTTCAAGATTCATTCAAAAAGACCTACCTAATACCCCACCAACACGATCACTATGTAATATAGATATAGCAAGTAGTCTCATACATTTTGTCCAATGTTTGGGATATGCTTTGAGAAATTCTTTCCAAAGTCTTGACATGTATACCCATATAGACTTGAGGATAGACGTGTCCATCTTTTTTATATTTTTTATATATGTGCACAAAACTATAGTAGTCACAAATCCTATTTTTTATGATTTTAGTATTAGGATTCCACGTGATTTCATTGTACCTATACATATTTCCCATGACTATGTCTATTATATAGGACATCATGTATAAATTTCCACCTAGTGGTCTCTTATCCTTCTAGAAAACCTATTCTTGGAGGTATGCACTAATCACTTCCCCCAGTGCGTAGGTGCACTTTGAGGTAGTCAATAGGTCTAGTAGAGGAACCCATTCTAGGTGCATAATGTATATGCTCACATGGCCTAAGATTTTATTCAATAATGCCATCCCTACATGGAAGCCCATTCTATAACTGGTAATGGGGATAAGGCTCTTGGCATGCTCTTTCAAAGTGAAACTTTCACTAGGGAGAATCCATTTTGATAGTTCTCACTATGCATTATTTGACTTATTTCATGTAATAAATATATGTAAATCATAAGTAACATATATGATGGGTAGGCTAAAATACCTATTAAATTCTTCTTTTTATATGGACATGATAATAATGTTATTATTGACATAATGGAGATATGCTCCATTCATGATCTCCCTTTGAAGAAGAGGTCATGTAGTAGATCAATACATGACATCACCTCTAGCTTCATAAATACATAGTATATGGCTTGTCCTTTGAAAGGGATAAAATCCTTCACCAGTTTTTTATCTTCAAATGTGATGTCCTCTTCGAGTGAAAAGCATTCTACATTCTCTACCACTTCTAATAATGATGAATAATTTGAATAACATCCATCAAATGTATTAGCATCGAACATAGTATCTAGGTATTCTATAGAATCCTTAATTAATAACTTGGATGGTGTTAGGGATGTCTTTTAAGACCTAGATGATGATTCTATGGTGGTTTTATAAAGTATTGGTATTTTCAAGATTTTGATAATGGCACGTCTTTACTTAGCTGAATTTTGCAAATCATAAATTGTAACTTGTTATGATAGTAGTTAAGGTTTTTAGGATATCTTAAGGTTTAAGTTTACTTGAGATCAAAGATTTAATGACATGATATTAACTATCAGATTGATGTCAATAGATCTCCTACATTGATTTCTAGTTTTTATGCCATCATTAAGTCTATGATCTCATCACCTTCATTCAATTTGAATTCAATCACCCTATCGTAGTGTGCATTCCATGTAGGATGCTTTGTAATTTTTGGTGATATGGTGTAAACATCCATCCATTTCCATGTGTCATTACATAATCCATTAAATATAAGTTAAACTTTGATTTTGAGCCTAAAAACTTTGAAGAGTAAAATGTCTTTTAGAAATATTTGTTCCCAAACTTCCCAAAACAAAAGTTTATAAAATAAGGTTGTTGATTTTAAATCTTGTCCAAGTAATCCTTTTGATAAAAAGTCTTCAAAATAAAATTTTCCAAAGAAAAATTTCCAATGAAAAAAGTTCCTAAAGCTAAGTCCCCAATATGAAAGTTCCCAAAACAAAAGTCTATGATGAGAATCTTTTTGACATAATCCTTATGAAATGAAAGTTCTCAAAGACTAAGATTATGGAGTAAAGTCTCTGGTATGAAAGTTACCAATGAATAATCTCCCAAAGACTAAGACCAAGAAGAAAGTTGAGGAAAACCTATTGAAGTAATAGTTTCTAATGTGAAACTTCCAAAAATAAACTAGTTGAAGTAAAGCTTCCACAGACCAATTTTGATGATAAGAATCTTTCTGATGAAATCCCTATAAAATGAAAGTTACCGATGTGAAACTTCTTGAAACAAACCTACCAAAACAAAAGTTACCAAAATAAAATCACCAATGAAAAACCTTTTATGGAGAATATTTATGAAGAGAAGTTTCTAAAGTGAGAGTTTTCATGGACTATATTTTCCAAAGACCAAATAATTCAAAATAAAACCAATCTAAATTCATATCATGAAAAGCCAATATTTCCATATTTTTCATTAAATAGGATAGTCTGAAGAAGTACTTTCAAATGAATAAGTATACCAAAACACAATTTAATATTAAAATCACCACATATCTATAGATAACATAAGTATCATAACCCTAAATACTCATAAGTACCCCTCTAAGATATTCATTATTTCAAGAAATAAAAGCGGGTCCCCACTTTTTCAAAGAAAAATATAGGGTGGGGTGTGTTGAATACAACAAATGGTGACTCATAGGGGTGAATACTCCAAATTTTTCAAGAATCCATAATCTATTGTTTTGTAAACCTAATATAAACCATAAATTAATCCTAAAATAAATGAATTAACTAGAATTGGAAATAAACTCTTAATAATCTTGTGCAACATACTAGATTTACTTAGACCTTGAATTTATGTGTGAAAAGTGTTGTTCTTTACCTATTATTTTATATTTTTAGGCAAATACAAAAGGGTGAGATGTAGATTTCACTTTGATTATGAATTAGGTGTATATATGGGAGCTTGGTGATTGCTCTATTGCCAACCAAGCATCCGTAGCCCTGATAGAGATACCTTAGATCACCAATTCTTCCTTTCATATTTTTCATAATGCATTATGAATCTATATTATTTCATCATGTTGGCTTTGAATCCTTTTCAATTTTATTTTGGGTTTTTGGATTATTCCTTTTATTTTTATTCTTTTCTTTGTTTTTTTAAAGAGGAAAATAGAGATGACAATGAGCTGGTCTTAGTTAAAATTTTAGTTTAATCAAAATGTCCCTATCAAATCTTGCCTATGTCCATGATTATTACCTTGAATAAGTATTAATGTTTTATGTGCACTTAACCCAAGGTAATAAGGAAAGTTTTCTAAATTTACACATAATTATGAGAGTAACTTTCACATACTTGATGAAATCATTACTTTTAAGACATATTCATGGCTAACTCTCTTATTTCTTAACTAGATAATAAGTCCTATACTAAAATATGCATTATCCCTTGATTGGGTTGGATTTAAAATACCTCAAACTATGTCTAACCATACCAAGATTGAATAGAATTTGACTATCATGAAATCAAAAGGAAAATATTCTAGAAAGCAAGAAACTACTCTAAAAAACATGAACTAATCTAATGAAAGTAAATAATAAAAAGTAAGAAACTAACTAATAAAGTAAGTCTAATTTACTCCTACCCCTAGAATAATGTTTTATTATTACTCAGAGACCCATAAAAATGGGGAAGTGATGGATTAATGCTTCAAAAACTATCCATTCACTAGATATGTCAGATCATTACCTTAAAGATCCTTTAAATGGAATGCATTACTGAACACTATCTCTAAAATTTGATAGGTTCCTATCCAAAGTGGGGTAAAATTATCATGCATTCCTTTCCTCTCATGGGCTTTCTCCCATAATAACATTGAGTCAAAGATCCAAAAAGCTTTGAATTTTTCTCTTATAAAACCATCTCTTAATCATATCTTGATGTTTGCTAAATATCTATAGTGCTTTATCCCTAGAGTCTGCCATTTTGATGACGTATAATAGTCTAAAGTTTTTTTTGTCATTGGATTCCATGTATTCTTGCATAAGCTAATATTTTGGAAATTTTAACATGATTGGGAACATGGGATGTTTTCCATATACCATTAATTATGGAAAAGCTTTAAGGGTATACTTATACCTCATCATATCTAACCAGAGTGCATACTTTAGTATGAGGTTTCACTCCCTTAGTTTATCTACAACTAACTTCTAGATGGCATCTATAAGGTTCTTATTGGTTGACTTAGCCAATCCATTCCCTTACAGGTAATGATTTGAGGATGATCTAATTGTAATATGATTGTTATGGGCATACTTAGTGAACTTAGATGATTGAAATGCTAGCCCATTGTCACAAATAAAAGAGATAAGAATGCCAAATCTAGTTGTGATATGTTCTTCAAGAAAACTTATCACATCTTGGGATCTAGAGTTCTTACTAGTTACTACCTCTATCCATCTAGTGTAGTAATCTATAGCAGTGAGCATAAACTTATGCCCAAATGAGGAATTCATATTTATAACACTGATAAAGTCTAATCCCCATTGGGAAAATAACTTACCTTTGATTATAGATTGTAGCAACATGGTTGAGTACACATTTATTTTGGCCAAAAACTAGCATTCATAACACATCCTCACATAGAAATGAGCATCTTTAAAGACTGTAGGCTAGTAATATTCCATTATAATTATTTTATGTACCTTAATATTATCAGATGGATATCCTCTACCTATCTTTTGATGGATATTTTCCAAAATTTATTGATCTTCCTTTTGTGACACACATCTTAGATAAATGCCTTCATAATTATTCCTATAGAGGATTCCCTTCCTGATCACATATGAACAACCCTAAGCCATAAATATCCATTTTACTCTCTTTTAAGTTCCTAGGGGGAATGTTATAGTAAGCAAGAACTACATAGTACTTGAATTCCAATCTTTTTTAGTGACCTATGTTTGATAAACCTCTTAAATATTGATATGTGGGTCTAGTTTAGTCATAAGTTAAATTATGCCTTGTCCCTAATGATCCTAGCTAGTTTGATTTCAATATCAAATTCTTGTAACTTCACCATCCATTTATATCTATGTTTCCATAATTTATTTTATCCAAGAATGATCTTGACAATAGGATCTCGTACTATAGTGATGATTTTATTCTATAGGATGTAGTGTCTAAACTTTTTAACTACCTTGATGAGAGCAAATATTTGCTTGTCAATCAGTGTATACTTAAGCTCTACATATTTCAAGTTAGTACTCATAAATGTATCAGATGTTATTTTTCTTCCCTTTTCTATGTGATTACTATAGTAATAGTATGGTCTAAGGTGAATAAATACAAGTAAAAATCCTTGGTGAAATCATCACTTACCAGTATTGGGCATTGCCAAATAGTCTTCTTTATGTCTTGAAATGACTTCTTAGCATCAATAATCCAATCCACTTTGGCATGTTGTTTGAGAATTATGTTCAGGGGTCTATAAATCTTCACAAACCTTGACATAAATTTCCTTACAAAATTTATCTTTCCAAAGAATGATTTGAGCTCCCTTTTTTCTATTTTGAAACAATATTTTTTATATCCCCTAAATCCTATTTGGATCAATGGTGATCCCATCCTTGATAATGATGTGGCCTAGTAGCTTATTTTTGGTAATGCCAAATATACTTTTCTTTAGGTTAAGTGATATCCCAAAATTTTTGCACCTCTCAAATATATTTTGAATATGGTCTATGATATTATCTCTATTTTTATAAAAAATAGTGAGATCATACATATATATAATTATGTACTTACCTATTAGTCCTTAGAATGCATGATCCATCACCCTTTGAAAAGTCACTCCAACGTTGATCAGCCCAAATGGCATCTGCTTGCATGCATATGTTCCCATCTTTGTAATAAATGTTATTTTCATCTTATCTTTGGATTTAGCTAGTACTTGATTATAACCTAAAAATCCATCTAAAAAAGACATTATCTTAGAGCCACTTACCATTTGTATTACCTCATATAAGGAGGCCAAAGGGTAAAAACCCTTCTTATAAGATTTATTTAGATTTTTTAAGTTGATGTATAGTCTTATCTCTCCACTCTTTTTCATGACTAGAACTAGATTGACCACCCAAGTCAAATGTCTAATAGAAAAGATAATCCTATCACTAAGTAGATTTTCCACTTTCTTCTAAATTAATGGTTCCAAGATAAGATTAACTAGCCTATGCCTATGCCTAAATGGTTTATGATCAGGCTTGAGTGGAATTTTATGGGTCCTAATTCTAGGATTGAAAACACTTAAGTCCTCATAAGTCCATGCAATTACATATTTATACTTGATAATTAGTTCCTTGACTCTTTGCCTTTATTATATTGTATAATTTTAGCCAATATTTATGAAGTGCATGTTATTTCCATCACCAACATTGTTAGAATTAAATTCAAATTCATTTAACCTTTAGATGCCTTTTTGATTAAGGCTATGGATCTATGTTGAATGTCCTTTCTAGGGTGACCATTCCCAATGGGAGGTGATTCTCTTTGAGTTAGATAATGCCTTATTCATCTAATTATTCATGTCTCTTAAGGTTTTTTTCTTTGTCATAGATTATTTAAGATTCAAAATATCTCAAATTTAAAAAAAATAAATAGATAATTTATTGGTCATCATCAAATAATTGATTTTTTTCAACATTGTACGGTATTGATAGACATGGTACCACTTAAATAGAGAAATTATGGATGTTTGACTCCTCTATGGGTGCCAAATTTAATTTTGAAGTGGCTAGTGGATCAGTGGATCCATTTTGTTCTCTCAAGATAGACATTATGTTGAAAGCTTCAAATGATTCTATTAAACCCAAGCCCTATGCTTGTAATTATTTATATATGAAAATTTACATTGATATTTATTTCTTACCTAGATTACCATGATTTCAGAATTTTATATACCAAAAATGCCTTGACATTATGTTTGAGGGTGAACTATAATCCTAGAATCAAGACTTCACACTTTTATCTATTATTAGTGTATAGGAATTAGAGCATGTATGCTACCAATAGTTTATCTCCTTGTAGATTGATCAATTCAATACCAATACTTGGTCCTTGCTTACATCTATCTCTATCTAAATAGAGGGTCCATAATTGGGAAGGGCCCAAAATTTATTCTAACACTTAATGCTTTGTATCAGATGTATAAATTGCAAGACTAAGAGATTCATAACTTACCTACTCATTGGTAGTATTAAATTTATTAATAGGATGCTCCATTCTTAGCTCTAAATTGATTTTGATCTACTTTGTGATGCCTCTCCATGGTAGCCAAATATGTGAATTTTTTTTGGAAAGATATGCATTTAGCATTTTTGACCAATCTCTACCCATTAATAATCCATAACCTTTAGGAATGTCCACTTCTAAGATGTTGGTAGCCATATATACTCTAGGTACCAAAGTAACCTAAATTCTCATGTCATTGAGCTCTCCCAATACATGCACTACCATTTTATCTAACTATGATACAATCCTCTTAGAAGGCTTTAGTGTTAAACCAAGCTTATGACAAATAGAATTTGGCATCATTATTGATGAGGCTCCTGAATCTACTAGGTAATTATGTATATTCTTACCAAATGCTCAAATCTACATTGATTTTATATATAACATTCATGTTGGTTGTCTTAGACTTTTTTGGAATGAACTTTTCTATGATGGACTTCCACAAGAGCTCTTTTTTCTCTATAATTTGTGACAATTTGTGAAAAGTAATATTGGGCTTGATTTTCTTCATATCCTCAAAAATATTGTATCCACCTTTATTATATTCCTCCCTATGTTGAGGCTGATGATTCCCTTTAGGGGAGGAGGGTTATTATTAGCCTTGGGATTCAGAGGGATAGTCATATTATTATAAGGATTAGAATTAATGAATTACTACCTATTCCTCAGATTATAATAATTCTTGTTGAGCTACTGGAATTCCTACACTTCATCATAATTATCTTCTGGGATGTTACCATCTTTAGTAGTGAAGGGAGACTCAAAAGTCTTAAATACCATAGCTAAATTAGAAGGACCAGATTCAAGAGGTAGATCTATAGGATTCATCATTTGATCTTTTCTAATCATCTCCCTTTAAAATATTTTGAAGGTTGTATAGAACTCTATGTAATCCAACTCTCCATATTGAGATGTGTTATGGACCCTGCACTAGTTGGTCAAAGTTATTTCCATAATATTAATATTTGGTATCTTATTGGATTGTTATTGGTCTACATTATTAGTGGGCCTATTTAAAATCTTGGTATATTTCAAAAAGGTATAATTATAATTATAACTCTGAGTATTGGTATTTCCCATCCTCTTTTGCATATTCAAAAAATCATTACTCAACTTTTGAACCATTCTTTGTATAGAATCCAATTAAACTTTGCTACAATCCAAACCCTAGAGCATTGTGTTGGTATGAGTTTGATGTTGATTCTGAATATTATTTATTTGTGTATGATTATTCAATAAATAATAGTTTTGATTCATTATCTACTATGTCATGGGAAGTAGAGTGTATATCTTGTCTTGATTGAATGTGAGAGCATTTTGATTTGCATGTGGAATTATATTCAAGGATAGAAGTCCATTGTTGAATTCTTAACCTCTTGAATTATGTGGTCTAATTTATGGATTGAGATGTTTATTGATGTTGATATCTTATTGAAATGTTAAATCTAGCATATTGGTAGTAACATATTTTTGCAAGAACACATTATTAATAGGATCCAAAGCATTATTTTATATTTTGAGCATGAGATTATAATTTGGATTATATGTAATGTTCAATCAAGTGTGTATCTTTTAGAATCTTGCATTGAAGGCTCAAATGAAATTATTGGGATGCCTTTTCATCCAAGTAAAGACTTCATATACCAGACATGAATTAGTTACCATCTAAATTATGCAATTAACTTACCTTGACATTCATACCATGAGGTGATGTATTTATCTTGTTCATTAAGATACAAATCATAAGAATAATCTTACAAGGTAAATGTAAAAAGGCTGCATGCAACATCCTCATGGATAACATTCATTAATCTCAAAGTGGACTTGAAATATTTGATATGATCTTCATCCATCCTCCCACTTGAAGGGGATAAAGTATGTAGATACTTATTTAGACTCCTTGATAGGTTATGTTGGTCCCCAGGGATAATAATGGCAGATCTGATTAACCAAGGTTGAGTTGTATGAATATTAATAAGAAGAACATTCCTTATAGGGGAAGATTTTTAGGCTCTATATACATCAACGATAATATGTATGGGTTTAGGCCTCTTAGAGTGTGAAAATGGTGAAACCAAAAGATTGGATTGGGCCCTAAACATTTTTAATCTCCTAGGTGTTTCTATAATGATGGTTTAGAAAGCATGGAGATTTTTTCCCTCCTTATAGCACCAAATTTTTCAATTCCATTGATGTGGATTTTATGCACACTTTAGATATTTTAAAATGAGGTAACCTATAATGTTTAGGATCTCTATATAAATAGGTTCCAAACCAAGGCATGAATTGTAAGTATGTGGTTAGAACAACTAAATTTTGGAATACTAGATTAAGCCCATGAGTTGTTTAACCAAGTTTGTGGGTAGATGTGTGAATTTGAATAAAAGGGATAAATCATTAAGTGTGTTGTATGGGTAGAAGACTACTCTATGGTGGGTATATCTCAAATAAAATTCAAAAAGTGGTAAGGGTAATGTAAAATAAGGATTATATGTCTTTAAACAGGAGATTTTTAGTCTATCTCTTTAGTGTACAAGTATCTCAAGGACCAATGTTTATTATTTACAGTTATTTCTCACTCATGGAAAAACATAGCTAAGAGTCTAGGTATTAAGATAAATGGTGTTTATTGGTCTCAATTAAAGGTTTCTCCTTTTAAGGTTGATGTTTCATACCTTTATACAAGAGATTATGACCTAGACCAATAATTTATCCAAGGCATTTGTATCTCATGCCTAAAAACCTAAATCAAATGAGACACTTATACACACTTTATAATAATGATTCAAACTATAATAACTATATAAATTAATTAAGCAAATAAAATTTCAATATATTTTACACATATAAGACTAACATTCACTAACATGACATTCAGACTCATCCATAGCACTAGGAATCATCAGAATTAGTGAATCAATTTACAAACAAAAAACTTCAAATTCATTGACATAAAAAGGGAATAAGAAAGAACAAACATTGTTGGATGATAATCAAATCCTTTATTTCTTCTTGTGTTTCATTAAAAAACTTTGACCTTTTGAAAAGAGGGATGTACATGTATATATAGATCCTGGGGAAGGGGTCACCTCATCCTCCAAGCTTAGAACATGTGGTTTACATATTAATAAGATATAAGGTAAGTCTTAATTACATATAAATGTATTACAAATATACCAATCATGAAATACATGCATGCTTCCAAAAATAATTAGTTGATTATAATATACATGCAACTAAGACTTAACCATTGGGTTATGATCATTATATGAAAAATGTATAAAATTAACCTTTATAGATATGAGGTCTAACTTGAATTTTATCAAAACTATTGTGGGAAATATAGTAGTACTCATATTTGATACCAAAGTAACTAGGGTTACACTTGAAGATGTAGTAGTTATGTCAATTGTACTCACCATGGGAATAATAACATGAAGTGAAATTAGCATGGCTATTTTTTTTTTTAGTATTGTAGGTGGAGTTGGCATAGTGGAATTTATAGGTGGAATTTGATGTGAAACTTTCTTCTTTACATCCAAATCATGGTAATGTTTGTATGACTTAGCTTATTATGCTATGATTAGACTCATATCCATAATAAATGGATTAGTTACCCTATTTGTCTCACCCATTATCTTATTATGTTCTATCTTGGTTTCTTTGAAGCTAACCCTAAATACATCCACCTCTATGGCCTTCTTCCTTGCTTCACTTAAATGGGACTCTATATGTTCTAGGCTCAAACCTTGTAGAATATGATTGAATATGTTGGAGGCTTATTTAATCATTTGTTTAAATACAACTCTAGGCATCAACCTCCCTTGGTTATCTCAAATGGTAGCCAACTCTAATCCAAAAAAAAAAATTCTTAGCCTCTTTGTCTTTCTCGACCAACTTATTGATTAATGGCTTAGAGGATGGTACCCAGTCTTAGACCTCTTATGTTCTTATTAATGCTAAATTTAGAGAATTGCATTCCTTTAGTAGTTTCATCAAGTCTAAATGGTTGAATGCTTTATTAGGGGTATAAATTACCAATAAATTTATCTTGATGTCATGTTATTTTTGTCTTTTGAACAATTTATTTATTTTATTAACATGTGGAGCCTTGTTGACTCTTAAACAATGGACATAATCAATAATTTCATATAATCTAAGGGAAAAAATTTGCACATCCTACTCAATGCCATGGGGAACCTGAATCACTTTTTTTTGCTCTTTGAGTGTCTCGAACTCTTCCTTGAACTATTCCATGACCATTTTAGTTCTTTGATGTATGGAGAGGATGGCTTTTGTATGGGTCTCCATATATGAATTTAAGTACTTAATATAAGGGGACTAACCCTTTTATATATTTTTCCTTTTTCTTAGGGAATATACTTCCTCCCTCTCCTCCATGATTAGAGTTCTACCTAAAAAATATTTAATTTTCCTCTTACTCACCCTCTGTATTGCTGTATTGGCTTTATTAAACAAAGAGCTCAGCCTTTGAAATTATGGTATGTTTAGATTAGGCCTCTTAGAGGTTGATGTTCCTAATTCCTTAGCCCAATATATAAGAGTGAGATTATATGGATCTAAGGGTTGTGCTTACACTTGAGCATGTTCTTTAGGTTCCTTCTTAGTTTGTGTAGAAAGATTGGGCATTACAAGACAAATAATCTTTGGCTAGTTTATGTTCCCATATTATGGCATTATATGGACCATAAAGATTGGTTTCCTCCTAGGTAACCTTTTAGTTGTTATCACTATGGTTATGGTGGTGGGAGTGGAAGAAGGCAAGGATGTACCTAATTAGGTAGAAGGATGTGTAATTGAAATGATGGATTAAGTAATGAATGGAATGGAAAAGTCTTAAGTTGATGGGGTAGATGTTAAAGGAAAGAAAACCATAGGAATAAAATCTATAGTAATGGAGGGTAGAACAAGTGTAGTGGTTTTATGAAGAATCATAGATGGATGTAAGAAAAGTAAACATATAAATAATGTCCATTAGGGAACGAATGTGAAAATAACTAGCCTAGGGGAGATGGAAACTATAGGTAAACAAATCAAGGGGGAAAATTAAAGGAGCTATGAGTAAGGGTCCCTTACCAAATGATTCACCTATGATAGGTGCCTTAACCTTAAGTGATTTTATTATTAACACCTTTACTTTTTTTAGTTCCTCCTCTTCTACCTCTTGAGTTTTAGGTGTCTATGGTTTATCCTTTGGATTTATTTGATATATCTCTATGGTTCTTCCTACTTATAGACTTGTGGACTATGATGGAAGAGAAGGGGGAATAGTGATTGGCATTGGGGATGAGGTAGTCATTATTTCCTCTTCATCATAGGAATCTAAGCATATAGTCCCAACATCTACTTGTGCACTATTTCGTATTGTAGTTATCTCCTCAACTAACTTTTGCTTGACTTTGATCAATTCAACTATTTTTAGCCTAGACTAGGAGTACTTGTGTCTATTTTACTTGTGTGGAAGTAGGTATTTGTTCTTCCTCATCTTGTTCTTCCTCTTCTCTAATGAGTGGTGTCTTAGCTACCTACTATTATTAGTCCTGAGGTGGACCTTGAGCTAGTTTGGGATCTAGTCCCTCTTCTTTCAGTTGTTGTGATTTCCTAACACTCCAAAAGTATGAGGATCTCCATCCTCCAATAGGTGTAATTATTAACTTCACTTAATCTAATGTTAAATATTGTTTTTATTTAATCACTCTCATGAAGTCCTCACTTAGTCTTGTAGTTGTGGCCCTTTCCCTGACTTACTCATCATCTTTTGCATTCAAGAAGTGAAAATCATGGTCTATTACCTCATGGTTGTAGGTAAGACCAAGGGTATGAATATTATTTTAGACCTTACCATGAGGATACCAGTATTTATGAGGAAGAATGGGAAATGCATAAACCTTTCTAGCATTGCATGTCTCCCCAAACTATCGACAAATTATGTACTACATTCACCCAATGGTGATGTGAGATCTATAGAAGGTGCCCTTCTTATTTTTCATCATCTCCTCATCAACGCTCTTCTAAATTTGATAGGAAATTTATTATGAAGCTACCTTTTCTAGAATGAAATTAAAGAGCTAGAAAGGATCTACCTTGTGCCCCACCACCATGATCAATGTATAATCTAGATATAGCTAGTAGTCTCCTATGATTTTGGCTAATGTCCAGGCTATGTTATATGAAATTATTTACGAAAGCTAACCATGTATATATCAATAGACTTGAGGATAGAGGTCCTCAGATATCTTTATTATATTTTACACATATGAATATATGTTCATAAAAATGTAGTAGTTATAAATCTTATTTTCAATGAATTTAGTGTTAGGCTCCCATAAGACTCTGATGTGTCTATACACAGTGATCATGATTGTATCTAGTGGATAAGACATCATGTATAATTTTCAGCCCAGTAGCCTCTTATCCTTGTATAAACCTATTCTTAGAGGTGTCCACTAATCACTTCCCCCAATGCATAGGTGTGATCTGAGGTAGTCAACAGGTCTAGTAGAGGAATCCATTATATGTGCATGAAGTAAATAATCACATGGTCAAAGAGTCTATCTAATAATGTCATCCCTATGTTGATCCCCATTCTAAAACTAGTAATGGTGATAGGGATCTTGGAATGTTCTTTCAAAATGAAAATTTCCCAAGGGACATGCTATTTAGACAATGCTCACTCCACATTATTATACTTCTTCCATGTAATAACCATATGTAAATCATAAGTAACATCTGTGATGGGTAGGCTCAAATACCTATTAAATGCTTCTCCTTATATATACACAATAACAATGTTGTTATAGACATAATGGAGGTATCCCCCATCCATGACTCTACCTTCAAAAAAGAGGCCCTGTAGTAGATCAATACATGACATCACCTTTAGCTTCGTAGTTACATAGTATAGTCTTATCATTTGAAAGGGAACAAATCCTTCACCATATATTTATCTTTAACTACAATGTCCTCTTCAAGTGAAAATGAGTCTACATTCTCTACCACTTCCAACAATGTTAAATATTTTGAGTAACATCCATCAAATGGAGTAACATCAAATAGAATATCTAGGTATTCTGTATAATCCTTTATTGAGAACCTAGGTGGTGCCAAGGCTATCTTGTAAGACCTAGATGATGATGTCATGGTGGTTTTGTTGATTACTAGTATACTCTAAGCTTTGTATAATGGCATCTCTTTACTTAACTAGATTTTGTAAATCATAAATAAAAAATTATTGTGATAATAGTAGGGGATTTTGGGATTGATTTAGACTGAAGTCTACTTGAGATCAAAGATTGAATGACTTGAACTTGATGTAGATAAATCTCCTATATTGATTTCTAGTTCGTGCACCATTACTCATTAACGTCTATGATCTCATCACCTTCATTTAATTCAAACCTTGTTTTAACATACATGGCATGTATGATGCTTTATCATTATAGGTGCCATGATGTAATAATCCATCCATTTACATGTGACATTATGTAATCTAATCAATAGAAGTCAAAATTTGCTTTTAGGCCTAAAGACTCTGAAGTTTAAAATGTATTTTGGAAATATTTGTTCATAAAGTTCTTAAAAAAGGGTTGATAATGAAAAATCTTGTTGAAGGAATCCTTGTGATGAAAATTATATAAAAGAAAAGTTTCCTAACCAATGTGTTTGATGAATAATGTTCTCAAAGAAAAGTCCCTAATATGATATTTCCTAAAACAAAATTCTCTAATGAGAATCTTTCTGACATAATCCTTTCAAAATGAAAGTTACCAAAGACTAAATTTTTGAAGTAAAGTCTCTAGTATGAAAGTTAATGATGAATAATCTCTTGATGAATAAGACAACGAATAAATTTGTCAAGGAAAACCTATTGAATTAATAGTTACTGACATTAAACTTCATGAAACAAATAGATGGAAGTAAAGATTCTACAAACCAATCTTGTTGATAATAATTTTTCCAATGAAATCGATCCAAAAAAAATGTTTAAGATGTGAAACTTCCCAAAATAAACCTATGGAAATGAAATTTTCCAAAATAAAATCATTGATGAAAAACCTTCCACATGGAATCTTTTTAGAGAGAGCTTTTTGAAGTGAGAGATTTTGTTGACTAGATTTACCAAAGACCAAATACTTTGAAACAAAACCAATCTAAATTCTTGTCATGCAAATCCATTATTTCCATATTTTTCATTACATAGGTTAGTTTGAACAAATTGATTTCAAATGAAAAATTATACCACAACATGATTTAATGTTTAAAGTAACAAATATCTATAGATAATATAAGTATCATAACCCTCAATACTCATAGGTACTCCTCTAAAATATTAATTATTTCAAAAAAAAAGTGGGGTGGTCACCATTTTTTCAAAAAAAAGGGTGGGATGCATTAAATACAACACACCAGTACCAAGTTTGAAACCCATGAAAAGTACCTAATTATAAATATGATTCTTGTTGCAAGCAATTTTTGAACTTATTTAAAGATTAATGGCTAAAGTAGTTGATTAATTAGCCTTAATCTCTACTTAAAGAGATTAAATCCTAGATTTAAGAGGATGGTATACATCAATATGGAGATTTCAAAAAAAATTATATGTATATAGCTCCATAAAATCACATCTATAAAATATTTGAGGGCTTGTGCATTTTGCCTTACTCTTTTGGAGTGTTGGCTATGCTTAGAAACACCTTTTTTGGATCATTTACATCACCCAAGTTGAAATTATCATGTGACATTACTTTAGAAGGGGTTAAATTATTCTCATCCTTTTGATAATACATATCAAATATCCTCTCAAGTGGAATCATCCATCTGGGTATACTATTTGTCTTTAGATTCATGGTCCCATTCTCATAATAATTTTATTAGTGAATACCTATGTATCAGTGATGAAGTTAAATATGCATTAGTAATAATTAAATACTTGAATATTAATGATATTATTATGGATTAAGGGGGTATAGATAAAATATACTAAAAATTTTCTCATTCTCAAATTAATAATAGGCTCAAGGGTACTTGTAGTAGTAGCTAGCGCATCTACTATGTAGTTTTTTTTTTGGGTAGAGTTTGGATGCCAAATACATGAAAATATTCTATCAAGTTCTAGACCCAATTGTGGTATCTTAAAAAATTCCTATCATTACATGAATATTGGCTCCTCATTTATTTAGCCACTAATTTTGAGTTTCCCACACTAATGTTTTTCACCTTCTTTGCTAGCATGAACTGGATTACATGGACTAACACCTCATACTCAGCCACATTATTTATACAAGAAAATTATAGGTGATATGTAGGTAGATACGATTCACCTATTTGATATAACAATTATACTCTATCACAACACCCACTTTTGGACTTGGAACCATCTAATTTTAATGCCCATAAGTCTCATTTTACTATGCTAGAGCATGTTTTATCACCAAAACATGTTTGTGGTCTTTAAAAATTAAGTGCATCTATAATGTTAACCTATTGGTGTAGTTTATCATCTTTTACTAAGCATATAATATATTTTTTGGGTTTTGAAGGTTCTTTAGTTGATAAATGTGTTTTGGATAGTTATTATATGGAATAAACAATAATGGAGTCATCCAAAACAATTATTTCATCTTGTGAAGAGAATAAAAACTCTTTGTTCCTACTCAATTCATCAAATTTTAAAATCTCACATACTAGAATTCCATATTTAAATAAGAACATCTATGAGGCACATCAAAAGTACTATTCATACAACTAGTCTAATTCTTCTAGTTCTATATTATATCACATAATGAGCATGTTAGTAGAGAGCTTGCCATGGGTCCTTTCTTCTTTGTCCAATAAGTAGACTCCCATTTCTAATTCTTCATAGAGTATATAATTTATTTATTTATACTCAATAATCATTTGTGTCATATTTGATTCTCACCAAATAATGGTATAGTTGGGTAGACCATTCCATTATATCCATACATGGCTAAAGTCCATTTCCATGTAACCATTGAGTATCCTTGACTAGTCTCTACTTAGAAATATACCATAAGCATCAAGGATATCCACCATTTAAATATCAATGAATTATTGAATCTTTGGGTTTGAGGCCAAATACATGTGTTTATGATTCATTTCTCCTACCCCCTTCATCTCTATTTTATCTAGTTGGACTACCTTTTGGTTGGACTTGGCAGGTGTAAAACCCAATTATTGGCCGATATCATATGGTATGATGTTCTTAGAAGCACTTGAATTAACCAAGAAATTATGTATATTCTTGCAAAAGATTCTAACTATTAGGAAAAAGGGTGGAGTATCTTTCTGTCCCTTATATAAATCAACATGTGCATCAGACATTTTCATAGGCTCTTTCCCTTTATGATTATTAGATAATTCTTTCAAAAATAACTACCTCTAATTAGTTATTTATATCAATTCAAACATAATAATTTTAGATTTGGTTTTATTCAAATCTTCCATAGTGTCATAACTAGGTTTGGATTTTTCTTGTTGCTTAATAGGTGGATTATGCACCACATAGTTCTTTAGTTGATAAGATATGGGAGGTCCTTTAGGAAGGGGAGGATTATTATTTGATTTCAAATCATACAAGGCCTAAGTATTTCTTGAAGTAGAGGTGGTCAAAGGATTAACTAATTTACTCCTAATATGATAATTATTCCCCCTTTAGAACCACATGAAAGTGTGGATCTCATATAAATTATCTTCGAGCTCATTTTCATCCTCAAATGGAAATTAATAGGTATCCAATACTAGGGCTATGCATGAGTTTCTTCCATCTTGGTTTGGAATACCAACCAGAGTAGGCACTATTTCCATATTATCTACCTATTTTGGGAAGATGTTAGAGGAAGCTATAAACTCAACAAAATTGGTTTTTACATAGTCAGTTGCGTTATGCACTCTAAACCAAGTTTATAAATATAATTATTTTAAATTCACTAAATTGGAAGCATTTTTGCCATTATAATTATCATTGTTTAGAGGATTGGGCACATTTTCATTATTAGGTTGGGTGCTCAATTGTCTACTATACCTTTGGAATTTTAAATTTATGCCCTATGGTGGTATATTTGAATTTTAATTTGAATTTTGATGTCCTTGCCTATAAATATTTATTACATCATTGGAAAAGTCTTGGACTATTTTCTTTAGATTGCTTACCTTGATGTCTATGAAATTATTTGGTTGATTCATAGTTTGATATTTTGGGTTCACTACAAGTACATTAGAATTTATAAATGTTGGTGTATAAATATGTGTTGGATTAAGGATGTTATTGGTATTATATTTATTGTTCAATAATGAGGGTACTCCTAATGGGTGGATACTAGATGCAACATAGCTTTCGGTACTTGGCATGGTAGCTATGTTATTATAAGCAACTGGGATAAATTTAATACTAGCTATATATGGGAATGAATGGTTTAGAGGCACATAGAGATGACCACCAATTGGTTCATTGGTGTTATATTATACACTATATTCAAACTTCCATATAAGGATCCTACTATGGGTTTTATTAATGAGGTGCCTTGGTCCAGAGCTTAATTAATAATAAGGACTAGTTATAAGCCACTAATTATCCTAAAGATGGTAAAACACCTATGTTATATCTTTGAGGTACCATATAGTGTTTTATGTTCATATTTTCATTGTAAGTTAATGATAGGGATGAAATTTTATTTGGCTTTATTCTAAGGAACATTGATGTCGAAGAATCTAGAGTCATCAAATAGGTATGAATGGGAGGTCCATCTACTAATGTGTAGGGGTATTTTAACCTTTGATAAATTTTGTGAAATAAAGCATTGAACATTCTCATGGGTTCATTTGGTTCCCTATTAATGATTGTAAATTGATTATATAAAAGTCAAGGTCAATGGGAAACTTAAAATGGTTTAGAATGGTAATTTCTAATCCATCCCAAGTGGTTATAGACCCATTTGGTAATCCAAAATACCAAGCATAGGTAGCCTCTCATAATGAATAAGGAAATAACCTAAAGGCCATGTATTCATGTTGTACCTATAGTCTGATAAGGGTATCCTTGAATTATAGTATATGATTTTTAGCTATTTGAGGTCCTCAAACTATGAACTTAGGACAAAACATGTTCAAGTTATTTGGAAAGTCATGGGCAATACATGGAACATTCATAAGGCACCTAAATTTTATTTAGAGGATATTTTTAGATGTTTCCTGGTTTTATTTAAACATGGTTCATTATGTAGACCTCATCAAGAGCTTTTTGACAACTCTTGAAATGTAAAAATTGGACATTGTATGCTCCAGTTATCATTGATCAAAGTTTGGTCAATAGGTGGTCAAAGCTTGTAAAACTAGAAAAAGTGATGGTCTTGAAACATTTATAAACTAGTTCCATGACATATAACTCATCATTATATTTTTGATGCATTTTGAATGAACTAATTTTGAGTTTGAATGTGAAAGTTATGGCTAGTCAAAATTATGGTCAAACTCGGTAAAAGTGATGACATGGTAATATGGGATGATTAAGTGATGGCACATGGAAAAATTAGCATGTGACATGTATAAATTTTTTTAGGTGACACATAAAATAGAGTATTCAAAATGTGGAGCATTTAAATAAATAAATAAATTGTTATTTCCATCCATCCCACATATGAGCCTTATTTAAAGGCATAGATAATGGTAAATCCCATATATATGGGATAAGTGGGGTGGATACTATTATATCCCAAAAATATTGTAAAGTATACCATATAAAACTTAAAAAGTGGACCCTCCACAAGTATATAAAGGGGGTGTAGGTTCATATGAGGAAGCATGACTTGATTAGAATTCTAGGAATTCACATTCAAGCCAGTCAAGCTTAATTCATGCAAAGGCATTTGAGCTTAATTCAAATTTACAATCCTTAAGTGAGATTGTGAAGGCATTCTAAGTGTATTAAAATACATTTAGATTTTTTTTACTATTATTATTCCTTTGTAAAGGCTTATAAATCCTAATTTTGGTGTTTATTAATTGAAGCTCAAGAAAAGAGTAGAGGGTTTTTTTTTTTTTTGGAGCATTAGAGGAGCATTATATGGGACTATGGAAGCTCTAATTCTATATTATTTTTAGGGTGTTATTAATTTGAATATTGTAATTATATCTCTATTATAGGATTTATCACTACTTGGAGGTTACAAAGAAGTATCATTTTATAGAGCCAATTATTGATGCCTATTTTGACTTAGCTTTGTGCAGAGGCTCTTAGAGGCTGTGAAATAGAGGAGAAATCAACAAGGTGTGAAGTAGGGATCCCATGCCAGAACATTGTGCAAGCCTTCCAAGACTAGCTTGGATCTTTATAAGACCGATTAGTACTTGAGTTCATGATGGATTCATTATATTTTTGTAAGTTTTAAATTTTTACATGCAAATGGATTTTTATAATGAATCAATTTGTAATTTAGAGATCCTAGAGATGTAGGCATCTACCTAACTCCATTATCAACTTGTGTGCAATGTTCATTATTACTTGCATTTCATTCTTTTTAATTGATTATATTTCTAGAACTAAATTTAAGCACTAAATATAATCCACCTATAAGGATCCAATAAGTTAAATTTTTAGAGTAGGAAAACTACCTATTATGAATCATTTTGGTATCAGAGTAGTTCAAATGTAGGATTTGATTCTAATTTCATAGCCTATTAATATTAGTTTTAATTGCTTTCATACATTTTGGACTTAATTAATCTTCTAGTGTAGTGTGCATTTGTAGGAGATATAGGTTGTTTATAGGAGGAAGAAACCATGGGCAATGCCTTAAAGCATGAAAGGCTTGAAGAGCTCAAAGAATTCAATTGGTAGATCAAAGATGAGAATACTTTCCTAAGATCAAAGTTTCACTCCTTATAAGATGAGGTCAAATAATTGATATTTGATTTGAAAACCAAGGATGAGATCTTGGAATAGTTGTAGAGTCATTAGTAGAAGGAGTTACCTTCCACCACAGATCCAGAGACAATGAAAAATTATTGCACTATAATTTCATAATGTAACAATTCCTCCTAGTTAGTTTTTGATAGATTTTTTGGTGATTTTGATAAACACACCACAGTTATTGGCTTGAAACTAGTATTTAAAATGGATTTTGATGGAAGAGGTTTTTTACAAAAATAGCCAAGATATTACTAACCCAATACAGGTCAAACATCATCCTTATTTTGTGGGTTTGGGTTATGCTAATCAAAAAATGAAAATTGGAGAGAGTTCTAAATCCACTGAAGAAAGATAATATTTTAATAGCCAAGTGCTTATGCCACTAGTATAATAAAATTCCTCTATGTAGAGGAATAATTATTCATAATAGGATGATGAAAGGTGTAAATGAATGACCAAAAGAGGTAATGGAATTCCACCTCCTCATTCTTACACTTCACATATCACTAGACAAAATTATGTAAATTCCAAAACTTCTAATCCTCTATTTTGGTATAAAAAATATGTCTATGATATATAGAAAATATGAAATGATTTTCTTTACACTTTTTGTGGGGTAACCATTCTATTGTCAGTTGTTGGAAGAGAAGGTCATAGCTGAAGAAGTTGAGTGTTTCATCAGAAAGAAGGTAGATGATAAAGACCAATCTCATCATTCAAAGGTGATAGATGGCAAATGTGATTACTCATCCAAAAAGGAGGCCAAGAGAAAATTTTGTGCTCATTGTAATGTGAATGGGCATCAAGTTTAGAAGTGTTGGAGACTTCATTCATCTAAAAAAATAAGATGAAGATGGAATACAGACCTATTGCAAAGGTAAATGAAATTCTTAATCCACCACCAGTTGATGAGTCAACCCAGGTATTTACTGAGGAAATAAAACTACCTAAATGGGATAATCTGATAAAATGGGTTTATAAGAAGTTATTTAGTTTTATGTTTGTATAGATGGAATTGTAGATTTATATGTAAATTTTTTGAAGCATATTTGGGATTTTAGATGATTGATGAAAGGAAAATTAGCCAATGTTTCATCTTTAAATATTTTTGGAGTAACCAAATGAGGACAATCTTATGATAGATTTATCATGCTTGTTTTTTCTCACATTTTAATTAAATCCCTTATGAAGTTGATAACAATATATGCATGTTGTTTGGGACATGTTCAATGCACCTACTTGATACTTTCAATTGAAGTAGTTGTTGTTATGAAATTGCATTTGATGATAAAATGTGTAGGATGTAGTTTACGACCCATGTATGGGCATCATTTTGTTTATAGTTATACCATGTGATATTTTGTAATTACAAGAAATTCACCATTTTGGCAATGAAACTAGTGAAATAGATAAATTTTGTTATCCCCATGCTATAAAGGATAGCTTATTCACTAGTAGATCATCAAATCAATTAGACACTTACCTCTTTGAAATTGAGATGTCCTTTTCAAACTGATTATTTTGTGTGATGTTATGCTTATAGTGAATTGATGATTTTCCATAGGAAAGGATTCATGTAACCTACCCATATCAAAATAGTAATTTCAAAGGTCATAGATCGCATTACAAATATCTTGATGAGGCATTAATAATAACCAAATCTAGTATTGGTAAAATGGATGTTTCAATTTTTGGTGGAATAAAAACTTTCTCAATGGGGAGGCATGATCTAGAGGATATTTTTAGATGTTCCTTGGTTTTATTTAAATGTGATCCATTGTGTTTAGTTCATCAAGAACTTTCTAGTAACTATTGGAATGTGACAAATAGACATCATATGCTCTGGTTATCATTGGTCAGAGTTTGGTTAATAGGTGGTTAAAATTGGTCAAACCAAATAATTTATGGTATTGAAACATTTCTAAACTAGTTCCATGGTGTAGAAAGTATCAGAAGCTTTTTGACACATTTTATATAGACTAATTCTTAGTTTTTATGCAAAAATTATGGTTATTCAAAGTTAAGGTCAAACCTGGTAAAAGTGACGATATGACACATGGACAAATTAAATACTAGTGCATGGACAAATTAGCATGGGACATGTTAACAAATTTTCAAGTGGCACATTGAATAGACTATTCAAAATATGGAGCATTTAAATAAATAAATAAATTATTATTTCCCTCCATCCACATATGAGCCTTATTTAAAGGCATAGATAATGGTGAATTACAATATTTATGGGATAATGTTAAATCCCAGAAATATTGTAAAGGGATTACCATCCAAACCTCAAAAAGTGGAACTTCGACAAGTATATAAAGGGGATGGAGGTTCATCTAAGGAATTAAAAATTGATTGGAATTCTAGGAATTCACACTCAAGCCACTCAAGACTAATTCATGAAAAGGCATTTGAACTTAATTTGAATTTGCAAGAATTAAGTGAGATTGTGAAGGCATTCCAAGTGTATTAAAAGACATTTGGATTTTTATTACTATTATTATTGATTTTTAAAGGCTTATAAAGCCTAATTATGGTGTTTATTACTTGAAGATTAGGAAAAAAGTAGAGGGTTTTTTTTTGGAGCACTGGAGGAGCATTATACAAGACTATGGAAGCTTTCATTCTCTATTATTTGTAGGGTGTTATTAATCTAAGTATTGTAATAATAGATCTATTGGAGGAGTTAGCACTACTTAAAGACTATGGAGAAGGATCATTTTACGGATCTGACGATTGATGCTTATTCTAACTTAGCTCTATGTAGATGAGCTTGGAGGCCATGTAGCAAAGGAAAAGTCAAAAGAAAAGGTTTGAAGTAGGGAGGCCATGCCAAAACATTATGCCAGCCTTCCAAGACTAGTCTGGGTCTTTACATGACTGATTAGCACTTGAGTTTGTGATAGATTCATTATAGCTCTATAAGTTTTAAATTTATACTTGCAAACAAATTTTTATAATGAATCGGTTTGCCATTTAGAGAACATAGGCATCTGTTGAACTCTATTATCAACTAGTGTGTAGTGTTAATTGTTACTTGCATTGCATTATTTTTAGTTTATTATATTTATGGATTTAAAATTTTTGCAATAAAACTAATCCAATTATAAGGATACAATAAGTAAAAGTTTTAGAGAAGGAAATATACTTATTTATAGATCAACCTTGGCCAAGCCATGCCATGGTATTGGCCTTTGGTATAGGTTGGAGGATGATAAATGGATTGAAAAAATGTGTATTTTTAGTTTTTGGTGAATTACCAATTGACTAAATGGGCTTAGCCTTTTATTTTCCTTTGTTATATCTTTATTTTGGTATTCTATGATATATAAGTTCTAAGAGATGAAAGTTGTCCCTAATAAACTTTGATTGAGTGTTTATACTCATTTTTTCTATATTAAGGGATAATTTATCATAGTGTTATCAAAAAAATTTAAAATATTTTGGTTCAAACTTTGGTTACAACTTATCTTATGTTCATTGGGGACCTCTTTCTAGATACACAATGTTGATGGATATTTTGATGCACCAACTTAGGCAGGGGTTGTAAATTCCTTTCTCTCTTGAAAGGAGATTCATGAAAACAAACTTCCCTAAAGTATTGGTCACTAGATCTTGGTATGTGGGGTAACTCAGTTAACTCATTATGACTAATCCATTTTAAGGTATCTCTAAAAAAAATTAAATCTCTATGATAGTTATAAATTATAAGGAAGGGCCTAGAATTTCCTTGGATAGTGTTCATATGGCCTAGCCTCAAATGGAAATAACTATTTCTTAAGATAAATATAACAAGTAAATAAGTAATTTCTAAGTAGATTTATCATGTGCATATATTAAATAATGCTTAAATAATGATAGATAGAATTAAGCAACCAAGATTAACATACATATTTAGATTGCTATCAACCTAGATTAACTCATCATCATAAAAAAAATACAAAAGGGAAGGGATAAATAGATAAAGAGAATACTTATATTAAAGATGTTCTTACAATGTCTAAATGAGAACACCCTTTAAAAATCAATCCTTAGTTGATCCAGACATAGCATAACTTTGACCCAAGGATGGTGTGAGAGTATAGTAAGTTGACTAGATAAGAGGAAAAGACCATTACCACCATATACATGTGTTAGAGATGAATATAAACTCCTAACACTATTTTAAATATCAATATATGCATTTTGATTAGTAATATTGGGTGATTAAAATCATTGAAGTATAAGAAATAAATCTATAATGGCAAGACTAAAATGGGATAAAGGGAAAAATTATCCTAAAAATTAGTAAAATGCATGAAAATCTATCTCGTTCTATATGTCTCTATTATAATTCATAAAGATACAACTAGGTAAAACATCCTCTAATCCCAAAAAAGTTATCCTAGAGAAAGGATCTAAAAATATGACATGAGGGGGCCAACCCCCTCCATTGATTTCTAACTCATCCCACTAATAGGGTAGCTAAAAACATTCATTACTAATTGAGGGAATGTAGTTGAGGGTATTGATTTTATGATAGATCAATAAGCATGCCCATGCTTTATAGTTAGAGGCCATGCCATCATTATTTGAAAATTGGCTAATTTATTGGGATCCACCATACCATTCAACATTTTTCATCTTGATGTTCCCAAAATAAGCTATGCTATTTGTTTGGAACAACCCCTATGAAACTTTTCTATTTTGTGTTCTTCACTCTAATCTCATTGTTTGAGACAAGTTTCTCTTGTTCTCGAGTATAGTCGACTAACATCCTTGAAAAGTTCATGACCTTCCCTCGTCATAATTTCTCAAAAAATGTGATTTTTTTTTGCAATCTTGATGCGATCAGAATGCCAAAACTTTGATAAATTTCAAAAAGTTAGTTTTTGTTTTTGTTTACATTCAAGGTCAACATTTTTTTCCATCTTTGCATGTTATTTTCTATTTTAGATGTAAAGGTGGTGATTTTCACTGCCCTTACATCTGAGCTTTTCACTCCATATAGGTGTGGTGAAAATCACTGCCCTTGCATTTTTGACCCTCTCATGTAAGAGTGGTAAAAATTTCTGCCCTTGCATATTTTCACCTCTTCATGTAGGAGCAATGATTTTTGCCACCCTTACATAACCTTGGTTTTCACATGTGAAATTTATGACTACTCACATTGAGTGGTTGGATTCAATTTTAAAACTTTTTAATGCCAATTTGAGCCTCATTTTAGTTGTTCTTAGTTGTCTACTCCTCCCTACAACTAGTTGACCGTGTGAATGAGCGGGATTGTGATTTTTCTAGCTTCAAGTGTAGGATTTCAATTTACTAGGTAGGTTTTTACATTCTTCCCTCTTATATTTCTAGGTTTTCATTTTTAATATTTCTCTTTTCTTTAAAGTTTCTTTTTTCCCTTTTTCCTCTTTGTAGAATTTATTTTTCTTCTTTTTCCTTCTCCTTATCCTCCTCATTAGGGGCAAAAGCCTAAAAACTCAAAAACCTAAAAATCCAAAAAACCATTGCTATTTGTGTAAGGGCATTGATTTTTCCTGCCCTTAAATAAAACTGAGTTAACATGTGTAATAGTGGTAAAAATTGCTGCCATTACACAAATCCATTGCCACATGTGTAAGGGCAGTGATTTTCGCCACCCTTACACATGTTTTCCATGCCATATGCATTGGTGGCAAAAATTACCACCCCTACACATAATTCACATGCAATGGTGGTAAAAATTTCCACCTCTACATAAATAGACTTCCCCCCCACATGCAAGGGCATCAATTTTTCCTGCCCCTACCTGCATTTTCTCAAAAATCCTAACTCTAGAAAATTTTAAATTTTCACTTTTATGAGCCCACTTCCCTTTGACTTTCTGACCTTCTCATGCGTTAGCCCTTTTAAACACATTCCCATGGTCATGATCATCAACATGAAGTTTTCTCAGATTGCCAATATTTCCCTTGATTGCATGATCATGATTTTTGTTGTAGTTTTCTCAAGTATCCTTCCTCATCAACGTCCTTTTGACAAAAGCTCTTTGAGATGACTGAAGTTTCTCTGAAGAAGTCAAAGACAATGAAGTATAAGTATCAAGGTGTTTTTCTAATCACCTTAGTTACTTATAATGACAATGACATTAGAAATATAGAGATCGGTCTCATGGATATGGTTGAGTTCATGAAAAGAACTAAATCAAGCAACCCCAACCATGAAATGAAGAAGATAATCGAGAGTAATATTTATCTAGTATCTTATTTTCCTATATCAACTCACAGCATAGAGTTCATTCTTTTGTGCGCTCAATTCTACAATAAGGATACCAGGGCTGTGTTAGACACTGGTGGTAATGTGGTGATTAGACTAGACCTTGAGTTCATTGACAAAGTGTTCATGTGTCCTCCCATCACTAAGGTATTAGAGCTTGATTTCGTTAAAGCACAAAGAGAATATGACAAAGATCCTGAAAGAATGAAAAAAGTAATCAATAATAGATGGCTCAAGATTCCAAAGGTGAATTTGTCAAGATGGCCATGGTGCTTTTCAAGGAGTGATTTTATAGAAGAAGTTGGTGACTTGATCACTCTTCTCAGTAGGGTAAGAGGTTTACCTTCTTCCTCTCAGTTTTATGAATGGATGTACCCCTTTATTAAGATAATTCTCCAAGACAAACAAGTCATTTTATAGGGAGAACAAATCAGTAATGATCTACATGAGCAATTGATGAAGGTATCCACTACCTCCAAATTCTACATGACTTCATACCTAGTATATATTATAGCATCAATGAGAACCTTCCCACATTTAACATCAGAAGGAGACATGAGAGTAACCCTAGTATATCAATATTACTCTTAGTTTACATTGAAGGGTTCTATCCAACATTTTAGAAGAATAAATGTTGCTTTATTTATAGCATTTTTGTGTCTCTTTAATCCCCAATTAGAATATAAAAAAGTGTCAGATGAAGCCTAGATAGTTGTGAATGACTTTGGATGTATGTTCTTACAATTCCCTTCTTTTTCTTACCTACGAGTTAGCTTTTTTGAAGGTCGTCCTTATATGATCCCAAGATTCCCTTCAAATAAATTGGTCTTGATGGAGCTATGCAAGCAAATTATTGTTGTACATAATAAGTAAATGGAACTCAAGAAACCCAGTTTCAAGTTCCCAATTGAAATTGGCAAGTTCTCAATGTGGACTGCTAGAAAAGCTAGAGTTATGGAGACTAAAATGCAACTCATAACCATGAAGCATTTCAAAAGGAGAATTTTTTTTGACTACAGAGGCATAAAATATATAATCAAGAGGAAGACCCAGTTTCATGAGCCCATGATCAAAGATGTTTGGGTTGATTTAAGGATAACAAAAGATATCAAAAAGATGGACTATAGTAGATTGTCTCTTGAGTAGATAGAATATCTAAGACTCACTGATATCCTTGAAAGTCTAGTGGATAACAGTGATTTGATCAATAATAGATACCATGTTGAATAGGGCACCAATGCCCCTCTTTCCCCAATCTAATGGTCACAAAAATAATTGACTTCCATAAGGAAAAGATTCAAACCAATATTGGTAGACACTAATGATTGGTTAGTGAATAAGGGAATCACCCTGAAAGAGTTCATCACAAGATCATAAGCTAAATTTCAAGAAGAAATAAGGAGAAGAGTAGAAAATAGGATGAAAAATAAAAGTGATGTTCCTTTTTATTTTAGGCCACATAAGCTTAAGATCATCTTTGTGACAAAGAAGTCAAAAGTTGCAGAAAAAAGCCAAAAAAAATAGATATAAAGGTTGAGAAGCAAACTGTCAAAGAACCAACAATGGAGAAAATGGAGACTAATGATAGACCTATAGATCAATAGGAAAAGGAAACTCTATCTCCATGAGAGGGTGTGCATCTAGAAATAGGAATTTCTTCTTTCCCACCTAGCACACCTATTGTAACTCCACCTATTTATCCAATCAATGTTCCCTCTTTTGGAGTAGCCTCTCTTTTAAAAATTATTTTTGATGACCTTCAAGGAACTTTTGGAGATATTATTCATTTCTCAGGGTCAATCCCCAATTTGTCATCTCCATCTTTTGATATCAGAGATGTTTTGATTTCAATCAATTAAATAGAAGGTGTAGTTCTTACTAATACTCTACTCATTATTTCCACCACTATTGCAAGTGTGACTCTAGTAACCCCAACAATAGAGATTTCTCCTAATATAAGTACTTCTATGCTTCTACTTTGGTTGTTGGCTTATACACTCAAAAAGGAAAAAATAATCCATCTCTCCAGATAAATTTAATTTCAATAAAATGGTGCTAATAAAAGTAAAATCTCCCAAGAAGCCAAATATTCTTTCAAAGATGATTAGGGATAAGGGGCACAAATTTCTGGAAATAGCAAAACCTCCATAGGATGCAACTATTGAAAATTTTGATATAAGTGACTACTCTATCTCTCGAGTTGAGTTAGGTAAGATAACTCATGAAAGTGCTAAGAGTGATTTGCAATTAGCCATGGACATTATGATTTAGAAATTTGATAGAGAGAAAGAGATGAAGGATCATTATAAAGCAATGGTGGAACAATTGGCTGTAGTGATAAGGAGAATCACTTTCACTCCAGAAAGAGTAAATCTAGAGGCTATTTCCATAGGTGACCCCATGATTTAAAAAGAGGAAAGGACCTATTTCAAGGGAAAAGTTCCTGAAGAGTACTTGGACAAGATGCATACACAAGGAACTTCCTTACTCACAGAGTTATCTAAGAAGATGGGTAAAATGAGAAAAATGAGAGCAAAACTAAATGATCTTATCAATATCATTTCTCAGGAGGTTGAAAGCATAGATAAATATCTTGGAAAATGTATGGATATGAAGAAGCTGAAAATAAGCACTCTAATATCAATTGGCATCATTGCTGATAGAGACTCTTATACTGAAACTAAAGAAGCATTGATATATAGGATTCAGGTGCTCAAAGAACTGATTAATGACCTCGAATCATCGAAGGACCTCAATGAACAAAGTGATATCAATATTTTGCATAAATTAGAGGAGCTACCTTGCAAGCCTACATCACAAGACAACCAATTCCTTTTAGTAGAAGAAATGATTTAAGAATTTGAAGGTATGTTCTAAACAGAATTCAAGGAGAAAGCATTTTCAGTAGCTTCTATGGACAATATCTTGGATAATCATTTAACTCTTGATAATCTAAAAACTAGGTTAACTAGTCATGAAAAATTAGTCACAGTAGTGAGAGATGCCATAGTCAGGGCTAAGGTGATTTTCAAGAATACTATTACTCTAGACAGTATTAGGAAACAAGCAACTATCACCATGTATGATGCTCACATGAAGAAAAATGGGAATACAAATTAAAATTGTCCTTGGTTCAATTTCCATTTTTCAAATGCACTTTTGTAATCACTTTGGACATTTACACATGTACTTTTGTCATGTGTAATTACATGTAAAATAAATGGAAAATCCAAAGTCAACAAGGACTCCCATGTTTGACTAGGTCAAAGTATTTAAATATTTTTTTAAAAATCCTCAAGGCTTCTCCCTATAAATAAGGAGAGCCTCTTTTATAAAGACATTACCGAATACAAATATGTAGTGCACAGAAAATTTTAATCACACAAATAAAATTGTTTTTGCTATGTTCTCATTAATTCATTCGAACACACTTACAAATATATAGGACCTCTAATTCCTATAATAAGGGATTCCCAAATCTCTACAAACTTTCAACCACTAACTAAATACCTTACCCGTACAACAATAATATATTACAAAATATCTTTGTAATATATATCTAATAACAAACACTATTAGACGAATATATTGTGACTAAGAATATATTCGGTAAACTAACTCACACAAAATACTATTTACCTCTCAGTAAATACTGAAACTTACGTTGATTGAAAGCAAAAACTCTACCTAAATTGAGATGCCTTTTGAGACTTTGAGCTCAAATTACAAATCATATTTTCTTGAATCAATGAGAAAGCAAGTTACTTTTCAAACTTTGCATTGGAATAACTTGTGTTATTTAGGAAATAGTTCTTGTGTCCTTTTCCTAATAAAATCTCATGTATTTGATTCAATAAGTAGCGTGCAGAAATTATCTGGAAGATGTTTTGAAGTTAATTATGAAGACTTTGTGTTGTTATAATTAACTTTAGTTTGTATTTTTTTTTTAGTGAGAAGGGTATTAGAAAGGATTTGAACTACTTTTATCCGTTGTGATCTTATGCTCTGTTGTAGTTTTCATTGGAGACTTTGAGTTGCACTTCATTCTACTGTTATATACATTATAAATAAGGGAAGCAATGAAAGACTTTATGCTTTCATAGATTTCTTATGGATCTAGTTACTACCTGGAAAGTTTTCCTATTGTTTACTAGAACATCATTTCTAAAAGAAAATAATTTCTTTCAGTTATTACACAAGAATTTTCCTTTACCTTGTGAACATTATCTCTGAAAAAAGATTGATGGATGGTATGATCTCACCCCTGAGTCTATTTTTAGTTTATATTAGTATATTATATTTTATAGAGAGCCTCCCCTTACTAAGAGGAGAGATTTATCTCATTATGCTGTGGTTGATATACCCATTTTGCCTTCATTTAGTTGACGACAAAATATTCACCCAATAGTTTTTGTGACTCCACTGGGGAAAGAACATGTAGTTTGAAGCCTCAATATTCAAATTGAAGCATTTCCAATTCTTTTTCCATTCTACACTCTGGCAGATCCACCATACACATGAAGCCAAAGATCTCAATGTATTGTTGATCTTATATTTGAGTTGGTGCAATAAAATAATTTTGAGATTTTTCCTCCACCATCTTGCCTTCAACGAACCAAGAGTTTTCCTCATACCAACATTAGATCTCCAATACCAGGTGAAACTTCTAGTTTCAGTGCTAGTAGATTTTTGTCTATACTTACTCCACAAAAGTTCATTATCCCTCCTTTCAATCATCATATCAATACAGCATAAGGTCCTTGGGGTAACACTTTTGGCCCTCTCAATCTAACCCCACCTTTACATGAACTACCTCGTAGTTCAAAAAAACATTCCCAAATTCTATGGTGATGGGAAAGTTCATCCAGATGAGCATATTGTATCTTTTTGCATAGAATGTGGTGTGATAGTCATGGAATATGAAGATATAGCGGTGAGACTATTTGTAGAAACTTTTCAAGGCACTATCACAAATTGGTTTTATCACCTTCAAGCTCAAACTATAACTAATTGGAACACTCTCAAGGCCAAGTTCAGGGATAGATTCAAACATATAGAAGATGCATATACCTTGTTGGATCTTCTTATGCAAATAAAGAAGGAACCTCATGAGCCTATGCAAGACTTCATTGCTAAATTTAATAAGCTAAGGAACATAATCTCTATAATTACTCAGCGAACACTAGAGAATCTTAAGTGCTTTTTCATCAACTCTCAACTTTATGAAGTAATTTTTTTGTTGAGGTAGGTTGGCCCTATAGATATTTCTACAGCCCAAAATTTGGCTACCAAGGTTGAAGATGATCTTATCCTGGTAGGTAATATTAGAAAAGATTCTAATAAAAATAATTTTTTCTCATTTGTTGAAAGTTCTTCCATGAGTACCATAGATCTTATGGTGCAAAAGTTAGCAAATGAATTGATAGCTTTGAAAAAGTAAATGGCACAAGGAATGTCTACTCCTCCTTCTCATCAAGATATACCAAGGAGAACATTTCTCAACCAATCATATCAAATCAATGATACCAAAAATCAAGGGCAACCAAATCATCTTCCTCCCTCTAGGGGAAGCTTGCCATTGAAGTAGCACTAGCTAACTCAATAGTTAGTTATCTTGAAGCTGAAAATGATTTCTCTTTCCAACTTGAGTTGAATCAAGAAGATGACGTTAATTTATTCACAGAAAGGGAAGAAGAATTAACTAGTAAATCTAACATTAATTTTTTGGATTAGCAAGAGGAAGCTAGAAAAAAGAAGAAGGATCACATGCTATATTTACTAGGTCCTAAAATTAGTCGACTCAACATGTTGATAAGGAAAAAGTAGGAGAAGAACCTCAGCCAGTAGTCTCAATTAATAAACGGGGGACTTCATTACCTTTCTAATCAAAGGACTCGGTGACCAATAAGAAAGTAAGTACCTCAAACCATCCTATACCTTTTTCTTCTATTTTTTAGACCAGTGCTACACCCTATAAAAATTGGGATGATGGAATTTCTTCCTCTATTTCTAGTTCATTTCAATTATTTGATATAAGTGATCATACTAGAAAGACTATGATTTAAATGACTGAAGTTGAGTATTTATGAAGTAATCTTGAATAGTTTGATAGATTGGTTGAATACGTAAAAAACAAAACTATCCCTATAAGATAAGATTTTCCAAAGGTGACTCATGATTATTCAAAGAACAAATCCACCTAGAATAATCTTTTTGCTACTCCTCCTATTGTCCTTGGGAAAATAGAGCCTTTCTATGTTTCCCTTTTGATAAATGGTCATAAATTGAGCAACTATATAATAGACTCTTGAGCCTCTGACAATGTTATTCCCGCCAAGGTAGCAGATTCTCTTGGTCTCACCTTAACTAAGACTTTTGGGAGATGCTTCTCCATGGAAAACAAACAAGTACCACTTTTAAGAAAAATTAAAGATGCCCAATTTGCATTTATGGCTTTTATAGATAAGAGAATTAAAATGATAGTCTTGGTGGCCGATGTTCCAGCCTCTTATGACAATCTGCTCAGATGTAATTTTTACAAGGATGTAGATAGAGAATTGAATATGGATCTATCTGAAGCAAAGATACCTATTAAAGGCATCATGAAAAAATTACTTCTTAAGAAAGAGTCAAAATATATTGTCACCCAAACATCATATCCTAAAGCTTAAAATTTATTTGAATCATCAGGAACGGCTAACTATTTTTTGACCACTTGAGATGTTTTTAGCTCATCAGACGAAAGTTATTTAAGTGACAAATCAGAAAATTCAGATAGAAAATCAAAAGAATTGTTAGAATAAAGTTTAGACAAAAAAGAATATTCCCTTTCTAACAAAGAGAAATCTTTGAAAAGATCAAATTCTAATAATGTTTAGATTATAGAATTTGATGGTAGCTTCTCTTCTACCAGTTTTAAATCTAGAATTGTTTTGATATCCCCTCAAGGATAAATTTTTCCTTATATAAGTTGCAGTTCAAAAATAATAACACCATCAAGTATGAATCTTTACTGCTTGGATTGAGAGCTACTCATGATAAAGGTATTAAGATTCTTCATGCCTAGGGGGATGTTGAACTAGTGTTTTGTCAGGTAAAGAATCTATACCAAACTAAAAATAAAAGATTATGAAATTAACGCAATCTTGTATGGGATTATATTGAAAGTTTTGATACCTTAAATATTTCTGCTATGTTGAGAGAGTTTAATAATCATGCAAATTCATTGGCTATCTTCGCAACTCTTATGGTTCCCCATAAAGACTCTAAAGGGAACAAGTACACTATTGAGTTGGTCTTTTGACCAAGTGTACTTGATAATGCCAACCATTGGTAGGTGTTTAATGATGATAATAAAATCATTGCTTTTCTAAAAAAGGTGGACAACTTTGAGAAGCTTTATTTTGAAGGTAGCAAATCTCCACCACGGGAATCAGTTCCCAAAATAGATTAAAAAATTGGTGAAGATTTTCTTCAACTCAAGGTGAATAAAGTTCCAAAAAGTTTAATTTTTCTTGAAAATTTATTTGATAAGCATGACAGGTATGTCAAGAAGTGACAAATAATTCAAGTTCCTCCAAGGAGATTGATCAAGTAAATTTGAGTATAATAGAAAATCCCAAAATGGTCAACACTCAGAATTATTGCACTTCTGATAAAAAGCTCAAATTCGTTGCTCTTCTTTGCCATTACATTGATGTTTTGGCATATTCTTATGATGATTTGAAATCTCTCAGGCTTGAAAAAATTTGACATGAAATTCTTCTTAAAGTTGGGTCATTACCACACAAGCAAAAACAAAGGCAATACAACCCTAAAATATCAGGTCCTATCCTTTCTGAGATCTAGAAAATATTGAATGCAAGAATTATTTTTCCAATCCATCATTCCACCTGGATTTCTAACATAATTCCTATTAGAAAAAAGAATAGATAAATTCATATCTATGTTGATTTCAAAAACTTAAATCAATCTTCTCTAAAGGATAACTACCCCTTACCCATCATGGATCAAGTGTTGCAAATAGTGAATGGTTCAAAAATGTTATCAATGTTAGATAGTTTTTCTGGGTATAATCAATTAAAAGTCAATGAAGCAGACCAACATAAAACCACTTTCACTACACCATGGGGCACTTTTGCATATCATAAAATGCCTTTTGGTCTGATCAATGCTGGTGCCACCTTCTAGAGAGCAATGGATCTTGCCTTCAAAGATGAAATAGGGAAGTTTATTATGGTATATCCTAATGACTTGACCATTTTTTCCAAACATCATCTGGATCATGTGCATCATTTACAACAAGTGTTGGAATGCTGTCGGCAAAATAGTATTTCTTTTAATCTCAAGAAGTCAGTTTTTGGGATTACAAAAGGTAAACTTATTGGTCATACTATATCTTGAGAAGGCATAAAAATTGACTTAAAAAGAGTCAAATCTATCTAAAATCTTACTCTTCTTGCTAGTAAGATTGCAGTTCACTCTTTCTTTAGAAATGTGAATTTTCTATGAAGATTCATTTCAGAATTCACAGATAAGACTCACCACATTATTGACATGATTAAGGGTAAAGCCACTTTCCATTGGACTGCAGAAGGCAAGTCAACATTTGAAGATATTAAGAAAATAATCACCCATGCTCCAATCTTGGTTTGTCCAGATTATACCAAAGACTTCGTAGTATATAGGTACACTTATGAACATACATTTTTAGCTATTTTGATCCAACAACACAAAGGTGTGGAATCTCCCATATCATTTATGAGTTGTTCTCTCAAAGCTCATGAATTAAAACATTCAAATATAGATAAGCATGCTTATGTCATGGTTAAGGTGGTAAAGCATTTCAAATTTTATATCCTGAATTCACATACTATTGTTCTGGTGCTTGATACAATAATGAAGTCCATTCTAACTCAACATGAGTTTTGTACTAAAAGGGGAAATTGGTTTGCTAAAATTTAAGAGTTTGATCTTGATATCAAACCTACAAATCTTGTGTAGGGAAAATGTCTCTGCCAATTGATTACTGATAACATACCAAAGGAAATAGGAGATGAAGAAATAGAGGTCAAAGACATGCCTATAGTTCTCTTCATCACTACTACTAATAAGTGGTATTCTAATATCACTCATTTATTACCTATGGTGAGTTTCCTACCCATCTATCCTATAAAAAAAGAGAAATGTTAAGTTAAAAGTTGCTAACTATGTCTTGTGGGACAATGGTTTGTACAAAAGAAGCCTTGATGCGGTATTTATTCATTACATCAATAAGGTGCAATAAAGTAAAATTTTGGATTCCTTCCATAATTTAGCTTGTGCAGGATAATTTTTTACACTAGTGACAACTCACAGGATTCTATGAGCTAGATACTATTGGCTTACACTATTTCAAGATGCATACAAATGGGTATGTAAGTATGATTTGTGTCAACAGCTCATTGGAAAACCTAAATTGGTAGCATTACCTCTCAAGCTAGTGGTAATTGAAGAACCTTTTAAATAATAGATTATTGATTTCATTAGAGCCATTAACCTATCCCAAGTGTTGGACATGACTATATTCTCATCACCATGGACTATTTTACCAAGTGGGTGGAAGCCATTCCAACTAAGCATGCTACTTCAAAAGTGGTATGTAATTTCCTTAAAAAAAATATTATCTCCTGAATTTGCATCCCAACCAAGATTATAATAGATAATGCTACTTATTTCTCTTTTCATGAGGCTACTTAGTTTTGATACAATTATGTGATTATTCTTTCCCACTCCTCTGACTATTATCCACAAGGAAATGGTCAAGCAAAATCAAGCAACAAGAATCTAGTTACTATTATTAGGAAATTGGTAGATGATAATAAGAGAACTTGGCATAAACACTTGTTCAATATTTTGTGGGCAGACATGATTACACCTAAGAGGGCAATAGGTATGTTTCCATTTCAACTTCTTTATGGTTTGAATGCAGAGATACCAATCACCCTAGAACTACTAGCATTGAAGTTGGCAAAGGTAATCAAAGAGCAAACTTTCAAAAATTATATTGATAAAAGGATCATGTGCCTAACCAAAATAGATGAGAAACAAACTATAGTAGTGGACCGTATTACTATACATCAAAATTAGATAAATAAAATCTTTGACAAGAGAGCAAGCATGATTTTTGGATTGGAGATCAATTCTTGTTGTGGGACAAGAGGAGAGAACTAAAAGGAATGCATGACAAATTTGATTCCTTGTGGAGAGGTCCATTTACCATTCATCAGATCTATGGTGAAAATAGATTCTTGCTAGAATATCAAGATAAAACACCATTCTCACTACCTCATAGTGGGTAGCATCTAAAACACTTCAATACTTAAAGTATCAGATGAGTTCATTTATACATTTGTGTAGTCTCATGTTTATTTTTTATTTTTTAGTTTTTCATGTCTTTTTCTTTTTTATCTTGACTCCATGGCCCAATGGCATGAATGAAGGCACTTAGAGACTAGATTCTACTTCTTTCAATAATTTCAAAGTTTGATCAATGGAAGTTCCTCATGTAGGAGCCAACTCTTATTCCCAAAATTAGTTATGCTTATTTTTTAGAACAACCCCTACGAAACTTATTTATTTCATGTTAGTATCTCTAAGCTCATTATTTGAGACAAGTTTCTCTTGTTCTCGAGTATAGTTGACTAACATCCTTGAAAATTTCATGACCTTTCCTCATCATGATTTCTCAAAAAATATGAAATTCGTTGTAGTCTTGATGCGATCAGAATGTCAAAACTTTGATAAATTTGAAGGAGTTAGTTTTTGTTTTTGTTTACATGTAAGGTCAGCATTTTTTACCGCCATTGCATGTTGTTTTCTATTTTAGATGTAAAGGTGGTGATTTTTGCCAACCTTACATCTAAGCTTTTCACTCTATGCAGGAGCATAAAAATTCACCACCCTTGCATTTTTTACCCTCTCATGCAGGAGTGGTAAAAATTGTCACCCTTATGTATTTTCACCTCTTCATGCAGGAGCAACAATTTTTTTCGCCCTTGCATGACCTCAATTTTTACACATGCCAGTTATGACCACACGTGCTGAGTGGTTGGCATCAGTTTTAAAACTTTTTAATGCTAATTTAAGCCTCATTTTGGTTGTTTAAAGTTGTCTGCTCCTCTTCCTTGTAATGAATCAATCGTATGAATGAGTGAGATTTTAATTTTTCTAGCTTCAAGCATAGGATTTTGATTTACCAAGTAGGTTTCTGTGTTCTCCCCTCTTTTATTTCTAGGTTTACATTTTTGTTCTTTCCCTTTTCTCTAAAGTTTTTTTTTCCTTTTTTCCTCTTTGTAGGTTTTATTTTTCTTTTTTTCCTCCTCCCTCTCCTCGTTAGGGGTGAAAGCCTAAAAACCTAAAAACCCAAAAATCCATTGCTATTTGTGCAAAGGTGGTGATGTTTTCCACCATTAAACAAAACTGAGTTAACATGTGTAATAGTGGCAAAAATTGCTGCCATTACGCAAATATGTTGCCACATGTGCAAGGGTGATGATTTTCACTGCCCTTGCACATGTTTTCCATGCCATATGCATAGGTAGCAAAAATTGTTTCCCCTGCACAAAGTTAACATGTAATGGTAGCAAAAATTTATACCTTTGCAAAAATAGAATTCCCCCCCCCCCACATGTAAGGGCATCAATTTTTGCTGCCCCTGTATGCATTTTCTCAAAAATCCTAACTCTAGAAAATTTCAAATTTTCACTTTTCTGAGCTTGCTTCCCTTTGAATTTATGACCTACTCACACCTTTGCCCTTTCAAATGCATTCCCATGGCTATGATCATCAACATGAAATATTCCCAGATTGCCAATATTTTGCCTGATTACATAATCATGATTCTTGTTGTAGTTTCTCTCAAGGATCCTTCCTCATCAATGTATTTTTGACAAAAGGTCTTCTAGATGATTGAGATTTGTTTGAAGAAGTCAAAGATAATGAAGTACAAGTATCATGGTGTTTTTCCAATCACCTCAATTACTTATAATGTTGATGATATTAGAAATATAGAGATCAGTCACATAGATATGGTTGAGTTCGTAGAAAGAACTAAATCAAGCAATCTCAGCCATGAAATGAAGAAGATAATCGATAGCAATATTCATCTGATATCTTATTTTCCTATAGCAGCTCACAATAAAAAGCTTATTCTCTAGTGTACTTAGTTCTATAATAAGGATACCAAAGCTATGTATGACATTGGTGGTAATGTGGTGATTAGACTGGACCCTAAGTTCATTGACAAAGTGTTCATGTGTCCTTCCATCATTGAAGTATTAAAGCTTGATTTCATTGAAGAACAAAGGGAATATGACAAAGATCTTGAAAGAATAAAGAAAGTAATCAATAATAGATGGCTCAAGATTCTAAGGGCAAATTTGTCAAGATGGCCATGAAGCTTTCTAAGGATTAATTTTATAGAAGAAGTTGGTGACTTGATGACTCTTCTCAGTAGGGTAAGAGGTTTACCTTCTTCCTCTAAATTTCAAAAATGGATGTACCCCTTCATTAAGATAATTCTCTAAGGCAAAAAAGTCATTTTTTAAGGAGAAGAAATCAACAATGCTCTACATGAGCAATTGATGAAAGTATCCACTACCTCCAAATTCTAGATGACTTCATACCTAGTATATATTACAATGTCAATGAGAACCTTCCCAAGTTTAACAGTAGAAGGAGACAAGAGAGTAACCATAGTATATCAATATTACTCTCAGTTGACATTGAAGGGTTCTATCCATCATTTTAGGAGAGTAAATGAAGCTTTTTTTTTAGTATTTTTATGTCTCTTTGATCCCCAATTAGAATAGAAAAGAATTTCAAACAAAACCTGGATAGTTGTGAATGACTTTGGATGTATGTTCTTGAAATTCTCTTCTTTTTCTTGCCTGTGGGTTGGCTTTTTCCAAGGTCATTATTATATGCTCCCAAGATTCCCTTCAAAAAAATTAGTCTTGATGGAACTGTGTAGGCAAATTATTATTGTACATAATAAGTAGATAAAATTCAAAAAACTTGGTTTCAAGTTCCTGATTGAAATTGGCAAGTTCTCAGTGTTGACCATTAGAAAAGCTAGAGTTATAGAGACTGAAATGCAACTCGTAACCATGAAGCATTTTAAAGTGAGACCAAATTTTAACTATAGAGGTGTAAAGGATATAATCAGGTAGAAGACCCAATTTTATGAGTCTATGATCGAAGATGTTTGGATTGATTTGAAGATAGCAAAAGATATCAGAAAGATGGACTATAGTAGATTATCTCTTGAGCAGATAGAATATCTGGGATTCACTGATATCCCTAAAAGTATAGTAAATAATGATGATTTGATCAATAATAGATACGATATTGAACAGGTCACCAATGCCCCTCTTCTCTTGATCCAATGGTCATAAAAATAATTGACTTCTTTAAGGAAAAGATTCAAACCAATATTGACAAACACCAATGATTGGTTAGCAAATAAGGGAATCAAATTGAAAGAGTTCATCATAGGATCAAAAGCTGAATTTCAAGAGGAAAGAATGAGAAGAGTGTAAAATAGGATGAATAATAAAAGTGATGTTCCTTTTTTTTTGAGGCCACATAATCCTAAGATCATCTTCATGATGAAGTAAAAAGTTGTAGAAAAAAAGCTAAAAACAAAAAATATGGAGGTTGAGAAGCAAAACACTGAAGAACTAGCAATGGAGCAAATAGAGACTGATGATAGGCCTACAAATCAATAGGAAAAGGAAACTCTATCTCTATGAGAGGGTGTGTAGCCATAAATATGAATTTCTTCTTCCCCACCTAACACACCTATTGTAACTCCACCTATTTCTCCAATCAGTGTTCCCTCTTTTGGAGTAGCCTATCCTTCCAAAATTATTTTTGATGACCCTCAAGGAACTTCTAGAGATATTCTTCATTCTTCAAGGTCAATCCCTAGTTTGTCATCTCCATCTTTTGATATCAGAGATAGTTCTACTTTTGATCATTCAGTAGAAGGTGCAGTTCTTACTAATACTCTACCCATTATTTCCACCATCGGTGTAAGTGTGACTCCAGTAACCCTAACAATGGAGATTACTCTTAATGTAAATACTTCTATACTCTAACCTTAGTTGTCAGCTTATATGCCCAAAAGGAAAAAAACAAGCCATCTCTCTAGATGACTTTGATTTCAATAAAATGGTGCCAATAAAAGTCAAAGCTCCCAAGAAGCCAAAGATTCTTTCAAAGATGATTAGGGATAAGGGGCACAAATTTTTAGAAATAGCAAAACCTCCATAGGATGTAACTCTTGAAAATTTTGATATAAGTGACTACTCTATCTCTCAAGTTGAGTTAGGTAAGATAACTCATGAAAGTGCTAAGAGTGATTTGCAATCGGCCATAGACACTATGATTTAGAAATTTGATAGAGAGAAAGAGATGAAGGATAATTATAAAGCAATGGTGGAACAATTGACTGCAGTGATAAAGAGAATCACTTTCACTCCAAAAATAGTAACTCCAGAGGCTATCTCCATAGATGACCTCATGATTTAGAATGCAGAAAGGACCCATCTCAAGGGAAAAGTACTTGAAGATTACTTGGACAAGATGCATACATAAGGAATTTCCTTGCTCACAGAGTTATTTGAGAATATAGGAAAAATGAGGAAAATTAGAGTAGAACTAGATGATCTTATCATTATCATTTATTAGGAGGTTGAATGCATAGATAAATATCTTATCAAATAGATGGATATGAAGAAGCTAAAAATAAACACTCTAATATCAATTGGCATCATTGTTGATAGAGACTCTTATAATGAAACTAAAGAAGCATTGATATACAGGAGTCTAATGCTCAAAGAACTCATTAGTGACCTCAAATCATCAAAGGACCTCAGTGAACAAAGCAATATTAGTCTTTTACATAAATTAGAGGAGTTTCCTTGTAAGCTTACATCACAAGACAACCAATTCATTTTAGTAGAAGAAATGATTTAGGAATTTGAAGGTATGTTCTGAAAAGAATTCAAGGAGAAAGCATTTTCAGTAGCCTTTGTGGACAATATCCTGGATAATCAATTAACTCTAGATAATCTAAAAACTAGGTTAACTAGTCATATGAAATTAGTCACAATAGTGAGAGATGTCATACTTAGGGCTAAGGTGATCTTCAAGAATACTGTTACTCTAGACAATATCAAGATACAAGTAGCTATCACCATATATGATGCTCACATGAAGAAAAATGGGGATACAAATTGAAATTGTCCTTGGTTCAATTTCCATTTTTCAAATGCACTTTTGTAATCACTTTGGACATTTACACATGTAATTTTATCATGTGTAATTACATGTAAAAAATATGGAAAGTTCAAAGTCAAAAAATACTTCCATCTTTGACTAGGTCAAAGTATTTAAATATTTTTGTAAAAATCCTCAAGGCTTCTCCCTATAAATAAGGAGAGCCTTTTTTGTAAAGACATCAATCTTTTGGTGATTGAAAGAAAAAACTTTGCCCAAATTGAGATGTATTTTGAGACTTTGAGTTTAGATTGTAAATCATATTTTATTTAATGAATGAGAAAGTGGATGACTTTTCAAACTTTGTGTTGGAATAACTTGTGTTATTTAAGAAATTTTTTTTATGTCTTTTTCTTGATAAAATCTCATCTATTTGATTAAATAAGTAGAGTGTGTGGAAATTATCTAAAAGATGTTCTAAATTTAATTATGAAGACTTTGTGCTACTATAATTACCTTTAGTTTGTATTTTTTTTTAATTTTAGTGAGAAGGGTATTATAAAGGCTTTGAACTACTTTTATGCTTTGTGATCTTATACTCTATTATTGTTTTTAGTGGAGACTTTGAGCTACACTTCATTCTACTATTATATATGTTATTAATTAGTAAGGGAAACAATGAAAGACTTTGTGATTTCATGGGTTTCTTGTGGATCTAGTTACTACTCGAGAAGTTTTCCTGTTATTTATTGAACATCATTTTTAAAAGAAGAGAATTGCTTTCAGTTATTACACATGAATTTTCCTTTACCTTGTGAACATCATCTCTAAAAAAAGAGAGATGGATGGTATGATCTCACCCTTGAGTCTATTTTTAATTTATATTAGTATATTATAACTTATAGGGAGGCTCTCCTTGCTGAGAGGAGAGATTTATCTCATTACGCTATGGTTGATATACTTATTTTGCCTTCAATTAGTTGATGATAAAATATTTACTCAATACTTTTTGGTGACTCCACTAGGGAAATAACGTACACTTTGAAGCCTCAAGCTTAAAATTAAATCATTTCTAGTTCTTTTTCCATTCTACACTCTGGCAAATCCATTGTACACACAAAGACAAAGATCTCAAGGTATTGTTGATCCTATATTTGAGTTGGTGCAACAAAATAATTTTGAGATTTTTACTCCACCATCTCACCTTTAGTGAATGAGGAGTTTTCCTCCTACCAACGTCAGATATCCAATACCAAGTGAAGCTTCTAGTTTCAGTGCTAGTATATTTTTATCTATACTTATTCCATAAAGGTTCGTTATCCCTCCTTTCAATCATCATATCATGGTAGCCCAAGGTCCTTGGGGTAACACTTTTAGCCCTCTCAATATAACCCCACCTTTACATGAACTACCTCATAGTACAAGAAAGATTTTTTTTAATTATATGATGATAGGAAAGTTCATCCACATGAGCATATTGCATCTTTTTGCATAGCATGTGGTGTGATAGGCATATAATATGAAGATATAATAGTGAGACTATTTGATTGTTTTTATCACCATTAAGCTCATATTATAACTGACTAGAACACTCTCAGGGCCAAGTTTGAGGCTAGATTCAAACTTGTAGAAGATGTACATGCCTTGTTAGCTCAGTTTATGCAAATAAAGAAGGAAACTTATGAGCCTATGTGAGACTTCATTGCTAAATTTAATAAGTTGAGGAATAAAATGCCTACAATTGCTCAGCCAACACCAGAGAATATTAAGTGTTTTTCATCAACTCTCAACTGCTTAAAGTAAGTTTTTTGTTGAGGTGGGTTGGCCCTATAGATCTTTCTATAGCCAAAAATTTGGCTATTGAGGTTGAAGTTGATCTTATCCTGGTAGGTAAGATTAGAAAATATTCTAATAAAAATAATTTTTTCTCATCTGCTGAGAGTTCTTCCACAAGTACCACAGATCCTATGGTGCAAAAGTTGGTAAATGAATTGCTAGCTCTAAAAAATTAAATGGCACAAGGAATGTCTACTCCTCCTTCTCATTGGGATATACCAAGGAGGATATTTCCTAACCAGTCATATCAAGGCAATACTGCTAAAAATCAAGGGCAACCAAATCATCTACCTCCCCCCAAGAGAAGCTTGCCATTGAAGTAGCACCAGCTAACTGAGCAGTTGGTTATCTTGAAGATGAACATGATTTCTCTTTCCACCCTGAGTTGAATCATGAAGATGACACTAATTTATTTGTATAAGGGGAAGAAGAATTAGCTAGTGACTCTAATATTGGTTTTTTAGATTACCAAGAGGAAGCTAAGAAAAAAGGAGAAGGATCATATGTTGCCTTTACTAGGTCCAAAAATTAGTTGACTCAACAAGCTGATAAGAGAAAAGTAGGAGAAGAACCTTAGCTAGTAGTCTCAATTGATAAACAGGGGACTTCATTTCCTTTCCAATCAAAGGACCCAGTGACTAATAAAAAAGTAAGTACCTCAAACCATCCTATACCTTCTTTTTCTATTGCTCAGACCAGTGCCACACCCAATAAAGATTAGGATGATGGACTTCCTTCCTTTGTTTCTAGTTCATTTCAAGTATTTGATGTAATTAATCATGCTAGAAAGACCAAGATTCAAATGATTGAAGTTGAGTATTTGTGAGCCAATCTTGAATAGTTTGATAGGTTGGTTGAATACATAAAGAACAAAACCATCCTTATAAGACAAGATTTTCCAAAGGTGACTCATGATTATTCAAAGAGTAAATCTACCTAGAATAATCTTGTCACTACTCCTCCTGTTGTCCCTCAGGAAAATAAAGCCTTTCTATGTTTTCCTTTTGATAAATGGTCATAAATTGAGCAACTATATAATAGACTGTGGAGCCTCTAACAATGTTATGCCTGCCAAGGTAGCAGATTCTCTTGGTCTCACCTTAACTAAGACTTTTGGGAGATGCTTCTCTATGAAAAATAAGCAAGTACCACTCCTAGGTCAAATCAAAGATGCCCAATTTGCATTTGCTAATTTCTCAGATAAGAGGATTAAAATGATAGTCTTGGTGGCCAATGTTCCAGCCTCTTATGGCATTCTACTTGGATGTAATTTTTAGAAAGACGTAGGTGGAGAATTGAATATGGATCTATCTAAAGCAAGGATACCTATTAAAGGTGTCATGAAAAAATTACTTCCTGAGAAAGAGTCAAAATATAGTCACCCAAACATTAGATCCTGAAGCTCAAATTTTATTTGAATCAATAGGAATGGGTAACTATTTTCAAACCACTGAAGATGTTTTTAGCTCATTAGAAGAAAGTTCTTTAAGTGACAATTCCAAAAATTTAGATAGAAAATCAAAAGAATTGTTAGAATAAAGTTCAAACAAAAAATAATCTTCCCTTACTAACGAAGAGAAATCTTTAAAAAGATCAAATTTTAATGATGTTTGAATTTTAGAATTTGATAATAGTTGCTCTTCTTCCAGTTTTGGAGCTAGAATTATTTTGATATCCCCTCAAGAAGAAATATTTCCTTATTCATATAAGTTGTAGTTTAAAAATACCAACAACACTATCAAGTATGAATCTTTGCTACTTAGATTGAGAGCTGCTCATGCTAAAGGTATTAAATTTTTTCATGTCCAGGGGGGTGCTGAACTACTAGTTTGTCAGGTAAGTAATCTGTACCAAACCAAAAATGAAAGATTATGACATTATCAAAATTTTGTATGGAATTGTATTAAAAGTTTTGATGCTTTCAATATTTCTATTGTGCTGAGAGAATTCATTAATCGTGCAGATTCATTGGCTATCTCTGAAACCCTCACGGTTCCCTATAAAGACTCTAAAGGGGACAAGTACACTATTGAGTTGGTCTTTTGACCAAGTGTACCTGATAATGCCAACCATTGGGAGGTGTTTAATGATGATAATCAAAGCATTTCCTTTTTGAAAAAGGTGGACAAATTTAAGGAGCTTTATTTTGAAGGTAGCAAATCTCCATCGTGGCAATTAGTTCTCGAAATAGATTCAAAAACTGGTGAAGAGTTTCTTTAACTCAAGGGAAATAAAATTCCAAAAGGTTTGGTTTCTCTTGAAAAGTTATTTGATAAGTATGACATGTATGTCAAGTAGAGACAAATGGATTCAAGTTCCTCCAAGGAGTTTATCAAGTAAATTTGAGTACAACAGAAAATTTCAAAATGGTCAACATTGGGAATTGTTGCACTTCTGATGAAAAGCTCAAATTCATTGATATTCTTCACCATTACATGGATGTTTTGGCATATTCTTATGATGATTTGAAATATCTCAGACCTAAATAAATTTGACATGAAATTCCTCTTAAAGTTAGGTCATTACCACACAAGTAGAAATAAAGGCAATACAATCCCAAAATATCAAGTACTATCCTTTCTAAGATCCAAAAAATACTGGGTGCAAGAAATATTTTTCCAATGCATCATTCTACCTAGATTTCTAACATAGTTCTTGTTAAAAAAATAATGGGGAAATTCGTATCTATGTTGATTTTAGAAACTTAAATCAATCTTCTCTAAAGGATAATTACCCCTTACCCATCATGGATCAAGTGTTGTAAATAGTGACTGGTTCAAAAATGTTATCAATGTTAGATCATTTTTTTGGGTATAATCAAGTGGAAGTCAATGAATAAGACCAATATAAAACCACTTTCACTACACTATGGGGCACTTTTGCATATCACTGAATGCCTTTTAGTCTGATCAATGCTAGTGCCACCTTCTAGAGAGCAATAGATCTTGCCTTCAGACATAAAATAGGGAAGTTTATTGTGGTATATCTTGATGACTTGACCATTTTTTCCTAACATCATCCTAATCATGTGCATTATTTATAATAAGTGCTAGAATACTGATGACAAAATGGTATTTCTCTTGATTCTAAGAAGTCAATTTTTGGAGTTACAGAAGGTAAACTTCTCAATCATATTGTATCTTGAGAAGGCATAAGAATTGATTCAAAAAGAGTCAAATCTATCCAAAATCTTACTCTTCCTACTAGTAAGACTATAGTTCACTTTTTCTTTGAAAAGGTGAATTTTCTATGAAGATTCATTCCAAAATTCATAGAGAAGACTCACCACATTGTTGACATGATGAAGGGTAAAGCCACTTTCCATTGGACTGCAGAAGGTAAGGAAACATTTTAATATATCAAGAAATCAATCACCCATACCCCAATCTTAGTTTATTTGGATTATACCAAAGAATTCGTAGTATACAGCTACACTTCTGAATATACACTTTTAGCTATTTTAGTCCAACAAAATAAAGAAGGTATGAAATCTCCCATATCATTTATGAGTTATCCTCTCAAAGCTCATAAATTAAAATATTTAAATATAGAGAAGCATGCTTATGTGATGGTTAAGGTGGTAAAGCATTTCATATTTTATATCCTAAATTCACATATTATTATTTTAGTGCCTGATACAACAGTGAAGTCCATTCTAACTCAACAAGAGTTTAGTACTAAAAGGGGCAATTGGATTGATAAAATTTAGGAGTTTTATCTTGATATCAAACTTACCAAGCTATGTGGGGAAAATGTCTCAACCAATTAATTGATGTTAACATACCAAAGGAAACAAGACATGAAGAAATAGAGGTCGAAGGCATGCCTATAGTTCTCTTCATCACTACTATTGATAAGTGTTATTCTAATATCACTCATTTTTTCACCTATGGTGAGTGTCCTACCCATTTGTCCTTTAAATAAAAGAAGAATGTTAAGTTAAAGGCTAATAAATATGTCTTGTGAGACAATGGTTTGTACAAAAGAAGCCTTGATAAGGTATTTCTTCATTGCGTCGATAAGGTGCAACAAAGTAAACTTTTGGAGTCCTTCCATAATTTAGCTTATGGAAGACAATTTTCTATACTTGTGACGGCTCAAAAAATTCTATGAGCTAGATACTATTGGCCTACACTATTTCAAGATGCATACAAATAGGTACGTAGGTGTGATTTGTGTTAACAGTTCATTGGGAAACCTAAATTGGCCACATTACCTTTCAAACTAGTGGTGATTGAAGAACCTTTTAAATAATGGGGTATTGATTTCATTGGAGCCATTAAACCATCCTCAAGTGTTGGACATGACTATGTTTTCACTACCATGGACTATTTTACCATGTGGGTGGAAGCCATTTGAACTAAGCATACTACTTCGGAAGTGGTATGTAATTTTCTTAAAGAAAATATTATCTCCTAATTTGGAGTCCCAACCAAGATTGTAACAGATAATGCTATTTGTTTCTCTTCTCATGAGGTTATTAAGTTTTGCTCAAATTATGGTATTATTCTTTCCCACTCCTCTGACTATTATCTGCAAGGAAATGGTCAAGTAAAATCAAGCAACAAGATACCAATCACCTTGGAACTGCCAACACTGAAGTTGGTAAAGGCAATCAAAGATCAAACTTTGAAAAATTATATTGATAAAAGGATCATGTGCCTAACCAAACTAGATGAGAAACAAACTATGGTAGTGGACCATATTACTGCACATCAAAATTAGGTAAAGAAACTCTTTGATAAGAGAGCAAGGATTCATGAATTTTGGATTAGAGATCAAGTTTTGTTGTGGGATAAGAGAAGAGAACCAAAAGGAATGCATGGAAATTTTGATTCCTTGTGGAGAGGTATATTTACCATTCATCAGATCTATGATGAAAATAGCTTCTTGCTATAATATCAAAATGGAACACTGTTCTCACTGCCTCATAATGGGTAACATCTAAAACACTTCAATCCTTGAAGTGTCTTTTTCTTTCTTAACTTGACTCTATGGCCCAATGGCATGGATGAAGGCACTTAGAGACTAGATTCTACTCCCTTCAATCATTTCAAATTTTGATCGATGGAAGTTCCTCATGTAGGAGCCAACTATTGTTCACAAAATCAGCTATGCTTATATTTTAGAACAACCCCTATGAAACTTGTATGTTTCATGTTCTTCACTCTAAGCTCATTATTTGAGACAAGTTTCTCTTGTTCTCAAGTATAGTCAAATAAAATCCTTGAAAATTTCATGACCTTCTCTCATCATGATTTCTCAAAAAATATGAAATTCGTTGAGGTCTTGATGTGACCAGAATGTCAAAACTTTGATAAATAGCAAGGAGTTAGTTTTTATTTTTGTTTAAATGCAAGGTCAGCATTTTTTTCTGCCTTTGCATGTTGTTTTCTATTTTAGATGTAAATGTGGTGATTTTTGCTGCCCTTACATCTAAGATTTTCACTCTATGTAGGAGTGGCAAAAATTGTTTCTCTTGTATTTTTGAACCTCTCATGTAAGAGTGGCAAAAATCACTACCCTTGCATATTTTCACCTCTTCATGCAAGAGTGGCAATTTTTTTACCCTTGCATGACCTCAATTTTTGCACGTGACATTTATGAATATGCACACTAAGTAGTTGGAATTAGTTTTAAAACTTTTTAATGCTACTTTGAGCCTCATTTTAGTTGTTTTAAGTTGTCTGCTCCTCCTCCCTGCAACTAGTCAACCGTGTGAATGAGTGGGATTTTAATTATTTTGGCTTCAAGTGTAGGATTTTGATTTACAAGGTAGGTTTTTGTATTCTTCCCTCTTTTATTTCTAAGTTTTTATTTTTCTTTTTTCTCTTTTTTTTAAAGTTTCTTTTTTCCCTTTTTCCTCTTTGTAGGTTTTATTTTTCTTCTTTTTCCTCCTCCCTCTCCTCCTTGTTAGGGGCAAAAGCCTAAAAACTCAAAAACCCAAAAATCTATTGCTATTTGTGCAAGGGTGGTGATTTTCACCACTCTTAAACAAAACTGAGTTAACATGTGTAATAGTGGCAAAAATTTCTGCCATTACACAAATCCTTTGCCACATGTGCAAGGGCAGTGATATTTGCCACCCTTACACATGTTTTCCATGCCATATGCATAGGCAAAAAAAATTTCCACCCCTACACAAAGTTAACATGTAATGGCAGCAAAAAATTCCACCTCTATACAAATAGACTTTCCCTACCGCACGCCCCTCCCCCCCCCCCCCACATGCAAGGGCAATAATTGTTTCCACCCTTACATGCATTTTCTCAAAAATCCTAACTTTGAGAAATTTCAAATTTTAGTCTTTCCAAGTTCACTTCCCTTTGACTTTCCAACTTGCTCACACCTTAGCCCTTTCAAATTCATTCCCATGGTCATGATCATCAACATGCAGTTTTCTCAGATTACCAATATTTCCCTTGATTGCACGATCATGATTCTTGTTGTAGTTTCTCTTAAGGATCCTTCCTCATCGGCATCCTTTTGACAAAAGCTCTTCCAAATGACTAATATTTCTTTGAAGAAGTTGAAGACAATGAAGTACAAGTATCAAGATGTTTTTCTAATCACCTCAGTTACTTATAATGTTGACAACATTAGAGATATAGAGATCGATCACATGGATATGGTTGAGTTCATAGAAATAACTAAATCAAGCAATCCCAATAATGAATTAAAGAATATAATTAAGAGTAATATTCATCTGGTATCTTCTTTTCCTGTAGCAGCTCACAACATAGAGTTCATTTTCTAGTGCACTCAATTATATAATAAGGATATCAGGGCTATGTTAGATACTGGTAGTAATGTGGTGATTAGACTGGACTCTGAGTTCATCAACAAAGTGTTCATGTGTCCTCCCATCACTGAAGTATTAAAGCATGATTTCATTGAAACATAAAGGGAATATGACAAAGATCTCCAAAGAGAGATGAATGTAATCAATTATAGATGGCTCAAGATTCCAAGGGCAAATTTGTCAAGATGGCCATAGAGCTTTCCAAGGAGTGATTTTATAGAAGTTGGCGACCTGATCACTCTTCTTAGTAGGGTAAGAGGTTTACCTTCTTCCTCTCAGTTTCACAAATGGATGTACCCATTTATTAAGATAATTCTCCAAGGTAAACAAGTTATTTTTCTAGGAGAACAAATCAACAATGCTCTGCATGAGCAATTGATGAAGGTATCTACTACCTCCAAATACTACATGACTTCATACTTGGTATATATTGCAACATCAATGAGAACCTTCCTAGGTTTAACATCAAAAAGAGACAAGAGAGTAACCCTAGTATATCAATATTACTCTCAGTTGACATTGAAGGGTTCTATCCATCATTTTAGGAGAGTCAATGATGCTTTTTTTGTAGTATTTTTGTGTCTCTTTGATCCCCAATTAGAATAGAAAAGAGTGTCAGATGAATCATGGATAGTTGTGAATGAATTTAGATGTATGTTTTTTCAATTCCCTTCTTTTTCTTACATATGAGCTAGCTTTTTCTAAGGTCATCTTTATATGCTCCAAAGATTCCCTTCATACAAATTGGTTTTGATGGAGCTGTGCAGGCAAATTATTATTGTACATAATAAGTAGATGGAACTCAAGAAACCCAATTTTAGGTTCTTAATTGAAATTGGTAGGTTCTCAATGTTGACCACCAGAAAATTTGGAGTTATGGAGATTGAAATGCAACTCTTAACAATGAAACATTTCAAAAGGAGACCAAATTTTGACTACTGAGGCATATAAGATATAATCATAAGGAGGACCCAATTTTATGAGCCTATGATTGAAGATGTTTAAGTCAATTTGAGGATAGAAGAAGACATCAAAAAGATGGACTATAGTTGATTGCCTCTTTAGCAGATAGAATATCAAGGACTCACTTATATCCCTAAAATTCTAGTAGATAATGGTGATTTGATCAATAATAGATACCATGCTAAATAGGTTGATAATGCCCCTCTTCCCCCAATCCAATGGTCACAAAAATAATTGACTTTCTTAAGGAAAAGATTTGAACCAATATTGACAAACACCAATGATTGGTTAGCAAATAAGGGAATCACCCTAAAAGAGTTCATCATAGGATCAAAATCTGAATTTCAAGAGGAAACAAGGAGAAGAATGGAAAATAAGAAGAAGAATAAAAGTGACATTCCTTTTTCTTCTAGGCCACATAAGCCTAGATCATCATTGTGATGAAGAAGTCAAAAGTTGTAGAAAATGAGCTAGAAACAATAGATATGGAGGTTGAGAATCAAAGCACTAAATAACTAGCAATGGAGAAAATAGAGACTAATGATAGGCCTACAAATCAATAGGAAAAATAATCTCTATCTCTACAAGAGGGTGTGCATCTAGAAATAAGAATTTCTTCTTCCCCACCTAACACACATGTTGTAACTCCACTTATTTCTCCAATCAGTGTTCCCTCTTTTGGAGTAGCCTCTCCTTCCAAAATTATTTTTTATGACCCTCAAGGCACTTCTAGAGATATTATTCATTCCTTAGGGTCAATCCCTAGTTTGTCATCTCCATATTTTGATATCAAAGATAGTTTTGCTTTTGATCATTCAACAAAAGGTGTAGTTCTTATTGATACTCCACCCATTATTTCTACCACCAGTGTAAGTGTGACTCTAGTAACCCCAACAATGGAGATTTCTCCTAACGTAATTACTTATGCACTCCCACCTTAGTTATTAGCTTATACGCCCAAAAGGAAAAAATAAGCCATCTCTCTAGATGACTTTGATTTCAATAAAATGGTGCCAATAAAAGTCAAAGCTCCCAAGAATACAAATATTCTTTCAAAGATGATTGGGGATAAGGGGCACAAATTTCTAAAAATAGGAAAACCACCATAAGATGAAACTATGGAAAATTTTGATATAAGTGACTACTCTATCTCTGGAGTTGAGTTAAGTAAGATAACTCATGAAAGTGCAAAGAGTGATTTGAAATCAGCCATGGACATTATGATTCAAAAATTTGATAGAGAGAAAGAGATAAAGGATCATTATAAAGCAATGGTGGAATAATTGACTACAGTGATAAGGAGAATCACTTTCACTCTAGAAATAGTAACTCTAGAGGCTATCTCCATAGATGAGTCGATGATTCAGAAAGAAAAAAGGACCTATCTCAAGGGAAAAGTACTTGAAGAGTACCTGGACAAGATGCATACACAAGGAATTTCCTTGCTCACATAATTATCTAAGAAGATGGGAAAAATGAGGAAAATGAGATCAGAACTAGATGATCTTATTAATATCATTTCTCAAAAAGTTCAAAGCAGAGATAAATATCTTGGAAAATGGATGGATATGAAGAAGCTAAAAATAAACACTCTAATGTCAATTGACATCATTGCTGATAGAGACTCTTATACTAAAACTAAAGAAGCATTGATATATAGGAGTCAGGGGCTCAAAGAATTGATTAGTGACCTTGAATCATTAAAGGACCTCAGTGAACAAAGCTATATTAGTCTTTTGCATAAATTAGAGGAGCTACTTTACAAGCTTACATCATAAGACAACCATTTCCTTTTAGCAGAAGAAATGATTCAAGAATTTGAAGGTATGTTTTGAAAAGAATTCAAGGAAAAAGCATTTTTAGTAGCCTCTATGGACAATATCCTAGATAATCCATTAACTCTAGATAATCTAAAAACTAGGTTAGCTAGTCATGTGAAATTAGTCACAATAGTGACAAATGCCACAATCAAGGCTAAGGTGATTTTAAAGAATATTGTTACTCGAGATAGTATCAAGATACAAGCAGCTATCGCCATGTACAATGCTCACATGAAGAAAAATGGAGATACAAATTGAAATTGTCTTTGGTTTAATTTCCTTTTTTCAAATGAAATTTTGTAATCACTTTGGACATTTGCACATGTACTTTTGTCATGTGTAATTACATGTAAAAAATATAGAAAGTCCAAAGTCAAAAAAGACTCCCATCTTTGACTAGGTCAAAGTATTTAAATCTTCTTTTTAAAATCCTCAAGGCTTCTCCTTATAAATAAGGAGAGCCTCTTTTATAAAGACATAGATCTTTTGGTGATTGAAAGTAAAAACTCTATCCAAATTGAGATGCCTTTTGAGACTTTGAGCTTAGATTTTAAATCATATTTTCTTGAATGAATGAGAAAGTGGGTGACTTTTCAAAGTTTGCATTGGAATAACTTATGTTATTTAAGAAATTGTTCTTATGTCCTTTTCCTAATAAAATCTCATCTATTTGATTAAATAAGTAGAGTGTGTGGAAATTATCTAGAAGATGTTCTAAAGCTAATTATGAAGGCTTTGTGCTACTATAATTACCTTTAGTTTGTGTTTTTTGAATTTTAGTGAGAAGGGTATTAGAAAAGATTTGAACTACTTTTGTCCTTTGTGATCTTATACTCTGTTGTAGTTTTCAGTGGAAACTTTAAGCTACACTTCATTCTGCTATTATATAATTATAAATCAGTAAGAGAAGCAATGAAATACTTTGTGCTTTCATGGGTTTCTCATGGATCTAGTTACTACCTGAGAATTTTTCCTGTTGTTTACTAAACATCATTTCTAAAAGAAGAGAATTGCTTTCAGTTATTACATAGGAATTTTCCTTTACTTTGTGAACATCATCTCTAAAAAAAGAGAGATGGATGGTATGATCTCACCCCTGAATCTATTTTTACTTTATAGTAGTATATAATAGTTTATAGGGAGCCTCCCCTTGCTAAGAGGAGAGATTTATCTTATTATGTTGTGGTTGATATACCCATTTTGCCTTCAGTTAGTTGACAACAAAATATTCACCCAACACATCTATCACTTTATTATTGGCTTAGAGTTATCTCATGTATCTTATTTATTATGGCATACAAACTTTGACTACCCCCTTTTCCTTGCACTTTATTATTTTTAGATGATCTTCCATGTTATATTATTTTTGGTTTGTATTTTATGAATTATGGTTTGATTGAGGGTTCAAACTCCTTGATGAGGATATGTGTCCAAATCAATGACTTAGATTGAAATATTAACCCTACAAGATCAATGAAAAGTTCAATCATAAATCCTCTAAATAAATGACAAGGAAAAATCATTGATACAATTGAGTCATGAACCCATTTAGATAAAGTATGAGAAATAAATGAAATAATTTTCTATTTTGACATATAAATTCACATTAATTAGATTTCAATTCAAACATAATCCTTTGCATAAACATAAAACACATGCATATCCATCATTGATTTAACTTAAGCATTTAAAACAAAATAATGACATCATGAATCCCATTAGGCCAAAGGAAATTTAGCATTTAATAAACCAATGCCTTCTTAAATCTTTTGGTAGTTTTGATGTTTTGGAAAACCATCAAATTTAATCCCATTAAGTTCCACATAGAAAATTATTTTTGGCCCATAGGTTTAGGGTTTATGACTTGGTGATGGGTAGATACCCATCAAACTTAATCTCAATCTAATGATGACATTGCTAATATGACATGCATCATCCCCTTATCAATTGTGTCTTTGTTATGGGCACATGGGATGATGCTACATGGCATCCTCATGATGAGTCAAACCTTTGAGCTCACTACTTAAATAAGTTTAGTCTTTATGGTCTTGATCTCTTGAGAAGTTACCATGTGGTATCCTCTTAGGACCTCAATTCCATGAGACTATTAGATTATTGTCAAGGTCTTCTATCGATCTAAATTCTTATGCTCCGAAGAAATTGCCAACATCTCAAGACCTCGGAGGTTTAAATCCTTTAAACTATGGACAAAGTATTTATGGTCCTAGGATCCTAATAAATAGTCACATGGTAACCTCTTAGGACCTCAAAGGATTAAGACTATATGACCATTGATTAACTCTTCATTAACTTAGGTTACTGAGATCATGCCATATGGCATGATCTTGGGGATTGGGATCATTAAAAATATTTAAAAACTTCTAAACTTGGCTGAAAATTTTGAAATGATCTAACAATGACACATGGAAAGGTTTAGGGGAATTGAATGACTCAAGGCTCAGATTTAGAATAATGAAAAAAGGGTTATGGCATCAATCTTGGATTTTGAAGACATGGTTGAATCAAATTGATTATATTAGAATTAACTTATTTTGATTTCTCTCAACTTAATTTAGTGGACAATGAGATCTACATAACTTAAATCAGGTGACTCGAGAAACTTAGATAAGGGCTCGATCATGTTGGGCTTGACACAACTTAGAAATGTAAGGCTAAAGATAGATGGGATAAAAATTATAAAATAGACCCAAACCTAGCACATGGAAATTGATTATATATCCTAAGATTGTAATAAAAAATCCCTTAACCCATGATTTAGCCATTCACAAAGATGCAAATGATCCCAAGGAAAAACTCAAATGCAAAATGTCCTTTAGACCAAATATGTCAATATTCAAATTAATTAAGAAAAATAAGGTCCCCATTTTTAGATTGAAAATGGGGTGTGTTGTAAAAGCAACAACACCTATGTTATTATAAATTTTTATAATGTATCTTTTATTTTTTAATTGTTCCTTATGTAAATTATCTTTTTACTATTGTTCTTAAGAAATATAATGAAAATTTTAGTAGGTTTTTCAATTATATAAGTTTTGATTGAATTTAGTTGTGATTGAATTTAGTTGTGATTGAATAGTTGTATCTAATGTAGGGTCGCCATTATTAATAATATATTTTATTTTATTTTTAAATCCTAAAACTTATCCATATGATATCCATGCATTCTATGATAGTCAAAACAATGTTTAGATATCCTTAGAGAACACATAGGAGGAAATTTGATCATTTTTTCTCAATCATATCCTTTTAAGTTTTACATGGAGTATTTTTAATCTTTCACAAACATCTTGAACCATTATTTATATATGTATTTTTTTATGTGAACCCATACTTGAAATGAAATCTTTTGAGGCACAACATTCTTGAATGAAAAGGTATAAATTCAATTGACATTGGCATACTCAGGATTGTTGACATGTGTCATATTATCACCAAGTGATGTAACCTTTAGACATGTATTATTTTTAAATGCCTTTATGGACTCCATTATATTAACTATATTATCTATAATAGTCTCATTAGACACATCATTACTCATATTTTGGGAAGATTCATTTCTCATACAATATTCACTAAGAGGATGCACCCTACCTCTTATAATAGTGATAACATGGACCTTCATAATAAAGGACTGATAATATCACATCCCTTAGGTTTAAAATGGGGAAATAAAAAAAATATTTGAGCCCATCTAAAAAATAAATATGAAATCCTTAAAAAATAATAAAACCATAAAGGTACATATATGAAAATAAAATGTGACTTGATAAGGGACAAATAAAGAACCAAATACTTCAAGAAAATCATGAAGAATATTTAGAAATTAAAATATGTTTTTGATAAAAATAAGAGATAAATGAAACTTATAAATTATTTTGAAAATGGATACACCCTTCACCCTCTAGGTTGAATTTACTAAAAATAGTAAAACCTTAATTTCATAAACTTCATGGATAATTTTGGTGAACAAAAATAGCATTTTGATCCAAATGATATAACTAGAAAAAAATTATGAGAGATTTTATAATAAAGTTATTTTTAATAAAATATGTATCAAACAAGTAGGAGGCCAAGCCATAATAAAAAAATGAGTGATAAACCATATGATAAAAAAGAGAAGTTTTAGATTTGCATGTATGATGAGGGGAATTAATAAATTAGGTCTAAAATCCTTATGAAAAATATTTGAAACCTTAATAAGGTGAAATTAAAAACTTATACAAATTAGGGTTTTTTATGCTCAATATAAGGAATAAGTTCACCAATATGTTTTAGCTTATTTTTTATTTAATGTGCTCTAATAAGATTAAACATTATCAAATTACTTAATCTATTACAATAAAACACTAATTAAAATTTCAAAATCATTATATGATCTAAAAAATTCACTTACAATTTAAGTAAATTACTAAAGGGATTTAGATACTTAGCATTTTATTATTCTATGTAGATTTGAGATAGAATGCAAGTGGCTGAAAAGACTAAAAAATGGATTAGAAGTCAATTAGATTATTAATAGGAGTTTTTTGGCTTATTTAGATGATTCCATAAAGATTTGGATGTTATCAACTCATGCAAGCATCCAATATTTATGGATTCATCTTATGAAGTTGTGCCTTGGTTTTTAAGCATAGGTCATTATGATTTCTTGAGAAATGTCTTTATGTGCAATTTCAAGTACTCATTGTCTGTAAAAATCCATAAAATTTACCTTCTCCACTTTGAAACTCTAGCTCCAATTTCAACATTAAGTTGACCTATAAAAATAGGGGGAAAGGTGGGTTTAGCTGACCTTAATTTCAGGTTAATTAAAGTCACATGCTACCTACATAAATAATAATACAAATAAGGAACTCAAAACACACATATTTATCCCCAATATGTGTGTGTGTAATGGTGGTCCTTTTATGAATTCATCCTATAATATATAATTTGAGACTTGATAATAACAAATTTGGCTAGGATTAGGTACGTAAAACTTGGCTAAGGCTTTT
>JARHVA010001962.1:582500-617500 GCA_037957365.1 Torreya grandis | reverse complement strand
ATAAGACAAAATATGCCCTTCTTTATTTGGGTAATTATTAATAACATGATTTACAACCAACTAGGAATATCTAAAAACTTATATGTATCTTATATCAATTTTATGTGATATGAATAATCTGATGATCAAGTGTCATATTTGGATAAATTTGTGGTGTAATAAAAAGATAATTAGTAAGGTAAAGGCATGTAATCACATTTGAGCATAAAAAATACAATGCTAACACCCACTCTTGTTTGAAATTTTGATCCATAACAAAAGATTGTCCATGGAGTGGAAGATATATTATGTCTTAAACTCATCTTAGAAATCCTCGGTGAGTGGAAAAGAATATGGTAAAGGATATGAAACTAACTGGTTGGATATGAGTTGACCTTTTATTGAATTCTTGGATACAATTTTTTTGTTGAACTCTAATATACATCATCCATTTTATTGTGCATCTAGTTAGGTGTGTTTTTTTGGTGAGAAACCTTAATGGGTCTTATTTAATTATAACATGAACCTCATTATTGATAAAATAATGTCATAATTTTTGGGTATTAAAAACCAAGGCTAGACATAGTTTATTCTTTGTTGTATATTTTAATTCATAATTGACAAGTTGGAGATTTTGTGATTATCATAAAATTGTGCTAGTAAGTCTTTTAGAGCCTCAAGAGTGGCCAATATGTAAATAAGTAATGGCCTTTCTGACATAGGAAGCATAAGTACTAGTAGGTTTGATAAATAAGTTTTTATTTTATAAAAACTTTCTTGACATACCTCATCCCATATAAAAAATTAACTTTTTTTTATCAAACATGTGAAATGGATTGTTTTATTAACCAATTGGGTAATGAAATACCAAATAGCCTGAATTTGGACCTAAAAACATCATTATCATTTTATATTAGTTAATGGTGGAACTGATATGAAATATTTTACCTTTTTTGGATCAACATCAATGCCTCAATGAGAAATAATTTAACCTATGAGTTTTCCCAAAAATACCCTAAAACTCACTTTTTGGATTTAATGGAAGATTGAATTTGCATAGGTTATCGAATATTTTTTATAAGTTAATAACATGGTATCTATAGTGTTTGGATTTTTCAAATAAATCATCAACATAATCTTCAATAATTTTGGGTATGAATTATTTAAATATATGATTCATGTCCCTTTGATATGTGGCTCCTACATTTTAAATCCAAAAAGCATGATTGTGTAGCAAAGTATTCCCCAAAGAGTGGTAAATGAGGTATTTCATTGATATATATTGGTCTACTTTTGATTTGGTTATATCCTATGAAACCATCTATAAATGAAACTATCTCATATCCAACTATATAACCCATAATCATGTTTATATTAGTTAAAGGGAAGTCATATTTAGGGAAAGCCTTATTTAGATCATGGTAATCAGTGCAATAACAAATATCACCATTTGGTTTTCTAATAGGGACAATGTTGGACACCCATTTAGAAATGTCAATGGATTTTATGAGAATGGTGTCTAAGAGATTTAATTTTCATATTTTACCTACAATGCCACTTGGGGATGTATTTTTTATTTCACTAGTTTTGTATCTGGGTACAATAGTATATCATGCATTTCCATTGTGAATCAATCCTAGGCATATCTAAATAAGCCCAAGCAAATATTTCATGAAAATATTGAAGGACCCATCGATACATTTTTCTTTCATCCTAATACATAATTACAATAAGTAAAATTGTTATAGGTTCCTTATCTATTACAAAATTATATTTGAATGTTGCTTCATTTAATAAAGTAAATTTATCTGTGATAAATGGTGTGGTAGGAATAACATTTTATGCATCATGTTGGATATATGGATTATCATTCTCATCAAAGTTAGTATGAGGAAACCTATTCTTATCATATAAGGAAGGGATATACTCACATTACACTAAGTACTCTAGTAATGATTCATCATTGTAAAACTCCTTCATTATTAAATTTTTTGAGGAAATAGCCTTTTTGAGTAAATGATGGTTGACCCCTTCAATCTTGGTTGTATAGGTATTCATACATTTTATTTTAGTCTTTTGGAAATAAATTATACTTCAATGGATATGTTTATGTTTGGTAATATTATTTGAAAACTCCAAACCTTTTTAGTTTTTATTATTTATAGGATAAATGGGTTTGAGTTATTCCTTGCTCATTCTTACCTAACCCTTGTCCCTTATACCCATATTTGAGTAAATATCAAGAACAAAAATAGGGTTTATAGGATTGCAGTGTAGTATTAGTGGGTGGTTAAATCATTATGTAATGTTTGAATGGATTAGTTTCTATTAGACATGTGTAAATTATCCTTTATGACAATATTTTAAGCATGAATTCAACATGGAGGGAACCACATGTATCTCATGTATCCACAACCATCCCAAAATAATGTTATAGTTCAAATGATCAACATAATTTGTTAAAAAGTGGGTAATGTATGGGGACCTATGATAATATTCAATGTTATTTGTCCCAATACTTATCATGACATATTATCAAATCCCTTGATACTCATATTATATGGTTCTAAATTTTATGTTTAGATTCCCATTATGGAGATAAATTATATGTTAAAAATGTTGACACATAAAAAATTATGCTTAACAACATGTTTTACCATTTTGTTATAAACACACACCTAGATATAGAGTAATAAATAACTTTTTATAATGTTTTGATTTAGAAATTCATCCTTTTAAAAGGATATATTATTCTTAGTCTATTTTATGGAATTTAAGAAAGAGTCCACATATGGTGGTTCAACATTACAAGGGAGTAGGTTCATATGTAATGCATCTAAAAGAACATCCTTATAATGGGATGAATTATGTAAAAATTCTAGTAGAAATGTTTTGGTAATAGTATTCTCTGGGAAATAATAAGTCCTAGTGATGATCATTCTTTCATGCACTCCTTTTATCATTTCGTAGTGATAGGTAAAAGCTCATTATAAACATTAGAATAAGGAGTATGCATGAATGCAGGCAATGAATCCCTTATAGATCATAATGATTTAATAAAGAATGATATATATCAAGGAATAACCAATTTAAGGTATTGTAACATGAAATAATTAAAATATATATCCATGGTAACCATGATTTCAAAATTATATCAATTAGGGAGTAGCGATAGAAAAATTAAAAAAACCTTAACTGACTTAGGGTTTGATGTTCAAAGACCAGGTTCACCAAATGTTTAAACATAAAATTTTAATATAATGTTATATTATTTTTAACACTAAACTATATTAAATGGATATATAGAAATGAAATGTCACAATGGTAATGATCATATCTATAGCAAGCCAATTAGATGTTAAACTTAGATATAAGCATACACTAATTTTATTATGTTAACTCAAGTCTAGATATGGAAATTAAAAATATGATAGATATGGAAATTAAAAATATGATAGATATGGAAATAATAAATAAATAATGTACTTATATTTTTGTAACTCTAATGTAGTTATGGATCTATAACATATAGAAATTAGGCTAGAATTAGATTCTAGAACAGTAGTCAGATTTTGGATCTCACACTTTTAGAGATCTAGACACTAATGTTAGTTTGGGATAGCCACATTGACATTAAAATATGGTTTAGACACAAGTGTCCTATATTAAATACAAGATAGCAAATGATATGACCACCTAGATGATTCTATGTTTAAATTCTCCTTTGATTTATTCATTCAAATTCAGACCATAGATTGTCACTCCTCATGAATTTTCAAAAACCTAGTTCTTCATATTCATAGTGACCTTAGGGGAAAATGGGTTAGTGGGCACATAATTTTGATTTTAAAAAAATACCACTATATCAATGGGTTAATCTTGCATATCTAATACTGGCTTCAGACTCAGGTAGTTCTCCCCTACATTTTGGCTTGTGTGTGAATCATATAACATGTGCAAAGCAAGTAAAACAATGACCTATATTTTAACTTTGGGAAACATATTATTGGAATACTCATTTATTAATTCGTACTTGTATATGTGTTGTACCTATGAATGGTATGAACATAAGGAAGATTTATTCAATTAAATACTTCATAAGTTATTTTGATAAGTTGCCTTGGTATTTTTGGTCTTTTTTTATGTGAGGAATGAGTGAGGGTTGATATTTTATGTATATCAATCCCTTTGGATTAATAAATAACATTAAATATTTTAGGATAATCATTAGGATATGTTTCATTTGTAAAATAGATGAATTTAGGTAACTAGACACTTGTGTTAGGTCAAGACACTAACATCAACACTAGTGTCTATCCAAGACATTAGTGTTTAGTGAGAAGGAAAGTTAGTATAAGATAAAAAATTGTAAATATGGAAGATAAACACATTTTAAAAATTATAGGTAAGATAGAAGACCTAGGTCAACATAAGACTAGTCAGACTAAGAGATATATGTGAAGTGGCATAAGATAGAATATATGCAAGACTTGAGAAAGTGATAAAGGTCTATAACTGAGAGGAACAACAAAATTATAAGTTTTCCAAGTGTATAATAGTGAGGTAATATATAATCATAAAATAGAATCCATAATAGTTTATATTTTTCCCATTATAATTATATTGAAGAATCCAAGCAACAAATATAAACCATTAAAAATTATGATGTCATAGATACATCAACCAATTTAGGTATCTAATCATATGAATTTAGTACATAATTCTTATTATTGAGTGGTTGGTGAGATAATTATTGCATACACCATATGATATTTTATTTATTATTTTATGCATATAACATAATCAAATATATTCAAAATGTATGTACAAAATGGAACATAAAATATCACATTATATATATATATATATGTATATATATGTATATACATCTATACATATATATTATATATATATATGTATATATACACACACACATAGATATATATATATATATATATATATATATATATACATACATATATATATATATAATATATATATATATGTATATATGTATATATATATATATATATACATATATATATATATATATATATATATATATATATATATATATATATATATATATATATATACATATATATATACACACACACAGATATATATATATATATATATATATATATATATAAAATAATCATTTAAGATAATAAAATAATCAATAAATAGTGGGGGATATATTCCCATGTAACTATACATTATATTCATCATCCATAGACGTAGGAATTATAGAAAATGATGTACCACTATCTACATAAAAACCTCAATATTGAGACCTATTGTGTCTCTATCATTCCTCATAAACAAATCATATAAGTTAGAGAATACCATGCTCCTCATGTGTTCACCTATGATCTATCTATCGAAAAAAATAATTGGATTTTTTTTTTGTGCATAATTCAATAACACATGTAGTTTTTGAAGGCATTTGTTACCTCCACAACTATGATCTCCCAATTTAACAATATAGGATATGGTATCCATAAAACATAATTTATCAAAGACATATGTGGGCCTACAATGTCATCTACATGATCAATATGTCCACACCTTATTACATAATTTAGGATATGCCTTGTCAAAGCATGAATATATGCATCATTCATTTATATCCAACACAAATCCCCTATAAATACAAATAACATTTAAATAATTAAAATAGTTATAGTAAAATAAAATTATATCATGCATGTACACTTACATCCATCTGTAGTTATAATAAATCTAGTGGGTTTAAGTATAATTAGGTAATAAATTTTAAAAACTAACTCAATTAACAAATTCCATTGTATTGAAAACATATACTATATATTTAACTAAATACATCAAGTGAGGATAACCACAAATAAAGGTTTAGATCTCATTTATTTAGCTAATGATCACATAACAAAGTACAAATATGATTCTATAAATAAATACTTATGTATTAATAAAAAGTAAATATTTACAATTTTAGCCACTACTGATACAAAAAAATTAGAACTGATACAAATATACAACCAACTAATATATTTATTAAATATCACCAAAATTTAAAATTTTTACATGATACAATGATTCATAATATTTTACAATTTATACAATGTTTCAGGAAATATGTGAGTCTCATCGAACTCAGTTACATCCATAAATAATCAAGATTATAAACTCTATAAATTGATTGTTGGATGGGAAGGAGAGCATCACCTGAGTGATTTTACACAACAACCTTAGACATAAAATCCCCCACACAATCTACCAAAATAGCTAATGGTCCTCCCTTCATGGATGGGTAGATGATGAGAGTGAAAGAATTGTTACATCTTGATTTCCTCACTAAACATGATTTGATTATTAAATAAATATTATGGGATTAATGTTTTTTAATTAATATTGTAAAAAATTATTTTTCATTATTTTTATGTATGGGAAAACATTTAATTATTTTTTTATGACTCATTACTTGGTTTGATTAGTTGTATATGAGTTTTATATGCATGTGGATTATGTTTATTTAATATTTTTATACTTTAGTAGCATTTATATTGATTATCTTGGTTACAAGCCAAATACCATTTTTATTTGTAGGTGGATGTATCATAAATTCTACTTTCTATCTATATATGGAGGTAGAGTATCATTAGGGAGGATGCTACAAATGAATGTGGTTGAGGTGTTGATAATGAACCCAACACACACAACTTAGCACAAGAGAATGCATGGTTACTTTAAGTTTCAGTATGTTTGATTAATTTATTATTTGATGCATTAATATGATTTAGATTCATGTTTTATGATAATCATTCTTATATGCAATTTTGATTGTTTGTTGTGGCTACAGTGTTACTAAAGATTACATAATGTTTCATTACTTTTTTGTCTTTGAATAGTTATATGCATAAAATTTATAGGAATTTACCTAAAACATTAAAAAAAACATTATTATAATATGAGAATAGAATAAAAATAATAAAATTCATTGTTTTAACATTATAAAAAAATGGTTTTATAAAACTATGTTTAACCTAGACCTAAAGGGTATCTGTTATCACTTAGAAGTGCACCTTGATGAGAATGTGTGTTTGTTCTCACTTCCCTTGATACAATGGAAAATATCAAAGGTGTGGGACCTTATTTAAGACATAATATCCAGATTAATTAATGTTTCCCTTTGGTGAACTCACCTAATTCTATCTAAACTATCTAATTATGTTCATTTTTGACTAGGAAAATGGGTAGAAGGAGCAATGTTAAAGCTAAAAATAGAAATGAAAACAAAAAATTAGGGTGATACAAAAATACTATTGATGATTTAAAATTTTGCTTGTTCTAACACCAACAATGGGAAGTTTCAAGATGTGGGACTTGCGACTTAAAAAAACCTCTAGATTTTTGAGAAGCTGGTTCTTCTTTATATCAAGTGTATACTGGGAAAAGTGATAGGAATTTTAATAGAAACACAAATGCAAGAAAGAAAATATAACTATGGTGATGCACTTGAATGTAATTCAACCTTAATCCTGAGCATAGTGAGACTATATGTAAGATTCATTTACATTTAAGAGAAAATAAATGCATGATCAATGTAAAAGATGGAAACAATAGAAACAAAGGCTTACAACATAGACTACTTTTGTAGTGATATAGAAAATGTCAAAAAAGGAACAGGGTTCAATCTTCTTATTTGAATTTTCTAGTCACATAAGAGGCACAGAAACACACATAGTTATATAAAATTTTCAACTCAAGAAAATGAGACAAAGGAAAATGACATTTCCAATCACAGCTCTAGAAAGTCTAAACTCTTGACAACACAACCTAGACTACTTTTGCAATGACACAAAAAATATCAACAAATGCATAGGATTCAATCTTCTCATTAATTCTCCGGTCACATAAGAGGCATAGAAACATGCACAGTTACATAAACCTTCCAATTTAAGAAGATAGAACAAAAGCAAATGATATTATTCCTAGTCACAGCTCTAGAAAGTCCAAACTCTTTACAATAATTATCTCAAAAAATTCTCTCTAGTATCTGATTATCCTTCTTCTGGTGCTCTATGCATCCTTATTTATAGCCTTGGACTCACTCTAGATTGTTTGCTTGTTCCCAATCTAATGGCCCAACTGAAATCTAACAAAACTGGAAGTGTCTAACAGAAGATATTTTATATATTCTGAAATGCTTTATCTTCTGGCAGTTCATTGGTTGAAATAGATTGCAGGACGCTCCCTTCTCTTAAACGCTAGGTAACACTTAGCCAATTTCTTGAAAACCTTCTTATTACTTTAGGATACACTAGAGGAAGACACTTTGTGGGTTCCACAACACCCATCGAAGACACGTGACACTTTTTGTGTAACTTATACTCTTTTTGTATCTTTGCTTATGAGCGATCCGCCTTTGACACTTATCACAATCCACTTCCTCGAAACTTCAATAGTTAAAAAAAAAATACTCACAACATTTCTTACCTGAGTAACTATTGACGCTGGAAAGTGCACCCTACGGTAGGAAAACAGATTCCTGCCCTCTCCCCGCAACATGGAAACCCCTCTCTCGCCTGTGGGATGGTGAAACAAGAGAGGAGAGTCTCTAGGTATGGGATAGTTCCCTCTGATGTATCTTGCTTGTTTCAGACAGTGAAAAAATATAGATATATAGATATACTGGGGGGGATGAAAATAGATAGAGAAAAATCATGAAAACAAACAGCCTACTCTAAAAGAGGTGATACACCAAAAATAGGTTGACCTTCCACATCCACACTCAGGATCAGGGAAAAACATACATACGCTCAGATCTGGCAAAAAAGACAAGGTCTCTGGGATGATAGGGAGGTTCTTATGGAAAGCACAAGAAATAGGGACTCACCAAGGTGCTGAGAAATACACACTGTAAGTGACCTCACCTGTTTTATACCTCCAAAATAGAACTCTACTCCTCGCAGCAGCAGACAATGGCACTTTGTAGATCGCAAGTTTGCTGGTGTTGAACCTATGAGAGCATCAAGAGACAATGACTGGACACAGATTAACATTCAATGCATACACAGAAAGATCCATCCAAATAGAGGTAAAACTATCTTTTATTGATTCAGGTGGAAAATTTGGAGAGCAGTGCTCTTTACAAAAGTGGGGAAGATTTCCTGATAAATGAACAAGTCTGCCCATTTATAGAGAAAAGCCAAGAGGAGTCTCATTGGAAAGAGTGAACAAAACACTATTGATGATGTCATAAGTCTGCCAAGACCATGCTTGTTGCCTCATTTTGCGTGTTGGTCTTCTCCTCCGACAGCTGGGCGGGTTTTTTCCTATGTTCTGCAAGTGTTTTTTACCGCCTCATGTTGTGGGTGGCGAATTTGCTGCCCGCTGCAATGGATTGCATGTAGGACTTCTGCCGACGTCAGCCAATAAGCTACTGACCATGGTAGTTTTGCCAACATCAGCTAATGTAAGTTGCCAATGGCGGTAGTTTTGCCGATGTCGGCCGATGTTAGTGGCCTCTTTTTCTCTGCCGACATTGTGGGCGGTGATTTTGCCGCCCTCTGCATTGCATGTAGGGGGTCTCTGTTTACCCACCTGTGTTATGGGTGGCGATTCTGCCGCCCTCTGCATTTTGTCTGCCCTTCCCTTTTTGCTAAGTGTCGAACACCCTGGTTTTTTTCCTTCTTGTGAACGTTTGAAGACTCTACCTCTTGCTACTATGAATGCCAATGAACTAGGCCAATGAGCCAATGCTCTGAAACGGAGCTGTTGAACCCTGAAGGCGGACCTTGCAACTTGAAATGAGTGGCCATGCAAAGCAGGTGTAGAAGGTAACCGAGATTTTGCTTGAGGGACAAAATTGGGTCAACAAATTGGTGACTCACAGGGGAAGCGTGCCTGCTAGGCTTAGAACTCAGTTGCCTTACATTCCATTGGGTGCGGAATCAGATGGTGATTTTGAAGAAAGTTCACAATAGTGTTGATAATTTTAGAATCAGATACATAGAATTTACCTCCAAATGAAGGAAAACACACAAAGCTAAAAACAACTACCTGTGCAACTGCACTTAGGGAAAATAGGGAAAACAACTGAAAGCAAACTATTATATACAGTTAACCAGGAATGTTTGCATCCCTCCTGGATCGAAAGGAAAATTTCTTAAGTCCCCTTCCTGGCAAAGAGACTTATTGTGATAGGCAAGTAGCTGAAAGAAAATGAGATTTGGTGACTTGCTCCTCCTTCCTATCTCATGAGTTGGCTGGAAATCGAGGGGAACAAAATCGAACATGCCTCCAATATATACGTATTCTGATTGACCCTGGAGGCCTGTTAAATGCTGGTCCCTGAAATTGGTGCCCCTCACCAAGAAATCAATTGTTGTCGATTTATCACTGTAAGCCTTCTGATCTGCACAATTCTTCTGCAATGTATCATGGTCTGATTTGTTTCCCTCTGCTTCGCTGAAAACTCTGTCAGACTCGTCCTCTGCTTCCTCTTGGCCTTCTTGAAGAAGGAAAAATGTGGCAATGTCTAAAAGGGGCTCACAAAGTGATTGCTCATCCCACAAGACTTTGCTTATCTATTTAAAGTTTAGTTCTTCAAGGTATTCTTCCATGAAGACAGACTTCCCCTTTTCCTCTTTGCTGATCAGGTTCTCTAGATTTTCAAAAATATCCTCCTGATCCTCCTCTAACTCAGGTTCTTCAATGTAGTCATCCTCATCAATACAGCAAGGAAGTTCATCAACCAGAGGAGAAGAGGGCTTACCATGCATTTGTTCCTCTTTGAATTGCTGGAACATCTGCATATACGCAAGGCCTGCATCTTCTCCACTACTGATAAGGTCTTCACAAGGGGCATCAATGACGATTTATTCTTCATTGTCGCTCATGACAACCTCCTGAAGGTCTGTAGATTGGATCTTTTGTTCCTCTCCTACCTCTTGAAAAATAGGTTCTTCCTTGAGAAGGGGTGAAGTGGAGAAAGCAGGTGGAAGAGGGAATAGTCCTTGAGCTAGAATCAAATGATTCTCCTCTCTCCACTTAATCAGTACTTCATCAATATCAAGGGTGACCTGATAACTCTCTTGGAAATGTGTAAGTGGGGTGTGTTTAGGCATGGAATGTGCTGTTTGGTCTGAACCGTCCACCACACATTGGTTGAGGAATTTCTTTTTAGACTCCAACTCTGTAATTCTCCTACTTAGATCTTCTTGGAAAAGCTTTTCCTAGAGGCTGCCAGCATCATCACAGGCAGGTGCAGCGTTAGCTTATTCAAGGTTTTGAGAAAAACCTTGCTTTTCTTCTTCCTCTTTGCTACCCCATGATTCCACTATCTTCCCCCAATTTAGGATCTCTGAATTTGAATTATGCTCCTTTGAACAGGGAATAACTTTGTTCTCCACGAGGTCCTGAGGCTCTTCCGCAAGGTCTAAAAAAATTTAACTCTTTTTCAAGGAGTAGCTTCATCCTAGCCTCTAAGTCTTCAATCTGTCTGGCTAGGTTTTCCTGGAAGAGTATTTCTTGGAGGTGGCTAGCATGATCCTCTCCAAAGCTCTGAGCTGGTCCTTGACATTCTTTCCTCCAACTTGGAATTTGCACATCATGCTGGAAAACTTGGGGAGGCTGAAGAATGCAAGGAAAACATTGTTGGTGCATTAGAGGAGCCTCTAGAAAAGGGATGTGCTAGCTGGTGGTATTATTTTTGATGAAAGATTCCTGATCTAAGGAGTTGAAAATATTGATCTCCATGGGAGGTTGCTCTGATACCCTCTGGTGTTGGAAAGCTAGGTGCACGGGATTGGGAGCAGCGGTATTTGATGAGTTGGAGTGAGCAAGTGCAATTTGATAAAACGAATTTGGTGCAAAAGAGGGGGTTTTATTTAGGTTAGGAGGGGGCATGCAAGGCTGGCTACCTTGAAAAGATGGATTTCTCCATTTTGGCACCTCTTCCTTCATGGATTGTACAGCTTGTGCTTGCCTAAACAAGCACTCCTCTTTATACATCAGCTCCTGCTAATATTTGTACTGCTCTTCCAACCTGTCGATTTCCAATGTCTGTCTCTCAAATTCCAACACCATCTCCCTTATAGTTGTAGGGAAACTAGGAGAGCCACTTGAGGGGATTCTCTAAATATCTAAAGTTTGATTATGTTCATATGAAGGAAAACAAGATCCATGATTTGGTGCAAAAGAATTATACATACAAGAAATGGATGATTTTTGATGGCACCAGGCTGCTTAACTAGTGGATTTACTCAGAGCCGCCAGATGTTGAAGGAAAAAATTTGATCTACTATACTAGGACCAACATCAATCCTGCAACCTTACTGCATTAAAAAACTAGTCCCGCCGGGCGTGCCAAAACTGTTGACGCTAGAAAGTGCACCCTGCGACAAGAAAATAGATTCCTGCCCTCTCCCCGCAACATGGAAACCCCTCTCTCGCCTGTGGGACAGCGAAGCAGGAGAGGAGAGTCTCTAAGTATGGGCTAGTTCCCTCTGATGTATCTTGCTTGTTTCAGACAGTGCAAAAATATAGATATATAGATATACTGGGGGGGATGAAAAGAGATAGAGAAAAAGCATGAAAACAAACAGCCTACTCTAAAAGAGGTGATACACCAAAAATAGGTTGACCTTCCACATCCACACTCAGGATCAGGGAAAAACATACATACACTCAGATCTGGCAGAAAAGACTAGGTCTATGGGATGATAGGGAGGTTCTTATGGAAAGCACAAGAAATAGGGACTCACCAAGGTGCTGAGAAATACACAATGTAAGTGACCTCACCTATTTTATACCTCCAAAATAGAACTCTACTCCTCACAGCAGCAGACAATGGCACTTTGTAGATCATAGGTTTGCTGGTGTTGAACCTGTGAGAGCATCAAGAGACAATGACTAGATGCAGATTAACATTCAATGCATACACATAAAGATCCATCCAAATAGAGGTAAAACTATCTTTTATTGATTCAAGTGGAAAATTTGGAGAGCAGTGCTCTTTACAAAAGTGGGGAAGATCTCCTGATAAATGAACAAGTCTGCCCATTTATAGAGAAAAGCCAAGAGGAGTCTCATTGGAAAGAGTGAACAAAACACTATTGATGATGTCATAAGTCTGCCAAGACCATGCTTGTTGCCTTGTTTTTCATGTTGGTCTTCTCCTCCGGTGGCTGGGTGGGTTTTTTCTTGTGTTCTGCAAGTGTTTTTTACCACCTCATGTTGTGGGCAGTGAATTTGCCGCCTGCTGCAGTGGATTGCATGTAGGACTTCTGCCGATGTCGGTCGATAAGCTGCCGACCGCGGCAGTTTTACCGACGTCAACCTATGTAAGCTGCTAATGGTGGCAGTTTTGCTGATGTCAGCCGATGTTAGTGGCCTCTTTTTCTCTGCTGGCGTTGTGGGCAGTGATTTTTCCGCCCTCTACATTGCATGTAGGGGGTCTCTATTTACCCGCCTATGTTGTGGGTGGCGATTCTGCTGCCCTCTGCATTTTGTCTGCCCTTCCCTTTTTGCTAAGTGTCAAACGCCCTGATTTTTTCCCTTCTTCTTGTGAACGTTTGAAGACTCTACCTCTTGCTACTGTGAATTCCAATGAACTAGGCCAATGAGCCAATGCTCTGAAACGGAGCTGTCGAACCCTGAAGGTGGACCTTGCAACTCGTAATGACTAGCCATGCAAAGCAGGTGTAGAAGGTGACTGAGATTTTGCCCGAGGGACAAAATTGGGTCAACAGTAACTTTTAAAAGGAGCATAGGGATAGGTGGAAAACTCTATTGCTTCATCAAAAGACACGTGGCAATCTTCACTTTTACTCATCTGGGGTTACGTGGTGGTCTCCACTTCTTTTAGCTACCTTTTTAGAAACTTGTGGAAGATGACACATGGTGGTCTCCACTTTACTCCCATTATACCATAGAAACAAATGGGTCTCATTTCATATTTACATGGACAACGACACTTGGCAGCTTCCGCTTGCTTTAGAAACAACACTTAAGACCCATCACAGTCTTTGCTATATCAATGAAGCAAAAATGAAGATAATTTAGATTGCGACACGTGGTGGCTTTTGCTCTCTTCTACTAGGGTACATGGCATCTTCCATCACTTTTAGAAAAGCAAAATTGAGACCTTCTATGATTGCCACTTGGTGCTTTCTACCTGATCCTGATACTTAGCTTGTTAAAATCTTTCACTGAAAAGAGATGAAATGCGGGTGATGATATGAAAATGTGGATGATAACACATGGCACATTCTATTGAGTCACTATGAGATACGTGGCACATTCTAACCAACTCATAGAATATATGAAAGGTGCCTTAGAGGACAACACTTGGTGGTTTCCACTTTTTAAAGGATGCCTCAGACAATGACACTTGGCAGCTTTCGCTTGATTTTGACACTTAGACAAAAATGAAACAAAAGGAAAATAGAGCCCATGCTCTATTTCAAAACTTCACCATCTCAGACCAAAGTATGTGAGGACAAAATTTTGTAGCGCGTGATTGAAAAATAGAATGAAACGTAGAGTAAATCTTTACTCTATAGTTATTGGCGACCCTAAGGACTTTTGAGCCTGTTTAAAAAGAAAGCACAACTCCCACTAGATCAAAATTTCAAAATCATAGCTTCAACAATGTTGTTTGGTATGTAAACCACTCATCATCAGATAACCCTTGCTTATTCTATAATTTATTAAAGGATAAATTAAGGTTAATAATACCCTTGTGTGAAAAATTTTGCAAAATTTGAACCATAGCCTTCAATTTGAATTTGGGCTAGGAAACAGGAACCAAGATAGCTTCTACTTCAAGGACTGATGAATCATCTCTTAGATCCTGGAAAACTATCTAATCATTCTATTTGGCCAACAACAAAGGTTCAATTTCATCTACCATCAGTATGGTGTTGTCATCAAGAAATGGAGAAGGAAGACCTGATTGTACTAGATCTTCAACATGCTATTTCATTTCATTGATTCCTACCTTCATGACATCTAGAAGCTCTCTACAACTGATGGCTACAAAATTACAACTGAGAACCTCATTTACTTTCTTGGCAATGACCATTTTATCATTGATTCCTGCTACTGACAACGTTGCATCTGTTACATCATAAAGCTTTTGCAGCAACATTTTTGAGTCTATTACTCTCCTAGAGACTATAGCCAGAGTGTTTACAACTAAAATCTCCACCTTTTTGCACAATTTATATGCATTTAGTAGGAATGTGAGAGTAAGCCTGAGCTAAATAATCTTCAAAGAGATTCTCTTCCACATGGATTCATATAGCTCCTTTACCAGACTTAATACTTGACATTCCTTGGCCTATTAGCCAACTCTAGTGTCAATTGTGCTGCTCTCTGTTGCTTTGCTTAAAATTGGACTTGTATAGCCACAGTATTATTCTATTCAGCTAGCAACTTTTGTTGTAATTAGGTAACTTGTAACAAGTGTTCCTTGCATTTTCCTTGCAATGCTACCTTTTTATGCCTTAGGGTTGTCACCACATCTTTTACTTGTGTGAGCCCTATTTTTAAAGAATCATTTTGGGCTTGAACTGCCTAGTGAGTCTAAAGAGAAGTAGTATCTTAAAACTATTTATTTAGATTCTCTATTTCATTGTCTTTTCTATTGATCTCTGAGGTTAAACTGCTACAATTTGCTTTTTCCTTGGCTAGATCAGCTTCCATCTTCTATAGCCTCTTTTATATCTTTAAGTAGTCTTCAGTAACCATAGAAGTGGATTCAATCAATAGCTCAATTTTGTCTTGTGGCCTGAAGAGGGACATGTCGATGGCCACTACATTCATCGTGTAATCCTCTGGTTGCATCTGCTCAATTGGCTTTATTATATTTGTTGAAAAATGAGTCACCATCAATTACTATTGGATGGGGTCAAATTATGACCACAAATGGGGTGTAGCGAATGCTTTATTTTCCTTGATCTTCTTTTTCTCTCTTTGGGCTTCCCTTGCCTTCCTAGCAGCATCTGCTTGGGTCTAGAAGGTAGAAGGAAAGGCAATGTGCCCACCCACAAAAGGATGTCCCTATGGTAAACCATATTGAATTGCCAATTGTTGGCTATGGGAAATCTAAGGGGAAAGTTTCTTGGGAACAAAGGGGGAGAAATGAGGTAATGTTAAAGCCTGAGGTGGCACAAATGGGGAAAAGTGAGAAATGGGAATGATAGAAGTAGCATGAGATGTCATCTAGCTAGATGAAATTATCATGCCAACAAGAGAAGAAATAGACTGAGAAGGACAGGGTGGAATAATACTTACCTGAGGAGCAATTACAGTACCCTATAATTGGCACTGTGGGGTGTCCATCTCCTCTTCTGAATCAAATTGAAACTACACCCTCTTTCATTTCTTGGGTGTCTCTTCTTCTAGCTACATCCTTTTTCCTTCCACATCTACTTCTTGTGGAGAACTAGGAATATCTATAACCACTGCTGATGGGGAAGCTTGTGGTGGTGTAGGCACCACACTCTTTTGCTTTTCCATGATGTTGAGAGATTGGGGCCAAATTGATATAGTTACTATAGCTGCAGCTTGCTCTAAGGCTTGTGACTCTTGGCTTGACCTGACCCTAACTTCCTACTCTTCACCTGGTGTCGGTAAATTACTTGTCTCTGGGCTAGATACAGGGGAGAAATGGCACTCATCCCATAGTTCTTCCCATTTTTCATCTATGTCTATGTTCCTAAAAGAATGGGTTATTTGACAAATTTCCTGCCTATATTTCCAATAGGCCTCTATTTTCTCAATATCCCAATCTTTATTCTTTAATGTCCTCCTTAAGCCAAAAGTCATTTTGACTTTAGTATCATAATCCCTCTACTTAACATATAATGTTTCCCATGGTCTATTTTGTGGAAGGGGTAAGTCTGTTAACTCAACAGAATATCTAGGAGTGTCTTCCCTAGGATTTTTCCTGGTTTCCCAAAAAGGGTGGCCCTCATGTGCGATTCTGGTTGTGACTCTATTAGTTCTTATCTAGGAAGCTATGAAACCATTTGGATCATAAACCCTTTTGTCCTTTATTAAAAGGAAACCCAGAAAGGCTAGCTTTCTAAGCAACACAACTTCAATGTCTCTGGTTTTCAAAACCATGTTGGTTGTCATCCATGGGAGATCATACATTTTTCTTTTCCTCTTCCCAGAGCTAAATTCATTGTCAACTGTGGATACTTGCCTGGTGACCATGAGGAATGCTAACCTAAGAGTCAAAATCTTAGGTAGAAATATTGGTTCCCCACAAAAACCATGAACTCTTATAATGGTATGGTGGGATCCAAAATAGAAATCACAAGGAATTGGGCAACTAGCCAGAAGATTTGAAACACTTGGGAATAATCTATTCATAACTAGTTTGGGGCTGAGATGGTAAAAAGCAAGGGTAACAAATAATTCCCATAATTCATATGGGTCACTAGACTTTGACAAAATATGTGTCCATGCAAACACAGGAATGATCCTTTGGAGATCAAAATTTGGGTCATACATATCAAGATACATATGTTGGGGAAAGAGATCAGAGTTTTGAAAAAACATGAGGTGGAACAAATAGGAAGAATACCTAAACACTCCTTTTGATTTGAAATGGGCCAGTTGTTCTACCATTGAGAGAGAAATTTGTTCAAAAAAGTCAAGTCAATACTCGTGGGTTTTGTCAATGATCTTCAGCCTAAAAAGGATAGCCATTTATTCTACATAAACTACCATATCATCTTTCATGCCAAAGATGAAAGCCATCATAGATAGTGCATCTTGATTAGCTTGTGAAAATTGGGCTCTTGGTGCAGGGAGTGTGGGCACCATAGTGTCATCATCATCCATTTGTAATTCAGATCTCGAGAACCTTGATTGAGTGTTGATGTTTTCCCATGTCCTTTACATTTAATCAACAATGGGAAACATAGATGTCCTATTGTGATACAGGGCTAACATATCCCTGACAACTTGCATTGTGATTTGTATTGAAAATGGACCCTGTTGAATGGTGCATGAGGGTGCATGGAACAAATCTGCACATAATTTGACCAAGTCAGAGCATGGATGCATAACTGAGACAATGAATTGTGCCATTTGTGAAGTCCATATCCTCATGGAAAATGTTTTATATTGCCTCACTCTAGCCCTCTGTAGACACCTTTGATGTGCCCCTTCTCTAAGTGTTTTACTACTAGCTCTCTAAATAATTAGGTCCATGATGCCATCAACATAATCTTTTATTTTCACTGGGTCACTTGCTTGACCAACTTCTAGAATCCTGGTCCATGGATAGGTCTTCAATGGTTGTGTGAGAGCTGAAGCATATGACTTGCTCGCAAGAGACTTGTCAAGGGACTCATACATCCTAGCTCCTTGTTGTGAAGATTGTGCCCCCTCCATCTCTATATATTCTCTGTGATAACTTGTATAAACTTTTGTAAAATAGAAATGCTTTCATTGCAGCAAGTTTACTAGGCACAAAAAATACAAGTAGCTGTATATTTTCATAGATGCATGAATGTTTGAGAACTTGTAAGCTTTATCTCTTGTTAAGAGGTATTTATTGACTTATCAAGTCTCGAAATGGCATTAAAATTAGATAACCGTTAGCAGATCCTACTCAATATTTATGGAATAGTGAGATAGACACATTATGCAAGTGGTAGTGCAAGGTACCTTGGGAATTTCTAAAGATTTGGGAGACATTCAATGTATTGGAGAATTTTGAAAATTTTGAGCTATCGACTATGTGTTCAAAGAACACTTATTTAAAAGAAAAGTGGGAAAACAAAATAGGAAAACAAAATCAATATAGAAAGGGGAAACTATCTAACTATAATACATAGTATCTTTATTTCCCTCCTAAATCAAAAGAATTTCTAAAATATGTTTCATGACAAGCCAACTTATATTTATAGACAAGTGTTTAAATTCGATATAGCTCTGATGACTTGCTTTCTTTGTATGCCATGGTGTGTGACCTGCATTTGGGTGAGTCTGAGTCAAACATGCTTCCAACATATATAGACTCTTCTTGTTCTTGGAAGCTCATCGAATGCTGGCTCTTGATATTGGTATGTCTTAACAAGAAGTTAACAACTATTTACTCATCAATAGAAGCATTTTGACATATATCATTTATTGACATAACTCCTTCTGTTTCAAACTCTAGTTCTATTGCATGATCATCCTCTTTCATGACTTCAAAATTACCAACCTCTTGAAAGGATAATTTTGAAAGAGTGCAATAATTTTGCATATGTAATTGAGTCTTAATGCTATCTTGTTCCTCTGCAACTGGCTCATAGCTTCCCTAAAAAATAGTATAACTTGATCCAATGATTTCAAACAAATCATTTAAATCATGATCAAGGAAATGTTCATGCTCTTCCTCATCATCTTGCAAAGTAAGAAGAAAGTCAGAAATTATTTCTTCTTCATCAAATATTAAGACATATGCTTGTGACTTCTCACTCAAAATGTTGAATTCATATTGAGAGACTCGAGGATTGATAGAAGAGGTATCTTTTAAATTTTCTTCTTCTAAAACATTTGGGATTTTATGATCTTCATCAAGTATAATGTAAGTGCCCAAACAAATAGAATCGTAATTTCCATATGGGTCACTTTGCATCATAGCTAATAAATGATCATTTTCTTCTTCATGATTATATCCAGTCCATTCACCTAGCTCCTCGACAAAAACCCTTTCTTCTTTATTCATCATAGCATGGGCTGCCTCTAACTTTGAAGTTGGTTCATTGGTGATATGATCCTTATATAATGGCTCAAATAATATCTTCATCTTTGAACCATATTTAGTTCTTAAAATGAGGTGAGACAAATCAAGGGACATATATCCTCCTATCTTGGCTGTAAAGTCTCTTGATAAACATAAGCCAAAAATAGGAGGTATATCTATTACTACTACATCTTGATTTACAATTATATTGGGACAAGCATATAATTGTAATTGGAGTTGTTTAATTATCCCTATTATTTGTACTACTTTGCCATCTAGTTGTATGACTCCTTTAGTGAGTGGTTCATACTTAATTTATAAAGCATTAGCTATCTACTTGGGCATTACTATAGTAGTAGCCCCTGAATCAATCATTGCATTATGCAGCAATTTCTTACCCACTATCAAAGTTAAATAGAAAGGATCTAGTTTGCATTTGCTTACCTCTACTGTATTATTCACTAGGGCTGTTGTCTATAGATGAACTATATCTTTGAGCTTTTCTTTTTCAATAGGTCCTTTGATAATAGTACCTTTAGGCACTGCTTGGCCTTGTAGAGCTTCTTTTAGTAGTGTTTTCTATTCATGAATAGCCAATATATCCCATATTGATACTTGAGTTAGAGTCTTCTTCAATTAAACCACCACATTTATTGGTCCTAAAGTCTGAGTTCTTTGAAAAAAAGGATATTTTGTTTTTTCTTGAGTTTGTGTAGGAATCCCTTGATTCTGCATCAACTGAGGCACTTCTTGTCTAACAACTATGTTTATTTGTCCTCAAAATGGAGAATTCTCCATGACTTGACTATTTATAACCTCAGGCTATTCCACCATCCTTCTCTTTGATTTGATGTAATAATCATATTGCACCACTAGTTTTTTGGAAGTAGATGATTCATTTAAGAAAATTGATTCTTCATCTTCAACCCATGAGAACAAAGCATGTTTTGGTGCTATTTATTCCTCTTGTTGTAAAGACATCCCTTACATCTGAGCCACTAGGACTGAATTTTGCATACCAAAAGATTGGTAGGCTTGATTGTCACTGGAACTTGAAAATTGACCATCCATTCTTCTTTGCTCTGCCACATTTTATTGTAGATTACCCATAGGACAATCTCTAGGTGTATGAGCATTATTTCAAGGGAAACACTAGGCATTAGTGTTATCCACATATTTATTTTTCCCTAGAACAATCTCCGTATTTGAATTGGGAGGAATAGTCTGTGAGGGTGTGGGGACTGTAACCAATTGGTTTGCTGGCTGATGGTTAGTTTGTCTTGGAGGACCCTAATATTGGTTTGGTTGAGATGTAAATCTATTTCCTTGATAGCCTTGATATGGAGGCTTAGGGAAAGTATTTTTCTATCTTTTTATATTGATCAACTCATTAAAAAATGTCCTTAGGATATTCTTGATATCATCCAACTCAGATGACTGAGTGGGGACAATTTATTTAGTAGATGGTTGAGGATAGGTGTACATAGACATAGGCGGGGATATAGATTTAGGGGCTTCTTGAGATAATGGTAAGGAAATTTGTGGGAACATGGGCATGGGAGGCCTTGGGGGTAACTTTCTAGCATCTATCAAATTATTCTCAGCTCTGACTGCATAGTCATAAGCCTCAAGCAAAGTGTGTCCTCCAAGTAACTAAATCATAATAGATATATCTGAATTCAAAGCCTTAAGATAAAATACTATAGCCATACATGGTAATGGTCTAGCTATACCAGGGATTCTTTCCCAAGTCTTTTGAAATCTAGAATTAAAGTCAGTCATGGCTTCTTGTGGTGCCCTTTAAATGGTAATTAATTGCTGTAACAACGAAGACTTATCACCCTTCTCTTCAAATATTTTAAAGAAAAGATCTCTAAGCTGATCCCATGTAGATATGGTATTTGGGGTCAAAGACTGATACCATTCTAGAGCCTTCCCTTTAAAAGAAGCTACTAATAATCTTATGGCCACATTTTGCTATGTGAAAACATGTATATCACAGACATCTGATACATCTTGAAGATGTTCCTCAGGTGTTTTAAAGTCTTGCCCACTAAATTTGGGTAGAGCATTTAGGGTATTCACTAGGATAGGGTCCTAAGTGGCTGGTGGTATTGGGAGAATCAAGGGACTACCAGTGTTCTAGCTTGCATAATTTATTGGAGGTATAAGGGCTCCCATATTTGCTCTTCGTATTGGTAAAAACTAGTTGAATCTTCTTCTTGAACTAGTTACCAAAGGTGGCAAAAGAAGACCTAGATTTGTAGCACATTATGATCTGGTTATTTGTCCACAACTATGACTCCTCATAGCTCTCTGGTTCATACGATCTTGAAATAAACTTCAAGATTGGTCCCACCAGGTGTGCCAAAAACTATTGATGATTTAAAAGTGTGCTTATTCTAACACCAACAATGGGAAGTTTCAAGATGTGGGACTTGCGACTTGAAACAACCTCCAAATTTTTAAGAAGCTAGTTCTTCTTTATATCAAGTGTATATTGGGAAAAGGGATAAGAATTTTAACAGAAACACAAATGCAAGAATGAAAATCTAAATATGGTGATGCACTTGAATGTGATTTGACCTTAATCCTGAGCACAATGAGACTATATGTAAGATTCATTTACATTAAAGAGCAAACAAGTGCATGATCAATATAAAAGATAGAAATAATAGAAATAGAGGCTCATAGCATAGACTACTTTTGTAGTGATATAGAAAATGTCAAAAAATACATAGGGTTCAATCTTATTATTTGAATTTTCTAGTCACATAAGAGGCACAAAAACACGCACAGCTATATAAACTTTTCAACTCAAGAAAATGAGACAAAGGCAAATGACATTTCCAATCACAGCTCTAGAAAGTCTAAACTCTTGACAACACAGCCTAGACTAATTTTGAAATGACACATAAAATATCAAAAAAGGCATAGGATTCAATATTCTCATTAATTATCTAGTCACATAAGAGGCACAGAAACATGCACAGTTACATAAACCTTCCAATTTAAGAAGATAGAACAAAAGCAAATGATATTCCTAGTCACAGCTCTAGAAAGTCTAAACTATTTACAATAATTCTCTCAAAAATTTCTCTATGGTGTCTGATTATCCTTCTTTTGGTGATCTATGAATCTTTATTTATAGCCTTGGATTCACTCCAAATTGTCTGCTTGTTCCCAATATAATGGCCCAACTAAAATCTAATAGAACTAGAAGTGTCTAACAAAAGATATTTTATAGATTCTAAAATGCTTTGTCTTCTGGTAGTTCATTGGCTAAAACAAATTGTAGGATGCTCCCTTCTCTTAAATGCTAGGTAACACTTAGCCAATTTCTTGAAAACCTTCTTATTACTTTAGGAGACACCGGAGGAAGACACTTGGTAGGCTTCATAGCACCTATCGAAGACACACAACACTTTCTGCATAACTTATACTCTTTTTATATCTTTGCTTATGAGTGTTCCACCTTTGACACTTGTCGCAATCCACTTCCTCAAAAATTTAATAGTTTAAAATAAAATAAGACTCACAGCATTTCTTACCAGAGTAACTTTTAAAAGGAGCATAGGGACAGGTGGCAAACTCTGTTGCTTCATCAAAAGACACGTGGAAATATCCACTTTTACTCATCTGGGGTTACGTGGTGGTCTTTGTTTCTTTTATCTACCTTTTTAGAAACCTATGGAAGATGACATGTGGTGGTATCTACTTTACTTTGTTTATACCATATAAATAAATGGGTCTCATTTCATATTTACACAGACATCGACACTTGGCAGCTTCTGCTTGCTTCAGAAACAACACTTAAGACCCACCATGGTATTTGCTATATCAGTGAAGCAAAAATGAAGATAATTTAGATCGCAACATGTGGTGGCTTCTGCTCTCTTCTTCTGGGGTACGTGGCATCTTTTGTTGCTTTTAGAAAAGCAAAATTGAGACCTTCCATGATTGCCACTTGGTGCTTTCCACCTGATCCTGATACTTAGCTTGTTAAAACCTTTCACTAAAAAGAGATGAAATGTGGGTGCCGATATGAAAATTTAGATGTTGACACTTGGCACACTCCAATAAGTTGCTATGAGATATGTGTCACATTCTGACCAACTCATATAAAATATGAAGGTGCCTCAAAGGACGACACTTGGTGGTTTTTACTTTTTAAAGGATGCCTCAGAAGATGACACTTGGTAGCTTCCACTTGATTTTGACACTTAGACAAAAATGAAACAAAATAAAAATAGATCCCGTTCTCTATTTCAAAACTTTGCCATCTTGGACTAAAGTATGTGAGGACAAAATTTTGCGGCGCGCGACTGAAAAATAGAATGAAACATAGAGTAAATATTTACTCTACAATACACAAATATTAAATTTAATTATTTATATAATTAACACACTTTTAAAAATAAATAGCTTTAAAAAATTCACTTCATCTTCATACAATGACTCTTGCAAAAGTATTTCATACAGAGGTCTTGACAAACACCTACACTAGCTTGGGAGGAATGAACAATGGTTAAATTAACTTTTAGATAATGTCTAAATTAGACTTAGTCACCTTATATGAATTGAAATATTTATAATTTTATAAATAAAGGTGAGATATTTAGACATAAACATAGGAAAAATAATTATTCACTATGTTCGATCAATGAACATTAAGAACACACTTCATGAACAACTTAAAAATAGAGAAAAAATCAATTCTTAATTACTTCAGAAGTGAGGTAGTGAAAAAAGTTGGTATATTTTAAATAATCAAAATGCATAATATATTGATACTTCTCAAAAATATAATACATATATATCATAATAAGAGAGAGAAGATAATCAACTCTAAAAATAGAAAAGAGTTCCACATGCTAGTCAAGTTAACTCCATTGTAACTCCAACTCCAACTCAAAATTAAACTACATTAATAATTACAAAAAAATACAATGTATAATTTAATTTTAAAAATTATTTTATTTATTATGTCATGGTAGGATAGAGGGAGGATATTATTTCATGTTTTAAAATTCAATGGGAACTTCATGCTTCTTGAATCTTGAGTTAACTTGTGATCTTGCATGCAATATTTGATCTTATTTAATTAACTATTTATGGTCTTTAATTAAATATTGGTATAGAATAAATCTTAAATTTATACCTAAGTTACATTTTATGTGTATCTTGGAGTTTTAATTTAGCTTTTTGACTTGTAATTTGGAGTTTGACTTCACTTATCTTTCCTTGTAACTTTCATGCAACTTGACTTTTGAATTTTCTAAATTTAACCCAAAGGGGGGAGTAATAACAGAGTGATTGCATGATGATTTTATAAGGAGTATTTTTCATGAAAATATGAACTAAAATATTTTCCAAAATTAGAACTCAACCTCTCCACTTTTTCATGTTTTGAACTCCACTTTGCTAGGGCTAACTAAAGATTCTTTCTTTTGACTTAACCTTTTATAAAATTAGCCAAAAAGGGGGAAACATGTATTGTGAAATTTTATATCTCTTTAGGTATATTATAGGCATGATACCACTTATAAAAATTCAAGGACATCAAAAAAAACTTCCATAAAAAATTTCATGATATGTCACTCAATAAAACTCAAAATATGTAATTTTTGGTGTTGAATAGCTTACCCAATTTCATTTTTGAATGCATGTAATTCTATGTTTTGCCATTTTATAAATTTTTATGAATAATAAATACCTAATAATGTTTTAATTATTACCATAAAAAAACCCTATCATAATTACAACCATTTTATGTTCTCAAACTATCTCTTAAACCTCTCAAGAATTGCCTTTTCTGACTGCCTCACTTATTTGCTTAAAATCCTAATACATGTACTTTTTCCTTTGTTCATTTTTGCCATAAAATTATGATTTATGATTATTTAATAAGGAAATATATATCACATAAGATATAAAAATCCTTTTTTTGCAATAAATAACTAAAAATGTAATAATATCACTTAAAACTAAGCCATTGGGGTTCAAGAAGGGTTAAGAACACTTATTCTTATTAATGATTATTCATAAAGTTAGTACACTATAAAATGAAAAAAATGAATTTATTATTTATTTAATATATGATTTAAAATACCAATAATACCATTTTTACCAACTCTTATTCACCTTCATGTATCGAGCATTTGAAAATTATCTTCACTAGCTTTCAACTAGCAACTAGTTAGAGGAATAAAAGAAACCTCTTTGAAATTTTTGGATTATGAGTTTTTAATAATTTTTTATTTATTTATTAATTTTTTATTATGTTTTAATAAATTTTTTACATTTAATCCATGAATTTAGTCTCATTTAAAACCTATGCATAAGCAACTTTGACTAATGGTGGCCAAATTATCAACCTTCTTGATGACTTTTCTTGGATATTTCCCTAATAAACACTCAATACTAGTAGTTATATCTATTGGGTTATGGATTAATGAAAATATAAATAAATATTAAATTTAAAATTTATTCTTTTAGTAAATCTAAAACTTATAAATCCCTCAAACAACTACAACCCTTGTGTATAAGCACTTATTGAATTGAAAACTAGAACAACTAGCAATTGAAAAAAATGTGCAAGATAACACTTAGATGAATGTGAAAAATAAAATTAATATAAATATGTAAAAAAAAAATATTCATTTATATCAAAACAAATATCACTCATTTCCTTTCTATGTAGTTGATGAAGATGACTAAAAAGCTATTGTGGGAGTGCCATTTTGGTTGGATCAACTCTTTTCTTTACTATCAACCTCTTTGGATTATATTCAAGTCAATGAAATAAATCACACATATGTACAATATAAATTAACTCTTATTTTGGTTTAATAATCACATCATGTTTCTCTTTCATATGAAGAAAGATTTCCAATGTAACACAACTGATTTATTAATGTCTTCACAAGGAGATATAGTTCTACAAAGATTCTCAAAGTATTGAATAAAATAAAATAAATACTTACATAAGTCATGAAAACATTCTTGGTCTTCACTTTTATATTCTTGAGGTTCACTATGAGTCACTACAGTTTCTTTTTTATCTTTATTTAGCTCATATCTAAGACTATTACATTGTGAAAACATTGGTACATTCTCACTAGCTATTGTCATTTATTCTAGAACATCTTCATGATAGTATTTTTGACGCTCAATTACTACTGTAATTTGATTTCTTAATGAATCCTTAAGGGCTTCACCATTATCTTTGTATATTCCAAATTGAAGTTCATTTGACTAACACAACTCTTGATCATCCTCTATTGACAAATTTTCTTTTTCACCTTGATGTTCTTATTTTCCCTTCCATACAAAAAGTCCTCATTAAAAATGTAGATGGTGGGAGGGAAAGATATTCCATTTGGTTTAATATGAATATATCTCATTAGTGGTTGATCTTGAACATGAGGCATTTGGTGAAGCTTGTTTTCTTCAACATGGTGATTTTACTGAGCTAAAAGGGTAACAATATGATCATTAGTAATTTTAGAAACCATATTAGGAACATTTGAAACATGTATTACCTATTGGGGCTCATCTATAACCCTTCTCTTGGATATTATAATGGATGAAATAAAATTATTTGATTTTTTAGGATCACCAATCTGATTTACTACCACATGATCATCAACTTTAAAATTCATCAAGATTGTATTCAGTTGTACTTGTACATGAATTGATTTATCTTATGTCATTTGAATAATTCCCATATTATGTGATACTAAATCTTGGTTATGCACATCATTTATGTTAGAAGGTTTCCAACTTGAATCTTATATCAAATTAATTTGTACTAGAATAAGGGCCTTTGTTGACAAATGAACATTAGGTTTAATTGTAATATATGGATTCACTGGTATAATAGCTCATTAAACTTGATATGGAGGCCTATTGGCTTTATATTATTACTTCTTCAACTCAACTAGCTCATTACCAAGATATTTTAGCATACCTTTTAGTTCACCAAGATCACTAGATTGACTATGAGGAGATTGAAATTAACCTTGAAGGGCTGAAATTTGGGCTATTAATGAAACTTGAGGAGGTAGAATAGGTTGTAATTTTAGGAAAATTGAAATTAGAGGCCTATGTGCAAGTTTATCAACTTGAATTAGACTATTTTCATCAATACTAATAACCTCATAGGCATCTAGGAGTGTCATACCACCTATGGACTAAATAATAACTAAAATATTAGAATTTAAGGCACTAAAGAAATATAGGAAAGCATGTTTAGTATATGTCCTTATAATGGGAGGGATTCTGTTCCATATTTTCTAAAATCTAAAATTGAAATTAATAATAAATTCATGTCATGTTCTCTTGATGGTAGTGAACTGATCATCAAGGGATATATGGTCTGAATTATTTTAAAATTTACTACATATTGGTCCACCTAAATTATCTCAAGAGGCTATGGATTTAAATATGTGTCCCACTGGACATGCCAAAAATTATTATTAGTCAGAAATAAACCCTTTTGAGAATGTGTGTTTATTCTCACTTCTATTGATACAATGGAAACTATAAAAGGTGTGTGACCTTGTATTGGATATAATATCTAGATGAAGGGATGGTTACATTTGGTACACTCATGTACTTCTATATAAACTATCTAATTGTGTACTTTCTTGACTAGGAAAAGGGGTAGATGGAGCAATGTTAGAGCTGAAAATGGAAATGAAAAGTAAGAATTGGGGTGATTGAACAATATTAAATTCAATTATACCTATAATTTACACACTTTATAATATAAATAACTTTCCCATATTCACTTCATATTCATACAATTACACTTGTAAAAGTATTTCATACAGAGGTTTTGATAGACACCTACACTAGCTTGGGAGGAATAAACAATGGTTGAATTCACTTCCAAATCAGGCATAAATTAGACTTAGACACTTTATATTACTTAAAATATTTATCATTTATTACATAAAGGTGATATATTTAAACATAAACATAAGAAATATAATTATTCACTAATTCCTATCAATGAACATTAAGAACACACTTCATGAAAAACTTGAAAATGAAGAAAAAATAAGTTCATTATTACTTCAAAGGTGAGGTAGCAAAACATTTTGGCATATTTTTAGTAATCCAAAGGCGTAATCTCATGATACTTCTCTAATTGAGAATACACACACACACACACACGCACACACACACACACACACACACACACACACACACACACACACACACACACACACACACACACACACACACACACACACACACACACACACACACACACACACACACCGGAATAAGATAAAGAAGACAATCAATTCTAAAAATAGGAAAGAGTTCAACATGCTAGTCAAGTTAACTTCATTGTAATTCCAACTTCAACTTAAAATTGAAATAGAGTTCTAATTCCAAAAAAATACAACACATAATTTGAGTTTAAAAATTATTTAATGTAATATGTCATGGTAGGAGATAGGGATACTATTCTTTCATGTTTGAAAATTCAAAGGAATATTCATGCTTTTTAAATCTGGAGTTAACTTGTGATATTGCATGTACTTTTGATATTCTTTTGTTAACTATTTATGATATTTATTTAAATCCTCTTAGTATTTCATGAATATTAAATTTATAATTAATTTACCTTTATTTGTATCTTGGATTTTGATTGATATTCTTGACTTGCAACTTGGAGTTTGACTTCATTGACTTACAATTTGCATGCAACTTGAATTTTTAATTTTTATAAATTTAGCCCAAATGGGGGTATAATAAGAGAGATATTGAATGATGATGTTATAATGAGTATTTTGTATGAAAATAGGGCCTAAAATATTAACCAAAACTCTAACTCATCTTTTCCACATTTACATTATTTGAACTCCACTTTTCTAGGGCTAATTGAAGATACTTGTTGACTTGACCTTTTCGAAGTTTATCCAAAAAGGGGGTGACCTATATTTTGAAATTTTATATCTCCTCAGGTAAATTAAGGTCATGATACCAATTTAAAATACTCAATTAAATAAAAAAACCTTTCATGTCAAATTTCACAAAATTTCATTTAATAAAACTCAAAATTGACACTTTGTGGTCTTGACTAGCTTGCCCAATTTCATTTATGAATCCATATAGGTCTAAGTTTTTCCATTTTATTTAGTTTTATAATGAATAAATAATTTTTTTTTTAAAAATTTTTACCATTAATAACCAATTTCATCATTACAACCATTTTATCTGATCAAATTATCTCTTAAACATCTCAAAAATTACCTTTTCTAATTATCTCTCTTGCTTGGTTAAAACCCTAATACGTGTACCTTTGCATACATACACACACACACACACACACACACACACAGATATATATATATACATATATATATATATATATATACATATATATATATATATATATATATATATACATATATATATACATATATATATATATGTATATATATATATATACATATATATATATATATATATATATATGTATATATATATATATATATACATATATATATATATATATACATACATACACACACACACACACACATATATATATATATATATATATATATATATATACATATATATGTATATATATATGTATTAATTTCATTTATATAACATAATATCTCACACAAATTTTATTTTTCAAAAAGGAATTCAAAAATTTAATTATATCTCTTAAACCTGAGCCATTGGGGTTTAAGAAGAGTTTTAAAGCACCTGTTCTTGTTAATGATTGTTCATAAAGGTAAGAATATATAACCTAAAGAAATAAATGGAACATTGAATTAATATAGATAAAAATAACTCCTCATAATACCATTTTAATAAACTCTTATTCACCTTCATGTACTAAGCATTTAAAAATTGCCTTCACTAACTTACAACTATTAACTAGTTAGAGGAATAAAAGAAACCTTTGTCAAAATTTAGACTTGTGAGTTATTCCTGAGCATTATTTTAAACTAATTGATGTTTTATTATGTTTTAAATACCCTTTTTTATGTTTAATACATGAATTGAGTCTTATTAAAAACCTACAAATAATCAACTTTTACCAATGGTGGCAATTAGTAAATATCTAGGTCTATGACATATATTTTTTAAATGTTTGGATGTTAATAGTTAGTAATTAAAAGTATAATTAAATCATAATAATTATTTTTATTTACTTATTTTAAATTCTAACCGTAATCTATATAACCATCATTTAATTTTGTGCTTTAGTATTCAAACCATGCAAAACTAGCATGATGAGGGTTTAATTGCATGAGGGAGGACATTATGGAGAGTCTTTTAGTTTGGAAGATGAGATAGAAGACATAAAGATCATGCATATAATTTATATCTTTATGGTGAGTCTTTTTTGTAGTAATGGAGAAAGGGTCTCTATGATCTTAGAGGTTTTAAATTGCATGTAATGGTCAGAAAAAACAATAAATAAGATGAGAGTTTGTGGATTTAGATCTAGTTATGGTAGATAGAGGGAAAATGGAGCAAAGCAAGAAATATTTTTTAAGACAAAGGAGAAATACTAATTCAATATTTAAGAGGTAGGTATTATATTATTAATTTTTCCCTAATATTTTGTATTTAGTGTAAGTAGATGATAAAATAATTATGTTTTAGGATTATAAAATAATAAGGGGATTATATTATTTAAAACACATAAATGGATAAATGATTTTATGTGATTTATGTATAAACTAAATATAAAATGATATGGTTTTATGTTTAAATAAAAACCTTGTGTTGGATTTGTTATATGGTTGTGTGTGTCTAATTTTGAGGATTTTGGCATGGATGAGTATTAATTAGTGTTTTATTATTTGGCTGTGTGTTATTTAATACCAATCTAAAAATGTTTAAATGATAAAATTGATCTGATATATTGATTTTGATAGAGGTTTTATTAGTGTTTAAATGTCTAACTAATGACTATTTTCATTATACAAAATGAAATGGCAATACGTTCTTTGATTCATTATATTTAGGAGGTATGTGTATTACTTGACTCATTATAATATGGTGAGTACCTGTGTGTGTACCTTTGTCCATATGACTTATGATATTATTTAGATTTGGGTAGATAAACTAGGTTTTTGGATTAAAGTCCATTTGACATTATATTCCATTTTATTTTGATTTATATTTTACTATGTGTTTGGGCATGGAGACTTGGTGTAGATGGAGGTTTAAACTAGGGTTCCTATATTCATTATTATGACTATGGAGACTATGTGTTTGATTATGTGTTTGGGCATGGAGACTTGGTGTAGATGGAGGTTTAAACTAGGGTTCCTATATTCATTATTATGACTATGTGTTTTGCATTGACTTTTATGGTTGTGTGTTAATGTCTGAGTTTAAAATAATATAATATGAGATGGGTATGAATGAATAAAGGGTTGACTAAGAAAAATAGTTCCATATTGACTTTAATAAAGGGTCGATAGTTAGATAATGAAGTCAAATATATTAACTCAGGTTTTAGATTATTTAGTGATAATAATTAAACTAGTATTCCTTTCAATTATGAGTATATCTAAATAATGGATAGTTGTTATAAGTCATACTTAGGTTATTCAAATTAACTATATATAAATTATGGTTTTTGGGATTATGAAAATATGAGTTGATTTTGTATACACATCTATAGATGAGTATAATTATATAGTTATATAAACTACCTATATTAGAAGACCTTGTGATGTCTTAGTATAAGTATTTGTATATCAACTATGTTACCTAAAAACTACCCCAAATCCCTCCCAACTTACCCTAAATCTACCCTACCCCATTTTCTACCCCTATACTAACATTTTATTTTCTCCCACCTCTAATTTAGCCTAAAAAATCAAAATAACCAAATCAAGTTTCAAATCCAATCATAGTGGATCTTACCTCATCTCTCTATCTCCTCTAGGTTGGCACAACTAGCTCTTGTGGTGTCAGACCTCCCGTTGGGTCCCCTCCTAGATTTTCTATCTCAGTCACTCTCATAGCTCTTTTTATCTCCAATAAAATGTTGAAAATGAGTTTGGTGGGATTCCAAACCCCTTTTTTTGGGTTTGGTCACCCACTGATGTTGGCATACTTGACCTAATCCATCGACATCAACACTTAAGCCCATCGATATCAGCGAATTTGCCCTAAGGTACTGATGTTGGCACTATTTATTACCAACATGATGAAAAAAACATTAAGTAAATAACATATAAAGTACCATGTGAAAATTATAAACATGGATAATAGGCATGTGTAAGTACATATGTAAACTCAAATATGATAGTGTAGAGTGATCATCGAATCATATAACTTGTGTGTATCAAGATCATAGAATATAATTACCCCTAACATATTGATGATGTGAATAGATGGAAGTCCTAATACCCATAAGTGTATCATTTATATTTTTATTCCCATTTATGCAAGAGTAAATGATATGTTATTACTCAATAAATAACTAACACATAGATGCCAATGAGCCAATAGAATATGTATGTGTCAAAAATGTTTTTGAATTTTTGAATGATTTTTTTATGTTTTTGGCACTTTTTATTATGAGGAGATATCATCCTATTATTCCATCTAATGGATGGTAATATATGTCTTCCCCCATTTTGAACCTTACAACATCAAGTTGGATCTTTTACATTGTTTATATCCAAAGAGTTCTAAGTGTAAATGTGTGTGGAGATGTGGTAGTCATAACCCAAACCTATGTTTAAATTAATTTAGGATAATAAGTAATTGGTATTGTTATGTTTCCCAAGGAGTCTTTCTAAGTTACCTTGTTTTTAAAATATTGTAAGTTAAAATTGAGCTACTAAAAATTTGTTATGATGTAAGTGGTTTTGGTTTGTGTAGGATCGATATAGTTATGCCAAAAAAAGAACCACCAATTTATAAAGTAATTATTAAACCCCAATGCTATGTGTACCTTTTTATTATATATAAATAACAATTTTAAATAGAATGAATTCCTTGTATGGGCCCCATATTAAGTAAAATTTGAAAACCACTCATATAAAGATTTGAAAAACCACATTTTTGCTTTTGATGCTCATTTGGTAATTTATTTCCTTCATTTTCATAATGGATAATACTTTGGTACTTCAAAGAAGAAAAATTATTTAAGTAACCCTTTGGTAAGATATAGAACCAATTGTGAGCCTCATTATAAATTATCATATGGAATACCTTTAATAATAGTTTGTCATCATTTTCCCATTGACCAAAAGAATGGACATAATTTAGTACGTTCTCAAATGGATTTTTATTGTGCCAAAAGATAGGTATATGTGATAACTAAATACAATGTGGAGAAGGATATTAAAGTATACACTATGAAAGAAGTTACTAATTAAGTTAATATTTGTATTATGGAAATCTAGTTGCATTTGAAGTATATAAACTTGTTATAAATATCCTCTATAATGATCATCATAAACATAAGATAATCCATGGGAATGGCTGTGTTTGAGATAGATATTATCATTAATTTAAATACACTCTTTCTTTTGTATGTTTTGACAATGGTTCTTTCTCTTGACATGCATATGTGTCCACCTCAATATGTGGTACCTTATTTACATCTTGATACGGAGGAGTCATTATACTTGATTCAACTATGTCATAAGTGTGTATATTCTCAAGAGGAATGCATTGTTTAGGTGGTAGTAGGAATGCCTTAAATTTTGGATTATATTTTGAAAATTTTGAAGGGTTTATTATCATAAGGAATTGTTAATAAATTCCCATCATGTATGAATTCTAGACATCTATGAAGTGTATATGGGATGGATGTTATTGAATTTATCAAGGTTATACCCAAGAGTATATTAATGTAATGATTGAGATATTATTTAAAATAATTTTAGGTCACAATATCATACAATTTTATTGTACCAACTGGAGGGCTATGTAAATTATCAAGCCCTTTCATATGCATAGTTGAATTTTAAATGATATGGGTGTTAATTCCCATACCCAATCCATTATCAATGATCACCCTTTTGATTCCCTTATTTTTTATCATAACTTATATGAACAAAGGTAAAGTTGATAAAAAATATCCTCAGATGGTAATTCAATTGGATCAAAATTAATAAGTTTGGCATTATTCATGATATCTATAGAATAAATAGGTTCAATATCACTTGAAACTTGAGTTTCACACAATGTATCATATAGGATGTCCTTGTAAACATTAGATTGTTTTAGAAGATCAAGTAGTGAAATTTTAGTATGTATATTG
>JARHVA010001962.1:325000-575000 GCA_037957365.1 Torreya grandis | reverse complement strand
GGTTGTATCACTAATAGATCAAGAAGTATGGGAAATTCAAACTTAAGGATCTCTAGCTTGAATATTGGGTTCATTACCAAGTGTTGATATTTTTGTCCCAAAAATATCAAAACATAAAGTACCCTAAGAGAGACCCCCTAATTTTTTGGAAAAGTACCTTGAATTGACCCAAAGCACACTTTTACTTTGTATTACAGAATCTAAAACTCTATTTTCAAATTAAAATTTAAATTTTTTCAAATTTCTTCATGATCTTTGTATCCTGTAATGTGTTAACTAGTAGAATCTAGAAATTTGACTACAATTTATAATTTGCAAAATTGAAAATTTTAGCTCGAGTTTTAGATCCTATAACGCATTAATTGATAGAATCTAAAAACCCATTTTTAATTTTCATATTTGAAAAATTTCAAATTGTAATTTGAGTTACATATACCATATAACCAAATACCCTATGGAATCTAAAAATCAAATAACAATTTGTAAACTTACAAATTACAATCCAGGATCTACTTCGCACCATCAACCTAGCTTGTAGAATTTGAAACCCCAAGTGCAATTTATAATTTTTCAAAATTTAAAATTTCTATTAGATTTCCACTTTCCCATTTTCAAAGAATTAAACCTACGCTTATATATCAAATATAGAGGTCAAACAATAATTTGTAAAATTGCTTATGGATTCTAGATTTCCATCACCCACCACCATGAATGCATTAATTATAGAGAGATTTAATGTATATAAATTAAAATTAGGGGTTGTTAATTCATTATTTAATTATGAAATTGAGATTTGGATCTTTGTGTGACCTCAATCCATGAATTTGTGCGTAATGATCTCAACCCTACAAATAATAATGACCCAAAACCATGCATATACAAGCAATGCCATGATGACCATTTTCACCCCTACATGGTATTCCCTTGAAAACTTCCTTATATTTATTTAAATCCATTTTTATGTAAATTTTATTGTTATTTTAATTCTTGAAAATGTCATTCAAAGGTTTTCAATTGCAAATTTCTAGGGTTTTCATCAAGTTGCATAGGCATCATCAAGGTTAGGTTATTTGTGTATTTTATATTTCCCAAAGTTTTAATCTATTGAGATCTTAGGTTTTAGTTTCCAAATTTTGTGGTAAAAACCTAAATATTTCTCCCAAAATATTCATAATTAAATCTAGGGTTTCTCCAAATCCTATGTGAATATACCAATGTATATTCCTAATATTCAGAGAATATTCTTTGCAAAGATACCTCTCATATCCATGGAAATTTCTATTACTTCAAACACATCTCATTCTTGTGGTTTTTCACCCTATTAATTACATCTCTCATCTCTATGAAAATTGTGATTAATTCAAACACATCTCATTCCCATGGTTTTTTACCCTATGAATTGCACCTCTCATCTCCATGAAAATTTCCATTACTTTAAACACCTCTCATCTCCATGGGATTTCGACCTACTAAGAATAGTTCCAAGTTTTATTAGACATTCCTATTGTGTAGAACACCTCCCAATTCCATAGAGTTCTCATTTTCTTGAAATAACTCTAAGTTATGCCAGACTTTAGACCTACATAGAGCACCTCCAATCTTTATTAGATATTTTACATACTTCAAGCACCTACAAATCCCACTAGCTTTTGTAGTTGGTTCTCACTAAGCATTATTTCTAGAATTAATGTCTATGAAGGAGATGAAGTTCAAATCGAAAGGACCCAAGATGACTCTCAATATAGAGTCCAACACCATTAAGATCATAGATACAAACCTATGTCATATTGACCTAAGGGACTTATAAAATAGGATAAATGTAGAGTTCAAGAATGATTATATCCAGAGTATCTATGACTCTAGACATCCAAAATATGTATATTTCTATTTGATGGTGTAAATCCATGAGATAGTGATAACACTATCAAAACACTATGATGCTAAAAAAAGAGAGGCTCTAAACAACAAAGGGGAAAGGATTTTAAAAATGGACCTAGATTTCATTGATTACAAGTTTATAATCCTAGAGTTTAAGAGTTATCTTGAAATAAATCCATAAACATCCCAATAGTTATTTCAATAAAATAACTTGGGATGCCAAAGAATAATAAACAAATAATGGATTAGGACCCCAAAGGCTACCTCTACCAGATTACCAAAGACACTGGTAAGAATTAATTTTAAAGATTAGGTGGGAGACATAATAATATTACTTCACATTATTATTGGTAGTCATGATGCCAAGAGATTATAGGAATGGATGTACCAATACATTTGGGTCATTCAGTAAAATAAATAATATATCCAGTGGGCCCAACTCATTGGTGACTCCCTCCATAAATAGCTAATGGAGTAGAAAACAATAGGTAAATTCTATATGACTTCCTACCTTGTATACATATTGTCTAAAGGATGAGCTTTCTCAAGCCTCAATATTGTAATTGGTGAAGCAAATAAGGTGTATAATTATTATCCTGACCTCACTCTAGAGGCTAGAAAACAACACTTTAGGAGTATCAATGATGCATTTATCTATTGCATCATAACAATTTTTGACAAAGAGCTTGAGATAAAAAAAACTTCTCTAATGTAACAACTACAGAAATCACCTAGTAGGGTTCCTAATTAATTTAGTTCCCCACCTATTTTTATATCAAGGTATGTAATTTTAGTGGTTACCCTTACACACTCCCAAGATATGTGAGTGATAAGTGGGCATTGATGGAGATAGTAAGATAACTTGTGGAGACCCATAAGCTACTATCCATTAAACATAGGTTGTGAATTCATTTCCTAATTATTATAAATAGATACACGTGACCTTTTATACTCAAATCCAAGTGTGTCAAGGTAGAAATGACATAAATGACACTAAGGGATTTAGAGGCAAATCCATACTATGATGTTCATAGAAACATCACCAGCACACTATGAATCTCTACATAATCCCATTTCCTTATTTTGTAGATTATTTAGAGGATTTAAATGATGAAGAGGAGATTAGATTGAGGGACCACTCTAAAATGACCTTGGATCAAGTCAAATCTTTTTATATAGTACCAATACTCATGGAATTGGTGGATGGTGAGTCCTTAATGGATAAGAACTACTACAAACATATCATCACTCAACCCTTTCTAACAGTAAGGTGGTTAGTCCCTAAATCTCTCTTTGATAGATAGAACTACACATGTGATCAGTAAAATGATCAATTTGTTGAGGATCAAAGGGGTCCATGTGACCAAAGATATAGTGAGTATCACAAAGAAGATTTTGAAGCATAAGGAATAAGGTAATCCTCCATCAGTAGAGGGTCATAGTGGCATAGCAGGAGATTAATCAGAGAGGCCAATGATCTTTCATAATAAAAATAAGAAATCTAAGGCCAAGAAGGTGAAGTCAAGTAAAATGGAGAATAAGTAGATCAATCAATTGTAATTTCATTTGAGGACATAGCTATAGTTAAATCATCCAGAACTTCAACCCCCATATTAGTCATAGTGACAACTCTTATTTCTATAGTTCATCCTATAACTATCTTTGTTATTCCCACATCTCCAACACCTCCATCTCCTTTCTCCACTCCTACATCTCAAGTGATTCCACCCTTCATTCCTACCACCTTACCTATAATAATAAGTCCATTACAACCAATCAAAATAAGTTAAGTGGACACTTAGGGTCCCCCTTTACTAAATAGTCAGGTTTACACTCCATTTTCCCTTCCTACAATTTCATTCCCTCCTTCCATTCCATTTATAATTCCATTCATTACATCCCCATTGATTTCTAGCATAATTCAATAATATATAACCTTAGACTCAATCATTCTAACTTCAATTCTGGTAGCCATCCCAACTCTTGGGTTAAGTGCTACTCCATATTCATCCCTTTTCATATTTCCTACCTTACCACCCCTAAGTATCTCAATCACTTTAATTGACTCATTTGATTATTTGGCATCCACTCTTCCACCAGTCCCTAGTTTATGAATCACTATATCTATTTCCCCATTAGTATCACTTCCATATTTCACAACCCCAATAGGCACATCTATTATCATTACCCATATCATTTACACTTCCATAATCACTTCAAATTGTTTAGTGGAGATAGGTCCTTGATGCAAATGTGGACCTTCAACAAATAGATGGAGATAAAATTGCACAGACATCTACTGAGTAATCAATGATAGTATTAGTTTAAGATTCAACACTTGTCACCATTCCTAGGAGTAAAGTAACTTTAGTTATATATTCTCAAATTACAGTGTCTACATATTAGGATGCTACACCTACTTGGTTAGAATAAATAGTGGGGAAGAAATACAAGCAAATGGTTTCTCCTAATACATTGGATTTTGGTCTTTCAAATGCATGAAATAAATCCAAGGCTACTCCCTGGACCTTCTCAATAATATTTTATGACTCCATAGGGAAAATATGTGTAGATATTTTCATCTCTTAATATACAAATAAAAGGAAGATCTAGTGTTGGGGGACTATTAGGTATCAATGGTTCACCTTGAATGTCTCATGAAAGATGGGTTAAAACATTATGTCCAATATAGCATCAAATACCTCTTTAAAAATTAGATATTGACAAGGTTAATAAGGATGAGTTAAAAAATAAGGTTGAACAACTTATAGCTACACTGAATAAATTCATAGAGCTAACTAGTCTATCAAGACAACCTAAACTAGCACAACTAGTCACCTAGATCATGGATCAAGTAACACTTTATGTAGTGAATGAAATTTAAAGCATGGTAAGGGATACCAAGGAATGGTTAGAGGAACTCATCTCCAAAGGTAAAAAAAAATATTGATATGATAATGGATCATTATGAAGCTTAGAGAGAGAGAGAAGGATAACCTTGAGAGGCTCGGTAAGCAAGTATTAGGGAGAGGTATAAACCTTGAATCTTTACTATCCAAAATTGATAGTTGTGTAATCTATTTATATGGACATCCTCCTTAAAAAAATATTGAAAAATTATGGAGAGTAAAAGGAACTACATAGATCAACTCAATTTTGGATAAAAGTACTTACAGAGACTGCCTATAAGGCTAAGGGTACCCATGAAAAATCCATTGAGATATTGTATGAAATGGAAAATTTGTTAAATAAATTGTCATTTAGGCAAACATATTATTAATATAGCCTCATTTTATTATGGGAAGTACCAAATAAATTTAATGAAGTGGTTGAAAAGAAATTTTCACAAGACACCATCTTTACCTTGAAACCTATCCTCTGCTACATCAGGTATCAAAACACATTGGATCATATTGGTAAATAGATTAAAACATACAAATCTTTGAGAAGCTAAATTTTTGATATACCAATATATTTTGAGATCACAAACCTCTACTCCTTTGGACCAAATGAATACAAAATCTAGGAGATATTCAAAGTTTTTGATGCCTATGTCTAGAAATTACAGGCTCAAAAAGATAAAGAAGAAGAAGTATGAGAAATTGATTAATTATTTATGTTAAAACATTCTCATATATTTTATTTTTATTATTGTAAAAATATTTTGAATATTCAAAAACATAACTTGTAAATTACAACTTTCTTTTTGACATCTCTTTTTGAGAAAGATCCATGTGTATTTTATGTAGACATATAAAACTGGGAACTAATGGATTCATACCATAATTTATAATGATTATTACCAAAATTTTCAAGTCAAACTTAAGAATCACTAAAAATATAAAAATTTGGCTTCATAACATGCTATTTTGCCTACAAACCAATTAAATGGGGCAAATACACACATACAATTGATTCAAATCTTGTCAAATGCTAAAATCCCTAAACATAATTAATTAACATGAAAAACATAATAAAATTCCTAATTTAATTAACCATGATAAATTAAATTAATTATCAAAAAGGAAATTAAAAAATCAAGGAATATCCTAGGAATTCATAATTACCTTTTTGTGAGTAGTCATTCATAATTACCTTTTTGTAAGTAGTCAAATATCAACATGCCTATTCATTTTTAATCATGACCATTTAACAAATTTTAGCTCTAATAGGGTTAATTAAGTCACTAATTTTAGGTTTTAACCCACTTTAATCTCTAACTACACTCTAACTCACTTTGATTTGGGGTTAGTTGCTAAACCTATAAATACAAGCATTTGCCTCTCCCTTTGGAGAGCTTGGGCATATTAATGTTATAATGTTGGCTTTATGAAAAGATTGAAATATATAGAGTTATAATGAAAATTTTTTAATTCATAATCCAATCCATCAAGACATAAAGATACATCAGGTAAATATCCAATGGTGCCAATGAGAGATGGAAATAACTAAGCTCCATTGCCACAAAATTCTTGAGCACAAATAGAGTAAGCTAATGAAGAGATATTTTGGAGCATTCAAGGAAGGTTAAAAAAATTATTTTTATTGCATTTTAGTTTTGATTTATCAATTGTTTTCTTCACTAAGCTCCCCCTATGATCTAGGCATGGAGGTGTTAAGCTTGTTAGTGTGATTTTCATTTAATTATTTTATATTAATATTAACACTTGATCTAACCTCCCCTCCATAATCATATTCTTAGCATCACAAATGACATGCATGGTGGGACATTGAGTACCAAACACACCAATAAGATGATGATGTAACTCATAAGTCTCTGAATGAATGGTTGAATATCATCAAAATTGGAGTTTTAGCTTTGTTTTTACCATATTTTTAATTTTTGTGTTGAATATCATCAAAATAAATATAAATGGTTTTACTTAAGTTGTGTTGTACAATTATTTCAAGCTTTCACACTTAAGCCAAGGGGTCAATTAAATAAATTCATCACATTATAATTTGGTTTCTAAAAATAACACATGTTTCTTTGTTTTTTCAAAACAAATCGTGCATATATGCTCTCCTCCTTTCCCTTTAGGGAACTTAGGCAATCAAAAGTGCCTAGTGCATTTTTTCCTAGTAAAAGGTGTAGAAATAAAGTTGTCTAGGTTCTCCCAAAAACCTACATGGTTTGGGTGATCTAAAATAAACCATAGAGTATTTCCACTTTGTTTTATTTTCATACAATTTGAATTGTGAAGGGGATGTCATCACCTCTCATGATTTTTATAGGGAAGCATTGACCTGGGGATTCATCTCCAAAAAATGTTTCAACCTCACTCCATGATATGGTTTAAAAATTAGGGTATGCATACTATGAGAGCTAGGGGGTTGAGCAACTAACCTCTCCTTTAATAAGGAAGGCTTGAGTCAGGTATGGTCAACCAAGCGATTCCACTAAGTAGTCCACTGATGGAATCATCATGCAAAGGAATATATCCTTGCATGATAAGTTGATCAGTATGAACTCAATATATGTGATTATTATCTTGTGTTAGCCACACTTGGGATCAATATAGACAGTCATAAATTATATTTTTTTATCAACCCCACTTTGCCACACCTTGATAGGATATAGAATGATATACTTAGTTGTATTTTTTTCATTTATTCTTTTATTTCTTTGTGTTTTGTGTCTATAACTTTGTTTTCTTATGACCATGTCATTAATGAGTTTGTTTGTCTACACTAATCCATTTTTTGAGGAGGTGTTATGCCATCTGTTTGACATGATGTTTTTAACTTATAGTTTTTATGTCAAAAACATTGAGTGTGTCACTTGATTGAAATGGGTAACGTTATTCTACCCAAATCAATTCATGTTTTTGAGCCTTAGAAGTATTTAAAATAAAATTTTTTTTACACCTTTTGAGAGTGATAACACCATTACACTACTCAAATTATTTCAATCAATTTGTCTTATCTTGTGTCTAAGTTTCACATTTTGAAACCAAACCATGTGTCATGTGGGATATTTGTTTTAGTGTATTCATGTTGTTAAAATTTTCCTAGCTTATTGGTTAGTAAACATTAAGTTTTCCTAAGTTTAATTCATAATTAACTTTTACAAGTTTAGATATAAACATTGATTGATTTCTATTTAGGCCTCATTTTTTAGGGGTTGATACATAGATATGTATCTTTTGGGTTACATAAATTAGGTTAATTTTTTACCCAAAATTTGAAAACTATAATATTTGTGACTTGTTTTGATATAATACATATATATTCAAATACCTTTTGTTTAGTTCCTTATATCAATTTGATCACATTTATATCTAGAATCAAGTGCTTTCTTTATGCCAAATTGTTACAAGTTTGTTAGAATAAAATCATCATCTTTGTTTCAAGTCTAGCTTTTTATGTTGAGTTTGGCCAAAAGTCTGAGAACATGTCTTTTTTTAGCCTAGCATTTGATGCCATATTTGACCAAAAGACCTAGCAAATTTTTCCTTTCCTAGTTTAAACTTATTTAGAACATCTTTGGACCTAGAGTTTGGAATATTATTTCTAGTTCATTTTACTTGACCTTGTTTATGCGAGTCATTTAACATTAGAAATTTATGTTGTAATATTTTTACCAAATATTTTCATAGACCATTTTGGATATACAGTTCCCCTTTGACCAAGTTAGACCAAGTTCAAACCAGTCATCCTTTAGACATTATTTTTTAGAGTTTATAGAAATCTAGATATTTCTATGGAGGATTATCATTGATGTGGATATGTTTAACTACGCTTATGGTGGAGTCACATACAATCCAAGTTATGATAAAATGACTACACAATTTTTTTTATTCTATATCCCTATCAAGATAATGTTAGTTATGAGATGGATTCTTATCCTCCTTACAACCCTCAATTTGGGGAACAAAGCTAAGATCCTCCAAATCCTCCTTACAATCCAAACTATGATATAATAGTCATTTAAATTTACCCTAATCATTCTCTTTATGGTATAGAAGTGATTTATGAAATATATTCTTATCCTCCCTAGAATACTCAGTCTAGGGAACAAAAATAATTTATTCAAGACTCCTAATAGGATGATATTATTTGTGATGAGGACTTGGTTGAAAACCCTTATGAATATGATGTTATTTGGGAGATGGATTTTTATCCACCTTAAAATAAGCAATCTAGGGAACAATGTCAAGAACCTGCTTACAATCCAAGCCAAGATCTCCATTGGGATAATATTATTTATGAGGAATGTTTTCTTGACCCTTATGAAGATGATGTTGATTGGGAGATGGATTATTACCTCCCTATAATAATAAATCCAGGGAACAAAGCCAAGAATGTCAAGCATCATGTTCTATTATACCTTTTTTTTACTATTTGATGCATTATACTCTCCCTTTTGTGCCCACCCATTCCCCTACCTATATTGTTAACCTCCTTCAGATTGTGCAATGTATCAAGCTCCATAGTGTCTAAGGAGTACCATTTCTATTCAAGGACCTTGTCCTTTGGCTTGTGTGAGAAATCAAGATCCATAATTACCTTTCAATTTACCAGGACCTCATCCTTTAGCTTATGAAAGTAATCAAGATCCATAATGTCATACCATTATATTTTAGGACGATCTCCTTTGGCTTGTGTGAGTAATCAAGATCTAGAATGACCTTTAATTTTACCAAGACCTTATCCTTTAGTTGTGTGAGAAACCAAGATCCATAATTCCCTTTCATTATCCAACCATTAGTAATTATTTAACTATTTCCATCCATTCCCCACTTTCTAAAACCCCAACTAATTATCCAACCCCAACCAAGCCAATCAAAACCTCTTAAATCAAGCCAATCATTTGAGGACCAAGTTGTATTCAAAACTAAAATTTTAAATCCAATCATAAAATAAGGACAAGAGAACCAACCAATCCAACCAACCACTTGTTATAAGTCAATGTGTGATGAATAACTTATTAATCCTATACCTATTATTAAGGAGTCTCACTCTAACAAACTAGTCTTTACTGAGTCAATTCTTAATGATTATAATTACCTTTGGGAAAATAATTACCTCAACCACATGCCTATTTTTTAATATCCTCCATTTGATAATCCATTCTCTAAGGATTTGTATCTTGACCTTTTTCCCATCGTTGAGGAGTTTTACTTTGATAAACTAGTCTATGTGGAGCCCACTATGCCATCATAGGCTATTACTTATCCAATACCAAACATTGAAAAAAAAATCATTAGAGTAACATCCACATCAGATGAAGAATAAAAATTAGATTTAGGTTATACTCTAAAATTGATATCTTATTTAGCATTATAAGTAGAATCAACGTCAGCCTCAACATCAAATTTAGAGTTCATTGAGTCCGAATCAGATTCAAAATCAAAATACATTCGTGGCTATTAGAACATTAGTTACACATGCATTGAAAATCAATTTGAATACATTTTTGATACTTTTAATTTTTTTGAGGATGATCACTTTATCATAGACACAGGTTATCCTAGTATCTTCTATGAGGATTGTGTTACCTTTCCCCATTCTATTGCCATTCTGCATGTCATTCCCGCCAACTAACATAGCCATTTTATTGACATTATATCTCCCATAAGTGTTGATTAGGATAGATAGAATCAGAATTTATTGAACTCCATCCATAGCTACATATCAATTGAATAACATTACAGATGCCAAGACCAAATTCATGCAAAAGAAGAACAATCTTCTAGTGAGACCTTTTTGGAGGTGTTAGAAGATAATAAAAGTCAAAATTCAATGTCCTTTAGTGAAACCTTATAAAAGTTGCTATAGGACAATAAAAATAACTTCATTAATGAAAACCTTTTCTGAGGTGCCAATCACTAAGCACAATATTCCACTACTTAATGAAGACATTATCAAAGACCAAATCAATATAACTTCCAATAAATAACCTAATCAGATGGTAGATACTCTTAAACCCAAATAATATAAAACTATGGTGGTCTTATCAAGTGAAAATTCAAAAAAATTTAGCCCCAACACATCCAAAGTTATGCCAAATCCATAATGAGAAACATTGTGTGTGCCCAAAAATCATGATCTTCATTTGTTTTCAAACCATTATACATTTCATTATCATTCACCATTTCATTTCCAAATTAAACCTATCATCCAAAAGTCATCCATATCAACCACCCTTGACTTCACTTTCCTTTATAGAGGCTACAAAGATACCTTGTCTCGATATTTAAAGGAAATATATTCAATTACCAATAAATATCACAACAACATGATTTGCATCCCTATTTGTAGCAAGTTTTTTTTATAGAACTACTATTCATAAGAGGTATGGGCTAGAAATTTACATGATTGATTATTTTGGTTGTCTGATTTTTTACCATAATGTGTACCTCTACATCATTAGGAACACCAAAAATATTCATCCATGTCAAAAACATGTACTATACCATCTCCATTTACCTTGTCATTTTATTTTACCATTCCTTTTACCATTATTTCATACCCAACCATTTACGTTATCACTTGGGGGTTACCCCCTTACCATGTTATCCAATATTTGTACCATCATCATCCTAAAATAGTATATTTTTATCCCCTATATCAATCTACCATGTTGTCTCTATCGACCAAGCATGTTTTGACCCTCCCTACCTAGCCTGATCGACCTTGGTTCATGGTTCCACTTTCAACATGAATATTTAGGTTAGTTTTAGTAGTTATTTTAAGTATTCTAGATAGAGGTTGTATTTTAGAGTAGTATGACAAAATTTTATCAGTTACATATTTTATTTCTTATTTCATTTTACACCATGCCTTGTTTGTGTGGCCCTAATTATAACCACCTTTGGGAAAATCAATGTCTCACTAGTTTTTCTATTAATTATAACTACTTATGGGTAAATTGGTATCATTAACTTATGCCATTATTTATTAGTTATAACTTCCTATGGTCAAACTAGGGGCAACACTTGTTTATCATGCCTTGACATACCAATTTTCCATTTTTATATTGTACTATGCCTCTATGTCAATTGTGCTTGTTTTGTTTAAATTAGCTATTGCACTAGTCAAATTATTCTATTGTAAGGCTAAATTACTATGACTTGAGGTCCTAATGGGCCTATGTGGGCCATGTTCAATACTTGTTGAGGTCATCTCAATCCCCCTTAACCACGCTCTCATTAGTTTGCGAGAAATTTTAGTTTCAATTCTCTTACCATTTTATGAGCTTAGACCATTTAGTATCTCATCATTATCAATCAAGTTGAGATACTCTAAGATTTTAAAAACTATTGAAAATTTTTTATAAAAACCAAAAACATTGACTATTTCTTTGCCTTATAGATTCTGGGAACCCTCACTAAATCACCAAAAATCACTTATCACTTAGTTTCCCCATCATTTTTGTCTTTGTATCCCATGCTCTCACAATTTTTTGAGCTCATTTCCATATTATTCCATAACACAATCCTTTTTCTTTATCATCATTTTTATTCTATCCCATTTCTTCAGAGAACTACATTTGTCCTAAATTTTTTATTGGATATCATGTCTATGGAACTATGTAGGCAATGCCTATTTTCCTAGTGCATTTGGAGATAGCTTGACCACCCCTATCCTTTCATTTTATTCACCCATTTTATTTTGTTTGTTTCATTACCTCTTCTATTTTAATGGTAGTGTTCTTCATCTTGTTTGTGTCATGTTATTTGTACTAACATTATGGCTAACATTTTTTTTTTTAATTTCTTTATTTTTTTATGTGATTATTTATGTGCATGTTTATTTTCTTTCATTAGTGTTTCCTTGATTTAGTATATGTGTATTTATTGGGTGTTTATTTGTACATAATTCTTGAATCTAACCATATTCATATGTCAACATTTATAATCATGGTTTTTATCATTAGTTTATTATTTTAAATTATTTATTGAATTGGGAGTCACTCCTTATGCATATTTTATCCAACTCCTCATGGTGTTTATCATGATGCCTACCATCACATACTACAACAAAAATTAGATTGAAGAAGTCTCACAGGTAATTCTATCATGATATCTCCTTGGAACCAACACCAAAAGCATTCCTAATCTAATCCAAATCATATCCTAAATAGAGTAATTAAATAATGAAATAATTTTCCTCCTAACTAGTTTATATGAGCATCTCCCTACTAGCAAGTTACTAAATTCATATTTATCCTCTGTACCAATCTACCATGATCTTCCATATCATGTTTGTCATAATTTGGATACTAATTATTATAACCAAATTTGAGTAAATTATTAAATACCATCCAACTTATTTTCCATAATCGAGTTCCAATGATTGTAACCTCCTTTGGGTAAATCATTAGGTTTCCACAAATTTGAGGGTTAATGATTATAACTACCTGTGGGCAAATCATTCACTTTATTCTACCCAAATGGGGCATGTTTTTATCCTATTAATGATTATAACCACCTTATGGGAAAATCATCCTATTTGTCTATCCTAACTAAGGTAGCTCCATATACCACTAATTATAATGACCTTTGGGTAAATACGTCCCTTCTACCCCATTATTTTCATTTATTTGGTCCACTCATTTCCTTTTTTTGAGGGACTATTTGCCGACCCCTTTGCCAACTGCTCCCTTGAGGTGCACCCTATAATTTATCCATTTCCATTAAATTTGTAAGAATACATGTCCTTTTCTATCTTTGATAATATGTTACTATGCTTACAAATTTTAAAGCCTTCCCAAATAGGGGCAAACTATAGACACCTAAAATTGGCCACCAATGGCTTCATACCAAACTTTAGATCAAACCTTTAAAAATAAAACCTAAGAATCACTAAATGTCTCAAAATTTAGCTTCATAACATGCTATTTTTCCTATAAACTAATTAAATGGGGTAAATGTACACATACAATTAATTCAAATCTTTCCAAATTTTAAAATTCCTAAACATAATTAATTAACCTGTAAAACTTAATCAAATGCCTAATTGAATTAACCATGAGAAATTAAATGAATTATCAAAAATTAAATTCAAAAATCAAAGTATATCCTAGGAATTTATAATTAACTTTTTGTGAGTTGTGAAATATCCAAAAAAAATCTCAGCATACCTATTCATTGTTAATCATCACCATTAGAAACCTTTTAACTCTAATGGGGTTAATTAACTCACTAAGATTAGGTTTGAACCCATTCCAATCTCTAATTACACTCTAACTCACCTTGATTTGGGGTTAGTTGCTAAACCTATAAAAAAAGTATTTTCCTCTCCATTTGGAGAGCTTAGACATAGTAATGTTATAATGTTGATTTTATTGCAATATTGAAATCTATAGATTTATAATGCCAAAACTATGACTCATAAGCCAAGACATAAAGATACATCAATCAAGCATGAGCCAACCAATGGTGCTAAGGAAAAAATGAGATAGCCAAGCTCCATTGCTATAGACTTCTTGAGCACAAGCCAAACAAGCCAACAAAGAGATATTTTGGAGCATTCAAGGAAGGTAAGAAAGGTTATTTTTCTTAAATTTTGATCTTGCTTTGTCAATTGGTTTTATTCATTAAGTTCCCCTTATTATCTATGCATGGAGGTGTTAAGCTTGTTAGTGTGTTTTTCATTTCATTGTTTAATATGAAGAGTAACACTTGATCTAACCTCCCTTCCATCTTCAAATTCCTAGCATCAGAAATGGTATGCCTAGTGGGACCTTGAGCATCCCACGTACCAAGGAGATGAAGATGCAACTCATAAATATTCAAATGAATTCTTGAATATCATGAAAATTAGAGTTTTATATTTGTTTTTGCCATGTTTTTAATTTTTGTGTTCACTCAAGTTTACATAGAGATTGACATCAATTTTATGTAACCATTATCAATCACGTACTAACTAACATTTATCATATATAATTGACCTCGATCACTATGCAGGATAACAAGTTAACATGCCATCTTTTGGAGATTTGTTTGGGGTCATTCGGACTCTATTTTTGATTTTTTTTATAAAAAGCATGTCTTTCTCCTAAAATTTTAAAATATGCTATAAATTTACCTTAAATTTGCATAAATGTTTTAAAAAATATTGAAATAGGATTTTTCATCTTTATGAAGTTTTTAATTGTTCTTTCTTGGTTTCATTGAATTATGTTCTCTTTGTCTAATCATCTCATTAAAGGTTTTAGTGAGTTTTTATCTAACTTTGGACTAACCTAACATTTTCGCCTTGTGTGAATTTAACCTTTGATTTCATAGGTGACCAACATCGGTCTTAGTTGACTGGTATCAATATTTTATTACCATCATCAGTTCTCTTTGAGATAGACTAGCATCAGTTGCCTTAGAACTGACATTAGTTAATTCTGAATAACCATGGTCACTGTGTTCTCAAAATAAAAACTTGAGAGATAATGTTTTAAAGTTCATTTTTTCACTATTAAAAGCACTTTAAATCAAAAGGAGACTATCTAAGCCTTGAAAGGCCAAAGCATGATTCAGACACAAAATTTTAAGTTTAAGTGGTTTTAACATTTCATTTTGGGTACCTAAAAAGAATTAGCTAAGTCCTTCACATTTCATTTTGGTGCTAAAAATAACTTGTTAGATATTGAACATTTGATCTTTGGTTCTTCACATCAGTTAGAATTACTAATGTTTGTAAACATTTCATTTTTTGGTGCTTAAAATTAATTCTTAAGTCTTGAACACTTATTTTTTGTATTTAAAAATGAAATTAGGCCAAATATTGAACATTTGGGTTTTGGGCTTAAAATGAATGTAGATGGTTTTGCTTAAGATGTCTTATACAATTCTTTCAAGATTTTGTACTTAACCTAAGGGGCCAAGTAACGAACATCATCACATTTTAATTTGGTGTCTAAAAATAGCACTTTAATCACAAATTAATTAAAAATATTTGTTTGAACTTATTTTTTTATTTTCACAAAATGGATAGTGCATGTATGTTCTCCCCCCCATCCCCTATATGTAACTCTGGTTATCAAAAGTGCCTTTTCATTGCATATATACCTAGTTTAAGGCATAAAAAGATAATTTTCAAGGCTCTATACAAAACCCACATGGTTTGGGTGATCTAAAAGCCACCCTAAAGTCTTTCTAATTATTTTTATTTTTATGTAATTTGGCTTGTGAAGGGGATGCCATCACCTCTCACAAGTTATCTAGGGAAGCATTGACCTAGGGCTTTTTCTCATAGCAGTGTTTCAGCCCCACTCCATAACAAGGTATATAAATTAGGGTACACATATTATGAGATCTATTGGGTTGAGCGGCTAACCTCTCCTTTCATAATGAAGGTCCAAGTTAGGTATGGTCAACCAAGAGATTCCACTAAGAATTATATGGATGTAATTATCATGAAAATTAATAAACCCTTTCATGATAAGTTGATCAGTATGAACTAAATTAATGTGATGCTTATCAGGTGTTATCTACACTTGGGATCAATCTAGATGGTCGTAAATTATAAGTTTTAGTAAATCCCACTTTGCCACACCTTGATAGGATCTAGGATGATATGATTAGTTGTATAATGTCATTTATTCTTATATTTATTAGTGTTTTCTATCTAATACTTTGTTTTTTTGTGCCCAAATCATAAATGATATTTTTTTTCTACACTAATCCATTGTTTGAGGAGGTGGTATGCCATCTATTTGACACTGTGCTTTTAACTTAGACTTTTTATGTCAAAAACATTAAGTGTGTCACTTGATTGAAATGGGTAACATTATGCTACCAAAATCAATTAAACTTTTTGAGCCTTAGAATTATTTGAAACAAAACATTATTTACTCCTTTTGAGAGTGATAACGTCATTACATTTATTAAATTATTTCAATAGATTTGTCTTGTCTTGTGTCTAATTTTCACATTTTGAAACCAAACCATGTGTCTTGTTGGATCTTTGTTTTAGTGCAGTCATGTTGTTCAAATTTGCATAACTTATTGGCTAGTAAATCCTAAGTTTTCTTAAGTTGAGTTTTTAATTAAATTTTAAAAGTTTTGATCTAAACATTTATTGATTTATAATTAGAAATCATTTCACAAGGGCTGATACATAGATATTTCTCTTTCAAGTTGCATAACATAGGTTAATTTTTGACCCAAAATTCAAAAACTATATTGTTTATTCTTTTGTTTTGTAGATCCATTATATTTTAAAATACCTTTTTTTAGTGCCTTATACCAATTTGATCATGTTTATGTGTATAATTAAGTGCCTTGTTTATGCCAAAGTGTTCCAATTTTTTTAGATTAAAATCATCCTCTTTGTTTCAAGTCTAGCTTTTGATGTTGAGTTTGGCCAAAAGTCCTAGCACATGCCTTATTTGATCCTATCTTTTGACACCACATTTGGTCAAAATACCTATCAAATTTTCCCTTTCTTAGTTTAGACCTATTTGGAACATCTTTGGACCTAGGGTTTGTATATTTTTTTTAGTTCATTTTACTTGACCTTGTTTGTCTGAGACATTTAACACTAGAAATTGATGTTATACTATTTTCACCAAATATTTGCATAGACTATTTTGGAGATACATATCCCCTTCAACCAAGTTAAACCAAGTTTGAACCATTTGTCCTTTAGAACTTATTTTTTAGAGTTTGTATAATTTTATACCTTTTTACAGAGCATTATCATTGATGTGGATATATTTATCTACACTTATGCTGGAGTCACATACAATGCAAGTTATGATAAAATGACCATACAAAATGACTTTTTTCTAGACCCTAATGGGATAATGTTGTGTATGATATGGATTATTATACTCCTTATAACCCTCAATTTGGGAAACAAAGCCAAGATCCTCCAAATCCTCCTTGCAATCCAAATTATGATAGAATAGTCATGTAATTTGACCATAATCATTCACTTTATGGTGAAAAAGTGGTTTATGAGATGGATTCTTATCCTCCTTGCAATACTCAGTCTAGGTTACAAAATGAATTTGTTCAAGACTCCTACTAAGATGACATTATTTGTGAGGAGGACTTGGTTGAAGACCCTTATGAATATGATGTTTTTTCAGAGATAAATTTTTATCCACCTTACAGTAATTAGTACAGGGAACAAATTCAAAAAAACTACTTATAATCCAAGCCAAGATCTCTAATAGGATAATATTATTTGCAAAGAGGACTTTGTTCAAGACCTTTATGAAGATGATGTTGTTTGGGAGATGGATTCTTACCCTGTTTACAATAATCAATCTAGGGAACAAATCCAAGCATGCCAAGTGTCATTTTTGGTGACACCTTTTAGTAATTGACATATTATACTCACCCTTTTATGAACAATCATTCCTCTACCTATACCATTAACCCTACTTTAGATTGTGTGATCTACCAAGCTCTAAAATGTCTAAGGAGTACCCTTTCTATATTAGGACCTCATTTTTTGGCTTGTGTAATCAATCAAGTTCCATAATTCCCCTTCATTTTACTAAGACCTCATCCTTTGGGTTGTGCAAGTAATCAAACTCCATGTTGCCCTACCATTTCTATTCTAAGACCTCATCCTTTACCTTATGTGACTAATCAAACTCCACAATGCCCTTTCATTTTACTAAGACCTCATCCTTTATCTTGTAAAATCAACCAAGCTCCATAATTCCATTTCATTATCCAGCCACTAGTCATTATTCAACTATTGCCATCAATTCTCCACTTTGGAAAACCCCATCTAGTTATCCAACCCTAATCGAGCCAATCAAAACCTCTTCAACTGAGCCAATCATTTTAGGACCAATATATATTCAAAACTAACATTTTATAACCAATCATAAACCAAGGAAAAAAAAACCAACCAATCCAATATGTTTTTGTTGAACTAACCATTTGTAATAAGTAAACCTATGATGAATCACTTACTAATCTTATACCTATTGTTGAGGAGTCTCACTCTAATGAACTAGTCTTTATTGAGTCACTTTTTAATGATTATAACCTCCTTTAATAAAATCATTACCTTGAACATATGCTTATTTTTAAAGAGCCTCCCATTGAAAATATAATATATGAGGACTTATATCTTGACATTTTTCCCATCATTGAGGACTCCCACTTTGACAAACTAGTCTTTGTGGAGTCCACTATGCCATCATAGGTCATTATTTGTCTAATACAAAGCATTCAAAAAAACATCATTATTTAAGCATACACATCAGATGAAGAAATAGAATTAGATTCAAGTTCTATTTTGGAACTAATATCCAATTTAGCATCAGAAGCAAAATAAACATTAGCCTCAACATCAGATTCAGAGTCTATTGAGTTCAAATTAGATTTAGAATCAGAATACATTCATGGGTATTAAAAGCTTGGTTATGCATGCCTCATAGATAAATCTAAATATATTTGTGATCCTTATACTATTTTCAAGGATGAATATTGTAGCATCGATACAAGTTCTCCTAGTATCTTCTATGAGGATTGTGCTACCTCTCCCCATTCCATTATTGTTCCATATGCCATTACCACCAACCAACATAGCCATTTTTTTGAAATTCCACCTCCCAAAAGTGTTGATTGGGACCAATAGAGTCAAACCTTGTTGAACTTAATCTATGGTGACATATCAATTGAATAGAATTAAGGAAGCCAAAACGAAATTCATGTAGAAGAAGAACAATCTCCTAGTGAAACCTTTCAAAAGGCTCTAGGGGAAAATCAAAGTTCAAACTTTGGATCCTCTAGTGAAACCTTTTCAAAGGCACTTTAAGACTATTAAATTAAAAATTCAATGTCCTTTAGTGAAACTTTTTTGGAAGCACTATGGGAGAGTCAAGATAAATTTATTGGTGAAAACCTATTTGAGGCACTAATCGCTAAGCATAATAGCCCTTCACTGATGAAGACATTATCAAATACCAAATCAATATAACTTCCAATTTACAACCTAATTAGATGGCAGCTACTCTAAGGCCAAAACAACAAAAAAATGTGGTGGTCCTATCAAGAGAATATGCAGAAGTCTTCAGCCCTACCGCATCCAAATTTATGTCAAATCTAGAATCAACAACATTGTGTGTGCTTGAAAATCCTGATCTTCATTTTTTTTCCAACCATTATACATTCCATTATCATCCACCATTCCATTTCCAAATTAGACCTATAATACGACATTCATCTATGTCTATCATAACTAGCTATACTTTTCTTTATAGATGTTATAAAGATACCTTGTCTCAATATTTTAATGAAACAAAATCAATGACCAATGAAGATCACAACAACATCATTTACATCCAAATATGTAATAATTTCTTGACAGAGTAGCTATTTAGAAGATGTGTGGACTATAAATTTACATGATTTATTATTTTGGTTGTCTCATTTTTTGATCAGGATGTGCATCTCTACATCAATAGGAATAATAGAAATATTTACCCAAGCCAAAAACATGTGCCATACCATTGCCATTTTCTTTAGGTGTTCCTTTTTCCATTATTTCATACCCAACCATTTCCATTATCACTTGGGGACAACCCCCTTACCATTTTATCTAATATTCATACCTTCATCATCCTAAAAAAATATAATGTCATCATCTATATCATTATACCATGTTGTATCTATCGACCAAGCATGTTTTGACCCTCACTACCTATCTCATTTGACCTTGGTTTCACTTCCAGCATGAAGATTTAGATTATTTTCAATATTTGTTTCAATTATTTTGGATAGAGGCCTTATTTTAGAGAATTATGATAAAAGTGTGGTAGTTACATCCTTCATTTCTTGATTCATTATATACCATGCCTTGTTTGTGTGGACCTAATTATAACCACCTTTGGGCAAATCAATATCTCACTGGTCTTGCTAATAATTATAACCAACTATGGGAAGATTAGTATCATTGACTTATGTAATTGTTTCATAGTTATAGCCACCTATGAAAAAACTAGGGTAAACACTTGTCTATTGTGCCTTGACATACCAATTTGTCATTTACTGTGTATTTATGTTAATTGTGCCTATTTTATTTGAATTGGCTGATACACTAGTCATATTATTCCACTATAAGGTGGAATTTATATGACTTAAGGTCCTAATGGGAATATGTGGGATGTGATTTATACATTTTTAGGTCATCTTAATCCCCCTTATCCATGCTCTCACCATTTTGTGAGCAATTTTGGTTTCAACTCTCTTGCCATTTTTCAAGATTAGACCGTTTAATATCTCATTATTCTTGATCAAGTTGAGATACTCCAAAATACTAAAAATAGTTGAAAACAATTTATAAAAACCAAAAACATTGACCATTTATTTACCCTATAGATTCTATGAACCCTCACTAAGTCATAAGAAATCACTTATCACTCAGTTTTCCATCATTTTTGTCCTTGTATCTCATGATCTCACCATTTTACGAGTTCAATTCCATATTTTTCTATAACATAATACTTTTTATTTATCATCATTTTTATTTTATCCCATTTCTTGGGAGAACTACATTTAGACTATTTTTTTTGGATATCATGTCTATAAAAATATGTAGGCAACATCCACTTGCCTAGTGCATCTAGAGACATCTCAGCCACCCCCTTCCTTTTTTTCTATTCCCCTATTTTATTTTGTTTGTTTCATTGTCTCTTCTAGTATAGGATTAATGTTTTCATCATATTTATGTCATGTTGTTTATACTAACATTATGGATAACATTATTTATTTATTTGTTTGTTTGTTATTTGTTTTATTTATTTGATTGTTGTTTTCTTGTTTTTTCTCTTTTAGTATTATTACCTTGATTTAGTCTACATGCATTCATTGGGTGATTCCTTGAATATAATTATTGAATCCATCCATATTCATACGTCAACATTTGTCATCATGGTTTTTATAATTGGTACATTATTTTCAATTATTTATTGGATTGGGAATCAGTCCTTATGAATATTTATACCAAGTCCTCATGGTGTTCTATCATGATGCCTACCATCACATACTACAAAAAAAATCAACTTGAATAAGTATCATTGGAAAGGCCACCATGAAATCTCGTTGGCACCAGAACCAATAACATTCTTGACCTAATCTAAATCATATCCCAAATAGAGTAATTAAATAATGAAACAATTTTCCTCTTTGCTAGTTCAGATGAGCATCTCCCTACTAGTAGGTTATCTAATTCATCTTTTTCCTCTATACCAATTTTCCATGATATTTCATATCATGTTTTCCATAATCAGGATACTAATGATTATAACCACCTCTAGATAAATCATTGTATACCATCCCACTTGTTTGTCATAATTAGGTTCCAATGATTCCAACTACCTTTGGGAAAATCATTCACTTTATTCTACCCAAATGGGGCATGTTTTTATCCTATCGATGATTATAACCACCTATGGGAAAATTATCATGTTTGTCACCCTAATTGGAGATTCTATATGCCACTAATTAAAACCACCTTTAGACAATTCAATCCCTTCCACCACATCATTTTCATTTGTTTGGTCCACTTATTTCCTTCTTTCAAGGGACTATTTGTCAACCCCTTTTCAAACTGATCCCTCAAGGGGGCACCCTAAGGTTAATCCATTAGTATTGAAGTCATAATCATATATGACCTTGTCAATATTTGAAAAGATGTTATTGTGCTTACAACTTGTAATACCTTCTCCAATAGGGTCAAATTATAGACACCTAAAACTAACCACTAATGGCTTCATACCATATTTTGGATTGATTCTTACCAACTTTTGTAAATCAAACCTAAAATAACTAAACATAACAAAATTTGTCTTCATAACATGTTATTTTACTGATAAACCAATTTAATAAAGCAAATTCACTCATAGAATTTTATCAAATCTTGTCAAATGATAGAATGCCTAAATAGAATTAATTAACATGCAAAACCTAATCAAATGCCTAATTGAATTAAACACAATATTAAAATGAATTATCAAAACTGAAATTCAAAAATCAAATAATGTCTTAGGAATTCATAATTAGCTTTTTATTAATTTTCAAATATCTAAAAAAATTCTCAACATGATTATTCATTAATAGTCATGACCATTTGGAACCTTTTAACTCTACTATGGTTGATTAACTAACTAAGGTTAGTTTTTAACCAATTAAAATCTCTAACTACACTCTAACTCACCTTGAGTTAGGTTTATTCATTAAACCTATAAATACAATCATTTACCTCTTCATTTGGAAAGCTTGGACATAGTAATGTTATAATGCTAGTTTTATGACAAGATTGAAATAAATAGAATTATAATGCAAAAATTGTGAATCAAAAGCCAAATCATCAAGCTACATCAATAAATAATGAACCAACCAATGGTGCCATGGAGAGAAGGAGATAACCAAGCTCTATTTCCATATACTTCTTTAGCACAAGTTGAGCAAGACAATGAAGAGATATTTTGGAGCATTCAACGAAGGTAAGAAAGGTTATTTATCTTGCATTTTAGTTATGCTTTGTCAATTGGTTTTCTTTACTAAGCTCTCCTTATGATCTAAACATGGAGGTGTTAAGTTTTTTAGTGTGTTTTTCATTTCATTCTTTTATATGAAGACTAATACTTGATCTAACCTTCCCTCCATCATCAAATTCCTAGAATCACATATGTCACAATCATCCTCTTCATCTTACATTGCCTTGGTTTTTGGGTGAACAAATTGGAACCTCATTGTCCTCCTATCCAAATCCATGGCCTTTTCCTAGATATCAATCTGCTTCACATTCAAGATCCTATTAAGTATCACCATAAATTATTTAGACAAAAATACATAAGTCAATCAGAGCTAACTTGAAAGATTTCCATCTATGAGTGATAGCCACACCACACAAAAGTGTTGTATCATGAATAAGGTCACCATTCCCAAAATTTTTTGAGGTAGTTCTTTTGGCATGTGTTGCTCCTTTCTAATGGCCTACACATACTTTTCAAACCACTTTTACACTCTAGTTTTATACTTCTACAAAAACCTAGGGGGTAGATGTAGTCCTAGTACTTCACCATTGGAGACTCATGATTTGGTGGAAATACCCATAGGTGTTCATCATCACCCTCCAACACACCTATATCATCCATTACCATCAAGATAAGCATGCATCCCCACCATAAAGTCTCATGTACTGGATGGTTGTCCTGTATGTTCTTTATGATATTTTTTGTGACAAATTTGGAGATCTTCAAAATTTATCCATATGACATATGGTGGTAAATAAAAAGGAAGTTTTTATTGATGTCTGACCATTAGTTACTTAGGAAAATTTTGGCACTTACCAAGTGCACTACCACCCTTGTGCCTGGGTCCTAAATGTCTTCTATGGGGAATGCAAATCCTAACTTGTAATATCCTAGGATATTTGAGACCCTCTCTACTTATAAATCATCATCCATCATCTCCCTTATATTTTCCCCTATGTAAGGTAACTCCATGATTCTAATTATGTGGTTTGAAAAAATTCTCATGCACCTTCTAGTAAAATAGAACTAGTCACCATGCACCCATGAGAGAAGGAAATGCACCTGGTCTTTTATCTTGCCAAAGCTTGGAAGATCAAAGAGTTACATTTCACTCATGTTTTTTAACTTGTATCTAATAGAGACATCAAAAATAGTGGTGCCTACCTTTTCCTTTTTCCCTAGATCCACCATCTTATCTTTGTTCAACTCTTGTACATTTTTGTTTGTTATACGGTTGTAGTCTTTTAACTTACATGGGAAAAGGATACACACTTTTCCCCTACCATGACTTTTGGTGGGTACTCCATTTTTTAGTAGGCAAACTTTTCACTCATAGTTAGATCAATCTCTTTGATCCTAACTCCTACAATTTTCACCTCAAATTTTGTGCTGTCTACTTCTCTCATTGCTTTTGATTTATTCTCATCCCTATGAACTTTTAACACTTTTGTGCTCAGTATTTTATTCCCCATTTTGAATTTTATATTTTTAAAGTACAACTAATTGATCCTACCAAATATCAAAATGGTTTTTGGTCTACTTTAAAATTGTGGGAAATATGATTATGTGTTCGGATTTTGATCTTCCTACCTCTTCAATGGTAGATTGGTTATCCTATCACAACCTATACTTTCTTGATTCCCCTTAAAATTTGGTCTAATTTCCTCCTCTTCACATTAGGGATAAACACAATTACTTTTCATTATTTTTCTCACACTTAAGAGGGATGTGGTGAAGTTATTTTTCTCTTTGGTAACATTTTCTCTTTCTAGTAGCTTCAGATCCTTTATTTGATCTCTTGAAAATAATAAGTAAACCACCTAACTCTACCAAAATTTGTCTTATAAAATATTCTCATATACCAAGTTGATGGTTGGCATCATTGAGATTCTCAAAATATGCTAAAATCTACCATCATATACTCATTAATGTGGATCTTTGTTTTTCTACCATCATTCTATAACATTAACTCTTGTAATGGTTTCTTCATAAAACTAACAAGAAATTCAAATGGTCACATCCCACCAAATATTGGGTTGGTTTCAAATATATAAATGGTAACTTCCTTGTGATTTTTTAATCTTGGTGTGACCCTCACATTCTTTCTAGTTATCTGTTTCTAGCATTTCACATGCATGCAATTCAGCCTCTCAAGTTCCATCTCTTCTTTGGTGATGCACTTACTTTCAAGCATGTATCATTGTCTCAATTAACTTTTATATACTTTAATGTCTCTTATTTTGGCCTTCCCTACCCCATACAAATCCTTGTGTTGATATTCCAATACCTCATTATCTTCTCTTGGTCTCTTATGCATGAACACCTTCATGTTCACTTTACTAGTCAAATTATACTTATAATTCAATTATCTTGGTGGAATTCACACACATCTAAAAACTTAGGTGTATAGACATAGGTTCTTACAATGTGAAGAAAATCAACTCACCTAATTAGATTTATGTGAGTAAAAGTGTTAATAATGATATATTGTGGGCTTGAAAGTGACACACTTATTCAAAAAACACAAAAGAAACAAAACACTAGGCAAAGATTTGGATTGTGATAATTTTATTATGGTCACAATATAAAGTGCCTAACTTTTGAATAGAAAGATGATGTTAGAGGGTAAAATCACCATTCTAGTGATGGTATAATTTCAATCTGTTGATGTTGAAATTCTTGGGGAATATTTCACCAATCAATGTGTATAGCTTGCATGCATCAATATCCAAGATGTTTTGGATTACATAAGGCCCCATTCACCTAATCTATAGTTTTACTAAGTTCCTTGGGTACTTATAATTATATAAAAGGACCAATGTACCTTCTATAAACACCTTTCCCTTGATGTGCTTATCATGCCATGTATTTTGGTAGGATTTCTCTATCTATTAGCTCTATCATGCCTAGGTGCATGACTCATCCAACCTCTCCAAATATTCCAAGCATGTGCTTAATGAATCTTAGTCATCCAATTAACCAAAACATGCAATGCACAATGAGGGAACTAAGAACTACATAGTAAAATGGGGTCTATTCCAAATACCATTTCAAATGTTGTAGCCTTGATTAGACACTTGTATGTCATATGATAGGCCCATAATATAGCTAACATGTAGTCATCCCAATCCTTATGACCAAAATCACAGATTTTTGTTAGGCACGTTCAAAATATTTTATTGAATTCTTCTATGGTTCCATTATCCTAGGGGTGGTAGGTTTTAATTTTATAGTGCACCACCATATACTCAAATAATAGGATCTAAATTATTTCATTGAAATGTGTGCCATAGTCACTATTCAAGTTGAAAAAACACCAATACCTACTAATAATGTTTTACCAAATGAATCTTGTTGCCATCATGGCTATACAATCTTTTGTTGGAATTGCTTCTACCCACTATGTAAAATAATATGTAGCATCCATAATGTACCTTGTGTCTATTCACCTCATAGAAGGAGTAATATGCCCAACAAAATTAATGGCCTATTTTTTAAATGATGCCTCTACAAGGATGGGAATGAGGGGCATCTCATCTTGGTGGTTTGGCTTTCCTATCTACTAGTAGATGTCACAATTTTTTTAATATTCTTTTGCATCATTAAACATAGTTGGCCACCACAAGCTTGATTTTAAAATTTTTTACATTATGGAATCTCCAACATAATATTCTCCAAAAATACCATCATATACTTCTTATAGTAATTATTCCCATTCATGCTCTAGGACACATTGGTGCATGATATCATCATAGCCCAATTTATATAGTTCCCTAATAATGAGTTAAAATAGGGTGGAAAAAAATATGATCTACTTCTTTTCTTTAGTTGTCATGGCCTAAGGCATATATTTAAAGGTAAAAAATGCTATGATCTCTACTAAGTCTTTTCAGATTGATTCAATCCTATATAGTTGTGTGTCAGACATATCATCTTTAATTGGTGCTACCACATCTCCAAAGTTAATGCAAGATAGATGGTTTGGCCCTAAGTTTTGATTTTTAGGTTTGAATACAAAAAAAAATTTAAACTCTTGTAAAAATATGTTCTATCATCAAATGCACCTATGAAAAATGGGATTGTTCACCAAGTACTTAAGTTCTTCATGATTAGTAAAGAAAAAAATTGGGATCACTAAAAAATACTATCTAAATGTATATAGGGTGTAGACCATGGAAAGTGCCTCATGCTTAGTTATGGTGCAATTTTGTTCTAACTTGGTCAGGTTCTTACTTGTAGAATAAATAGGATGACCCATTTTCCCTTCTCTTGGTTGTGATAGAATGGCACCAATGGTAGTACCATAATCATTGACATGGACATGGAAGGTATTCACCTAGTTTGGAAACATTAATATCAGTGCACTTGCCAACTTTAGCTTTAGTGTCTCAAAAGCATCCTCTTGTGTCATTCCCTAATAGAAAGGGACATCCTTTTGTAATAGTTTCTCTAGTGGCACCACAATCCTAGCATAATTCCTTATAAATTTATTGTAATATCCATAATACCCAAGAAAGGCATGGATGTATTTATGCATTGATGGTTTTTGAATTTGAAGGATGATTATAATTTTGGCTAGATCAATGAGCAGATCATCCTTGTAAATGATGTGCTTAAGCAATGTACCAAATGACATCATAAAAATACATTTTTTGAGATTCAAAGATATTTGTAACTATCATCACCTTTAAACATTAGGTGAAAATTATCATAATGATATTTTAAAAATCCATACACTATCCAATCATATAAATACATTTAGAGCAACTTATGAATAAATTATTTCAATACGGTGATCACCACATGGGAGAAAACTGTTGGCACATTCTTCATCCCAAAGGGCATAATGTTATATGCAAAACATATACACTCAGTTATAAAGGTGGTTTTCATCTTATCTTCCTCCTTGATCTAGACTTGATGATAATCTAAAAATCCATTACTAAACACGTATATTTTGCAACTTACTATTCCATTCAATACTTAATTTGTGAGTAGCATTGGGAAGGGGTTGGCCATGCAAGTGACATTAAACATCCTCAAATCAACACAAATTTGAAATCACCCATCCTTATTTACAATGATAACCATGGGGATGACCCATTCAAACTCCTAAAATAGGTAAATAATTCCTATAGATAACATGTCGTTAATCTTAGTTTTGAGCTTGGTATGAAGGTTTAGGTTCATTATGTAGGGTTGCTTCTTGACTGGTCTTGCATCATTGACTATTTTGATGCTCATATTCTCAAGGGATGGGTATAAATATTTCATATCCTTATATTTTTATAATAGTAGGTCTTGGAATTCTTTTAGTAGATCAATAATACATGTCAATCTTGTGTCAGACCAATAGGTACCTAGAGTGGCAATTTTGGGATCCCCCTTAGAGCTAATATCTACCTTGGTAGTTTTTTAAAGTGATTGTTAATGTTCATGCTTCTCTTGGTATGAATATGTGACTTATATACTTCTCTTAGATTTCTCTACTCAAATATTGGTAGGTTCTTTTTCTTTTAGGGAACCATCCTTATCTTAGTGCACTAAAGTATTATCTCCTACCAAATTCTTCTAGTTGCACACTTTTCAAGTGTCATAATATTCATCACTAGAGTCATTGTTCAGAATTTTTTATTCAAAAAAGGTTTTGATTAATAACCATATTTAACTGAACATGTCCCTTAGGTATTATTCTACTATAGCAATGCCCTCAAACACTAACCTTAAAACTATCTGTAATGAGACAATTAGTTCAATATTTTTTGAATAAAATAAGGTATGATAAAACACTCCTTAAGTGTATCCTAGTCTGCTATTTCATGGTGCATATAATTGACTACATACTATGCTCATGCCTAGGTCTTTAAGGTTATGTAGAAGGCATGCACCGATATATTTCTTGGGGTGTCTTCACCACAAATAGTCTTTGTTTCTTCACAAAGTCATACATGTGCTATGGGGTTAGAGTTACCAGAGTAAGCTAAAATGTCTAGGTCCTTGTTACTTTTTCCAAATCTAGTGAAAATTTCCACTTTGACATCCTACAAAGTTGGTAAGATAGAATTACATGCTGCCCACTAGTGAGTGATAGTAATTTTCAATATGTACATCGGTTCACCCATTTTATCTACCTCCTTTGATATGCATGAGTCAATGTCATGGATATAACCTTCAACAAGATTAATTCCTTAATACTTTTGGAGTGAAATAAGCTTTCCCTTACTAATGTAGAACACTATTTTTCCACTTTACTTGGAATAAAGGATCCATAGTTTAGGAGCATGATGAATTTGTATCTAGACTATCTTTTCCAATTTTGGTGCCTTTGTTTGTACCAAGCAACATTATCATCCTATTGATTCATATGCTTCCTTGACCCATCTATCAAAAGTAAAATATATGATTTTTTAGGATATCTATCCATCCACCTAAGAGAGTATTTTTTTAATTATTTGGCTCTAAGATCTCACTGCCTTGCACTATGATGTTATAGATATGGTTGGTTTTTTCTTCAATATCTATGCTCTCAACATAGGGGGGCCCTTGGTCATTTGAAATAGATATGACTACTATCTCCTTTCTATTCTCAAAGGTCATATAACACCTTTTGAAGCACATATCTTCATTATTAGAATAATACCATGGCCTTCCTAGAAGTAAAAGGTAGTTGTCATACTCCACTAACTCTATTACTTCAAAGTTAGCACAATATTTGACACCCATGATGTCTATAATGACACTTTTTAAAGTCTGATAGATTACACCTAGGTCTTATTGGCCATGAATAGCACATGAGGGGAAGGTCTCAAAGTTGGGATACCCATTTTTTCCCAAGAAATCTTCATCAAGACATTGACTTTGGTGCTTGTGTCTACAAGAACCTCATAGATAGACCATCTATCAATAGTGGCATCCACCAGGAGTTATAGTTCATATTCAAATTTTTGAGTGTATTAGACTTCTTATACCCTATCTATACATGGCATAAAAAACTCAAATATATTTTAACCTACATGTCACAAGATTAAGTTCTTAAATAGGGGTGGCATACCCTCAATCTACAAGAGGTGTAGGATCTTGATCAATTCTTGTACTTCAGCCTCTCGATTATCCTGCTTCTTTCAACCCATGGTAGTCTACACTTCTAGGTCTTGTGCTAATTAGATATCCCATTGCGAGTTTTGGATTATGATCATAGCCTACTATAGTATGTCCTTAGAATGTGTTGGGTCTAGATAAAATGTAGCTTTTGGTTTAGGCCACATTATGCATTCTTTTTTACACTTATTCCCATACTCAAGGCATAACTTAGGTACTGACACATCTAGAGACTAAGTGGTGATCCCACTTTGAGTAGTTTCTTGCACCTTAACTTACATTGTGCATGTAGGTTACACCTTTGGGGTCCATTTTTAAATCTTCTACTCCTATTTAATCATCAATACACCCTTGTCTATACCAAGCCTTCCTTGGATTAACTTTTTATAAACCTTAGGGAAGTATTAAGCCTTACATTTCCTTTGAAAATACCAAAAAGTGGGATGCATAGGGAAGCCACACTAATAATTCTCTATTAAGACACATTTATAACATGAGCATGATAATAAACTTCTACCATCACATCCTCTATCTTGTGTTCTAGTGCCTTACTAAACCTAAAATCTTGCATTATATTGCCCATATCCATCATTCCCTTAATTTTCTTTCCTTCCCACAACTTTTGTATCATATCATTTGCCCCTTTCCATGTTTTTGTTCATTTTATCAATCACCTATAAGTCAATGGTAGTATGGGTGTAGGTATCTCACAAATAGTAATAAAATATTGTGTTGACTTGGATAACACACTACAACAAAGGAAAGTTTTTCTTTTCATATGCTTCTTAACATACTTCATAACTTAGAATCTGAGAATGAACATTTCTCTATGGATAGTTAGTTATATTATGGAATTCTACTTCATAAACAGTGCACCATATTCCACTTCAAGTGTCATGTATAGAGTTGGTGGTAAGATTTTAGAGCTAGGACACCATAGATTTAATTTTCACCTCCATAAATTAGCTAATCTTAGTGTTTGTACTTCTAACTACCTTATCTTTGAGAATGACTTCAAGCTCTTATTAAGGTTTTATAAAAAAATTCATGGAAAACACCTTTTGGAATTACTAAGCAATCCCAAATGGACCACTATGCATGTTGAGAATGGTGAATATCATATGGTAGCTTTGATAGGAGAGTTTTATACCATGCATCATACAAGTGCACACTCTCTATGAGTCATTGGGTAATATATCTCATCACAATGATGCTCTGTTGTTTGAACTCCAAGATAAAAAAAACTTATTTAGGAATTCATCTTTTAAGGTATCATAGTTAATCATGTCTTGGTTGGGATTAAAATTTTTATACCAGGTGTGGGTGAGATCAATTAAATTGGTTTTAAATTGAATAGCCTTGCACTTTGATTAGGATATGTCTCATTCATGCCAATATAATTCATAATTCAACACATGTTTTATAGCATTTTCCACACCACAATAATTTGGGATGTATATAACCATTTCATAGTAGATGTACTATAAGGGTGCAAATGGTACTTGTGGTGACTATCCCCTCATCACCTCCCATACTAGTGGTAGTTCTATTATATCATGGATGTTACATCCTCCTCTTGGTGATTTTCCTCCTATGCCTCTAGCCCTAGTGGTAGGCATTGGTCCCATCATTCCTATTGGCATAGTTGATGCCCCTAATATTGTGCTACTTATTTGTGGCACTAAACCACTTCTTGTGGGTTGGTGCCCACCTTATTACTAATATTGGCTATGTTGGCATGATTTAATTCAAGTTCAATTGTGGTGAGCTTATTCTCAATGGACAAGAGAGAGTTTTTATCACCTCTTTGTATGGAATAATTTGTTCAATAATAAAGTTACAATCTAAATATATAAAACATCTAATATTTGAGGCATTGGTAGGGTTAATAATATCATATGTACCATCTTTAAGTGGGGGATTCAACATATGAGAATGTTCCATAGGTTCAAAGGTTTAAGGTGCATCAAGTGTATCTATACTCACCAAATTATATAGGAACTCAATGAATTCCACACTTGTCAAGTATTGAGTTTCGTCTATCACTTCATTAAACCTCTCATCTTCATACTAGTTATTTTTAAGAGATCCTTCCCCATGCCCTTCTCATCCATTTCAAGTCCTCTCAGTACTTCCAGGTTTAAGATCTTCCATCATTTGATGTCATATCTTATTGTAGTCTTATCTTCTAAGCTCTCAGAGGTCAATTAGCTCATCTCCTTCCATCATTCCTATCTTACACATCCCTCTCTTCCCCTTTTCACAACTCATACATGAAATTATTTTATCCTTTCATTAGCAAAGTTTCAAAACCATAATCAACCATTAGCTTCTTGAGATCTATTCCAAACTCCTCCATGAATGTGTTTTTAGGGTTGTGTAAGAAATGGTACTCTACTTGATTAGGGAATGAATAAATTGATACTACAAACTCAAGCACACAGCTATTCAGAGCTCCTTACCACCAATTATCCATAGATCTAGTCCAAAGAGCATCCAAGGTCCTAAGATTCTCTAGGCACTCCTTTGTACACTCATCACCATCCATAGCTTCTTATTTTATGGGTTAAATATGGAACTAACCATTTGTACACATGCTCAGGTAACTCAAATAAAAAGACCTCATACAAAACATCATATAGGTTATCCTAAACCCATTTTCTTCACTTTTATCCTTTGTAGGTTGGATGCTTCTATAAAAAAATATTTACCACCTGGTGCACTCTATAGACACCTAAATATATCCACCAATAACCTCCAATTTGGATTTTGGCCAATTTCCACCCAAAATGCATAATTTGGCCTAAAAACACCGAAACACTCTAAATGATGTGAAACTGACATATTCAAGTGTCTATTTTGTCCATGGTATCCCTAAATGAGGAAATGCAATTTATGGGCCAAAATAACTTTGATTAGATCATTCTGAGTCAAAGTGCTAATTTTTCACCTAGGTGCTCTAGATTTCTCTTTCTTATCAAATCTTCTACACAAAACACCTGCCTTTTTTATTTTTTATTAGTAACACCCTAAGTGGGAATATTGTTCCAATGAATCTGACATTGCCTTCCAATTCTAATCTAGTCAAAATTTAGACCAATGAAAAGGCATTCTAATCAATTTGAGTAATTTGTCCATAAAATACTTAAACATGCTTAAGAGATAATTAACCCAAATCAAGGTATAATTAATAATTCCATGGAAAATTGTTTAAAAATTGTTTTTATAGATTAAAATTAAATATCTACTTTATTAGGTGACCTTATTTCTTGGGAAGACATCCCTAGGCCATAAATGCCACAAATATCAAGATTTATGCCCTCCATGCCTCATCAATACCTTCCATGATTCCCTCCATGCCTCTTAATTACCCCTTTTTCCAATGTCATGATGAGTATAATTATAAACTTAATTCCAAAAATTGAATTAATCCTCAACCACACATCTCAATCTCAAGATGGATGCTTCAAGTTGATTCTAGACATTCTCAAAAATCTATAAATAGAGAGGCCATGAACATCATTTCTAAGCTATTTTGGTGAAAAGTTATAATACAAAAATATCTTCAAGAATCTATTGAAATTAGTGTTACCATGAAAAATTGATTCCAATTCAAGCCAAGCCATAAGCCAAAGGTGCAAAAGAGAGATGGAGGTAGACAACCTTCCATTGCTAAGGAGTCCATGAGCACAAAGCTGAGGAAGCCACTACAAAAAGCATTTTGGAGCATCCAAGAAAGGTAAAAGATGTTTCTTTTACATTTTAATTGTGTTTTTTACTCATATTTTTTAACTAAGCTCTCCCTAGTGTCTAGGCCTAGAGATGTTATGCTAGTTAGTGTGTTTCTTTCATTTTGTAACCATCCTCTCTTAAGTCAAATTCCTTGATCACATATGACATGCTTGGTAGGACTAGACACATCCCACACATGAAGAAAATCATTTTGTAGCTTTAAAATATTCATTTGGACCATTAAAACTCTTTCAAATTGATTTTCTAACTTTATTTTGCCATTTTTATTTGCTACAAGTTTACAAAGTAACCAAGGTCAGCTAGTAAGATTGACATCAGTTGGATAGCTTAATCGACATTAATTAGTAAAAATAACATCAGTTGGATACCTATCATCAGTCATATTGGTATAACCAATGTCAATTAGATAACCATGATCAATTAGAAAATGTAACTGTCATTGATTATATAATTGACATTAGTCACTATGTTTTTCTTAAAACATAGACTTGAGAGCTCTTTTTTTAAAGTTCATTGCATCAAACCTAAAATAGATTCAAGGCTAAAGGACATGCTAACATTTTTTCTGTAGTACCAAGCTTTAAATTTTCTAAAAACATGTTTAAATCACCTTTTGCATGCTTAAAAATCAATTAAGAACCTTGTTTTGGTGTTTAACAAAAAAATTTAGATGTTTATGGTGAATGTTTTCAAAAATTAGAACTAAGACCAAGGGGTCAAATGAACACTACCTCATTTTCCATTTGGGCTTAAAAATGAACTCACCTTTTCAAAGATTTTTGTATTTAATTGGTTGTTTAGATTAATTTTTTGTTTGGCAAGAAGAGGGATGTTGTGTGTATGCTCTTCCATTTGTCCCCTTTAGGGAACCCTTGGAATCAAAAGTGTCATTCCTATTGCAAGTATCCTAATCCAAAGCCTATAAAGAAAGTCATCTAAAGCACTCCCCAAAAACTCATCAAAGTTTGGGTGGCCTTGAAAATGACCCTAAAGTCTTTCTAACTTCATGCTTTCTTTATTTTTATGCAAACTTGGCTTGCAAGGGGGACTTCATCACCTCCCATGAGTTCTTTAGGGAAGCTTTGACCTAGGTTTTCACGTCTTAGAATGGAATTCATTTGGATCCTAATTGGAGTTACACATGGGATGTAGTGGCACTTTGGACATTGCACTACACTGAGTGAACAACAAGATGTAGTGGTTACAAAAAGGACTAGACCTTTTTTCAACAAGCCAAGTGATATGAATCCAAAATATGTGCTTTTATTTTGCATTGTTTGGTGTGAAAGTCATTGTGTAATTGATTCCTATAGAATGTTCTGAAACTTGTTAGATTTTAGACAAATCCCCACTTACCATGGAAGTAGTGTTGGTGTAAGGTGTGCATCAAGGTCCATGTAATAGTACTATCATTTGAGAGAATGGGTGTGTAAAAACCCTATTATGTATTTACTTTTGGATGAACACTTAAAATCCTCTCAAATGATGTATATTGATGGATTCTAATAATACCAAGCAACCTTGTCAATTTAGGATCTAAGAGTGATTAATTAGTTGGTATTGTCCTAGATTAGAGTATTGAGTCAAAACTTGGTGTAAAACAACAATTCAAACCAAGCACATAGTCCTAATTTTCCTTTGATTAAAGGGGTGTTATGCTACCCATGTGAGAGAATCAATTTTCATTGTTCAAATTTCATCAAAATCTTGAAAGTCATATCATCCACTTTGGCACAATTATGTTGCCCAATTGAGTCTAGACCTTTACCAAAGTTGTTTAAAGTCCTTCACTTATAATCTAAATTTGAAATTTGACATTTATAAGTTCATAGGGGATTTTTTAAGTGGGTTCACGATTTTCACTAAACTTAAGGGAACTTAGGTTCAATTTCCAATTTGGGTTGAAGGCCATTTTAGACTTATAATCATTATCACCATTTGATATAATTAAGCCATTTTGTGCTAAACACTTACACTTTGAGTCTATGCACCATAACATTTTGAGTCAATAAAAGTAGGGTTATTCTATCAAAATTTTGGAAACTTATCTTTGCCTTAGAATGATTTTTGAAATAAATTTTTTTGTCACACCTTTTAGGTAATATAGCATCATTACACTACCTAAAACATTTCAAATATTATTTCATAGACCCTCTTGCATATAATTCAAATTTGTTCCTACATTTTCATCCCAATCTGAGTGTACTTTTGTGATCTTTTATCTAAAATAGCTATAATATTCACTTTTGTCTAGCTTGTTTGTCAAAAGAACCAAGTTTTATACCATTTTTTGTGATAAAATAAACTATTTCTAAAGTACCTTTTGTTTCATACCTTATACCTAGTTCATCAATTTCATGTCCAAGAATCAAATGCCTAGTGTTTTTTAGAAGTCTTTCAAATCTATTAGATTAAAACTTTCATCTATTTCAAAGTCTAGCTTTTGACATCATTTGGCCAAGAGTCCTAGCATATGCATTATTTGAGCCTAGCTTTTGACATCATGTTTGGCCAAAAGACCTAGCAACTTTTAAATTCCTAGATTAGACTAATTTGAAACACTTCAACCTTAGAGTTTGGCATTTTTATTTTTTATCCATTTCCTTACTTATATTTGTGTGAATAGTGAAATGTTAGATACTTCATGCTAGCTTGTTTCCTCAAAAATCTATGCATAAACCTTTTGATCCTTTTGATGAATCTAGACCAAGTTGGAACATCATTTGTTTTATATTCTATTATTTTTAGATTTTTTAGAACTGTTTGAACTTTTATCATAAAGAATTTACTATGGATACTAACATGTATTCCTACACTCTTAGTGGACTCATGTACAATCTAGGGATTATTAATGTAGTTGCACAAGAAGAAATGGTGCAAGACCCCTATACAGATAATATTTTTTATGAGATGGATTCTTATCCCTCTTATAATACTCAATCAGGGGCACAAGGCCAAGATCTATTAGCTAATTATTTGGTTAACACAACACCTTATTTATAATAAGAATAAGAACAAACTACACAATACCTAGCTATAATACCCACAATGGATGAGCCAATTGTTCAATAGTCATATTCTACTAATATGGCTTCCATGTATAATCCATTTTTGTTTGATCGACATTTTTTCGAGAACAAAGATGAGATTTTGGTTAGAGCCATAGAGGTAGGGGATAAGTTTCCAGCAAACTTCCCCCATTAAAATTTACCAAGTCTAGTAATAGTTCCCCATAATATCATTTACGATTAACATGCTTCTTCTAACAATCTTATGGCTCTAGTCCAAACAACATAACAAGATCCTAATATATCTAATCAAGGAAAAAACATCATGGAAGATCACTTTAACCAAATGTAGACAACATATCAAACCTACCTAAATCTAGCATGTGACTTCAATTAGATGAACATGGTGAGTAAGCCTCTCATTGACCTAATTCCTTCAACAAGAGTGTTGATAGAGTTAACTAGACAAGAGAATTTGAATTTTGGCCCATTCATACAAATTGTTTTGGTAGATAACTTGATGCATATGCCTGTTATTGAAGCAATGTCTTCGAACTCTACACAAAATAGTGAACCAAATGTAGTAGATAATGTGCAAACAACATCCACTCCTAATCAAAATGGCATTAATGCATAAACAACTAGCCAACAACATGTGCCTATAATTAATCCCATGGGTAGATCATCATACTAGGGAATAAGATTTTTTACACCCCAAACTCAACTAGTTGTGTCCTCAAGTGTAAGACCTATAGGATTAGGTAAGTAAACAATGACTAATGTCACACCTCAATGTTAAAATGTGATGAACCCTACTCCTCCTCAACAAGTAATGAGTAGTATTATATAATAGTAGACACAATCTAGTGTATCAACATAACAAAGGACAAACACATTTCCACCTCAATCAGGGGCAACAAATGTCCCACCTCCCCAGGTAACAATGAACATACCTCTTCAATCATAGAGTAATATGCCAATCCAAAACCAAGAAATAACTAGTCAACAATGTGAAAATATTGGTCAGCAATAGATGTTGAATCTATAACATATTTTAACTTCCTCATAGGCATTTTTTCAATAAAGAGGTCCCCATATTTCTGAAGTACATACTAGACAACCATTGGTTTAAGATGCATGATAAATTTAGAGACAGGGTCTTAGACCACAAGTTCCCACTCAACAATAAAGTTTGATTAGTCGACAATATGTCCCTTTTCAACCAAATTAGGCATAGTATAGTTATATCCCTCCATCCTAACCATAAAATTCTCCAATTCAAACCTTTATCACCAACCCAAACTAGAATATCATGTAAGCAATTATGCAATTTCAAGTACATCTTAGTCCATATATGCATATTCCTGATCCATTCCCCAATGAAACCCATGTATCCCAATAGGTATATATATCATACCTTAGTCAAAGTGTCCCACTTGTGACCTTCCAACCATCTACCCAAACTAATATTCTCCCTCAAACCAATGTTCCTTCTAGTTTGCTATCCCAAGAAATGCAATAAATGAAGGATGCAATTACTACCATTCAAGCTAGTAAATTGATTAAAAAGTTCAAGTTGGATGATGTGTGTTCCTACCCATTCAACATGCAGTATTTGAATATACCATTTCCTCTAGGATATGAATCACAAAAACTCAACAAATACAAAGGGAAAGGTGACCCTAAGGCTCATTTGACCAAATTCTTTATCACATGTCAATCAGTGGCATATAGAAAAATTTACCTTTTATTGTTGTTTCTAAGGGGTTTGGCTATACAATCCTTGGAGTGGTTTTTAAAGTTTTCCAAAAATTTAGTAACATATTTTGATGATCTTTCTAATAAGTTTGTGTAGCACTTTTCCTATAATCTTGATAATGATATTTTATTAGTGGACTTGATACAAGCAAAGCAAAAAGTGTTGAGAGTTTTGTAAGTTATCTATAGTTATGGAGAGCCCTTACAAGACATTTCACTCATAGTTTACTAGATAAACAATTAACCACTGTGTTTACCAAAAATTTACATAGTGAGATAGCTTATCATTTGTAATTACAATGTGCACATACTTTCAAGGAAATCATTGAAAAAGGCTTGTTAATTGAGAGAGTGCTCATCAATAAAAGATTTATCAAGATTAATTAAACTAATCAAACTAAAGGTACCAATTAGGGTAATTACCAACATCTCATTCAAGCATCAACATCACAACCAACATAGGCTAATAACCAAGAAAGATCAAAGCAATTCAATTACAATAGGAATGTTATGGAAAATGGAGTAACTGAATCTTGTCATGTCTAAATAGTGAAAACATCATCTACACCACCTTTTTATTTTAATCCTACCCAATAAACTCTCCATCCAATACCACAATCATAACAACTAAGACCTACACAATAAATACAATAGTCATTACCATTACAAACCCCTTCTCCTAGGAGAACTATGCCTATACATCATGTCTTTAGTGACCTAGGAGAAGCTATTGAGTCTATTTTTTTCAAGCTTGCTACTACTAATATGATTAGTTGGATTATACCAAATCATTATCTATAAGGCATTCCTTATCTTGATTGGTATCATGAAAATGAATTCTGTGACTATCATCAGGTTAACAGGCATAATGTATAAAGATGTGTCCAAATCAAGCATTTAATTGAGAATATGTTGGAGAATGGGGAGATAAAATTGGATAATGATGCTTACACTTCCAATATAACTCTTTATATTTATCAAAACCCCTTTCTCTAACATAACAATTGGCAACAACAAAATGATTAGCAATAACAATAATAATAGCTAGTGCAGTAGCAAAATCAATAGTATCAAAATCAAAGGCCAAACCAACAAAATTAACAAAATTAGTAAAATAACCCATAATGATATAACAATAGACAAAACCAAGGTCAAAATTTTAACAAACAACAAACCTACCATGAAATTTCACATGACTAAAATAGGGTTCTAGGTCATATTATAGGGGGTAGCATTAATACCATCTCCATTAATCCTAGACTAAGCACTAATTAGCCTAGACCATTGCTAAACAACAACATTTAGCCAAATTACATGTATAATCCTTATTTAACTTGGGAATGCATATAGGCAAACAAAAATACTAGGACTTCTCCTTTTAGACCTTACATCGATAACTTGTCCTTGAAATGTGACCACATGTGAGTGCACTGACAACTGAGACTTTTCTTGTCTAGTCCACATCATTCCCAACATTGGTTAACAATAATGGTATAGTATTTAATACTAATTGTGCAATCACAACTCAAAGGTCAAATATTACTATCCCAAGATCACAACCATCCATGACTTTGTCTATCATCCAGCCAACCATTTAGCCTCTGAATAAACCATTCATTACTAACCAAGATAAAAAGTTTGATATTGTGGAACAATTGTAGAAGAAACTAACAAAAATTTATATTTTAGATTCACTAAAAATGTCAATAATCCAAAATTACATATTGAAATATTTTTTGACCCAATCCACTATTTCTAATGATATATCCCTTGCTAAATTTCAATCTTTAGTCAGGCACCTAGCTTCAGCCCAACAAGTTACATTCAACCAAAGTGATTTGTCTTCCCTTGGACCAATCCATAATAATACATTATACATAGAAGTTTTTATAATATGGAATTAAGTGAAATGTGTCCTTATATACAATGGATCCAACCTCAACATAGTGTCTCTTAAATTCATCAAGCTTCTTGGGTACACAATGATAGATCTTCAGCTAGAAACAATAACCATCAAAGCCTATGATAATTAGGAAAGAGAATCAAAAGGCACCATTAGTTGTCCAATTATCATTGGGCCTTTAACCCATGATACACTTTTCCATGTGCTACATCTTGAGTTATCATACAATATGCTTCTAGGCAGGCCTTGGTTACATGAGATTCATGTAGTCTTGTCAATGTTGCACCAATGTATCAAGTTTTCCCACTCAAGGATGGAAGTGAACATTCCAAGAGATTTACACCCATATGAACATTGCAATCATATTGAGGCTGAATTTCAAAGATATAATTATCAATACAACATGAATCCAAGTTCCAAATAGGATAAAGGAAAGGCTATACTTATTAATCCTTTACTAGATAATTATATAGATCCTAGTATCTTGGATTCCCTTTCCTACATGCTACCTCCTAAATCTTCTAATCATTTCACCATTTTATATAATAGATCAAAAGAGTATGTGACCCATGATATGTTTCATATTACCAATATTCCTTAGAATTTGAAAACCTTTGGGCAACCTAAAGTCACCCCACACATGCATTAGAAATAAAAATACAAAGATAAGGGACCTATCACATTTGTACCATCATCTAGCCTAGAACCTAACCCTCTTAAAAGGGATAAATCATGGTTATATAATGACAACAAAGCTGATTATTATAAAAATGTAAAGTATCCTATTCCCAAATGGATCATGGAGCATCACAATTATGAAGGAAGAGGCCTCAAACTGAATTAGCAAGGAACCATTGAGCCATTTTCCATTAATAAGTATGAAATACCTTATGGAATTGGATTTAAACCACATGGGGGTGACCCCATATGTGTTATTCAAAATCCATCACCAATGACTAGTGATGATGATGTGAACTAAAAAGTAGAGTTCAATCATTAAATCTTCTTTAATGACCTAGCTAAAACCAACCTATTTGATAACCATGCCATTTGAAACCTTACCTTAGCCATTCATCACAACCCTTTGCCATTATATTATCCCTAATTGATAGACTAGGACCAACAAGAATCCAGTCTATTTATTGATGAGTTCTAGAATGATGAGGCATTTTATGACTTTTTAGGCCTTAGAGACAATTTTCCATTGGGAGATCACAAATCATGATTCTCAATCACATTGAATCCTATAGCCTATTTTGGAGAGTGATTGAACACCCTTATCCAAAAAAAAAAGTAAAACATTGATGTCCCAAAGTGAAAACCTCTTTAAGGCACTTTTTGACCAAGGAAAAAGTAAATATAAATGTCAATCTAGTAGTGAAAACCTATTTCAGGTGTCATTATATGGGGGTGTTCAATTTTCTTTGAATTTAGACTAGGAGACCACCAATGATGAACTTGCTTGTGGATCTGAGTTTAGATTTGAGAAACAACAAGTATTTGATCAAATTATTTAAGAATTTTAGATTATTTCTATGACATGGCTATATCTCCCATTAGGGGACTTAGATTCATCATGCGTAGGAGAAGTTGAAGATCAATTACTAATGGAGGACCATGACATAATTCAATAGTCCAAGTCATTGCCTACTATCCTAGAAGATGGTTCAACCCTTCTAGTCAAAGATACAATAAAGGTAAATATTGGGAGTCCATCAAACCTAAAATAGATAAAATCAGGAGCATTCCTCACTAAGTAGGAACATGACATCTTTATAGCTCTATTGAGAGAATTTGTAGATACCTTTGAATGGGCCTATTCTGACATGCTAGGTTTAGACCCCACCTTGGTTCTACACCACCTTATGGTTAATCTTAATGCCAAACTAGTAAAACAAAAGTTATGTAAAATGAATCCTTACATTATTGTATTAGTAAAGAAAGAGTTGGAAAAACTCTTAAAAGTAAGATGTATCCAATCTATTGACTACTCAAAATGGATCTCTGATATGGTACCTATTAGTAAAAATCCTAAAGGGATCATAATTTATGCTAGTTTTTGAGAAATCAACAAAGCTTGTCCTAAAGATGATTTTCCCTTGCCTAATATTGACATGATCATTGAATCCATAGTAGGTTATGAAATGCTTTCTCTCATGGATGGATTTTCAAGATATAACCAGATCAAAATATCACCAAAAGACTAACATAAAATAGCATTCACCACTTCATAGGGAAATTTTTGTTATTAGGTAATGACATTTGGACTTAAGAATGCTAGAGCTACATATCAAATGGTCATGACTATCATATTCCATGATATGATGCATGATATAGTTGAAGACTATGTCGATGACATATTAGGAGAGTCCAAAACTAAGGCTGACCATCCAGTAGTACTGCATAAGATATTTGAAATATTATGGGAGTATGAAGTCAGAATCAATCCAATGAAATGTGTGTTTGGTATAAATTTAGGCAAACTACTTAGCTTCATTGTGTCTTGTAGATCTATTGATGTTGATCCAGCTAAAATCCATGCTATAATTGAGATGCCACCACTAACTAATTTAAAGCAACTCCATAGTTTATAGGGTAAGATCTAGTCAATCTAATGCTTCATCTCTCAGTTAGTAGACAAGTGTCATTCATTTACACACTTTTTTAATAAGGTAGTTACATTTCAATGGGATGATCACTTCAAAATAGATTTTCAACAACTCAAAGACTATCTTGTTAATCTGCCTATTTTATTCCTCTTATGCCAAGAAAGCCATTCTTGTTATACCTATCAGCTATTGACCATGCTCTAGGGGAACTCTTGGTTCAACATGATGATAATGAAAAAGAACATGTTGTATACTACCTAAGTCATACCTTGGTTACATATGAACATAACTATGAACCTATTGAAAAAGCTTGTCTAGCCATGGTCTTCGTAGCTCAAAAATTGCATCATTACATTTTGAATAATAAGACCATGGTCATTTGAAAATTAGATCCATTCAAGTATCTACTATCTAAAATAGATTTTTAAGGTAGAATGTCTAAATGGATCATGCTTCTTAGTGAGTTTGACATAGAGTATGTCAATTAGAAGGCAATCAAGGGACAAGTTCTTGTAGATCAACTTGTTAAAGTACCTCTCATAAACACACAACCACTCACATTTTAATTTCTTGATGAATCCATAATGATCATCATTGGCACACCCCATGAGGAGTATCCCTAGAAGCTATATTTTGATGGTTCATTTATTGCACATGGATTAGGGGTAGGCCTATTTTTTATTACACTATAGGGGGATATAATCCCTAAATCATTCAAAATTAGCTTTCCTTGTACAAACAACATGGCCAAGTATGAAGTACTTGTTGTAATACTTCGACAAGAAGTGCACTAGAATATATCTCATCTCCAAGTTTATGGTGATTCTTAGTTAATCATCAATTAGGTCATAGATCATTTTTAGACCAAATATGATAATTTGGTTCTATATAAAGCCATTGTTGACACTCTTAAGCAACAAGTTGTCAATATTTAGTTTGAACATATACCAAGGGATAGTAATAGAACTATAGATGCCATGGCTACTATTGTCTCTTTGATTCAATAAATAGATAAAGCTAGAGTGTATCACTTCCTCATCAAGAATTTGTCAGCACCAGCTCATGAACCTTCAACTATTACCATGATTTATGATATTGCTGGTCCTAATTCTATCTAGTACTAAGACCTTTAAAACTACCTTCATGACTAGGTTATACCACCTAACCTATCTGAAAAACAAACCAAATCCTTCATTCATCATTCCACTCATTATACTCTACTTAGATCCACCCTTTACCATCATAGTTTTGATGGAACTCTGCTTAATTATTTATCTTTGACAGAGTCTACACTAGCATTAAGAAAAGTTCACAGAGGTGTATGTGGAGATCATTCTAGTAGGTTAGTCCTATCCAAAAATCTCTTGTGCACTGGTTATTATTGGCCCAAAATGGATGTAGATGCCATTGCATATGTAAAAAAGTGTGACAAATGTTAATTACATGCTAATCTAATTCATGCCCTAGAAAAAACTCTAAAATTGATGTTGAAAACTTGGTCATTTTCTACATGGGGACTTGACCTCAATGGGAAGATCAATCCCACTTCATCTGATGGCCATAAACATATCCTTAGCACCACTAAGTATTTCACTAAGTGGGTTGAAGTTATACCCCTCACTTATGTGACTGGAAAGTAAATTTCCAAATTCATCTTCAACCATATAATTTTCCACTATGGTATCCCCTCTCACATTACATTTGATAATGGAGGATCATTCAAGAACAAGGATGTATATTAGTTATGTACTGAATATAACATCACACAACATTTTTCTATAACATATTACCCTCAAGGTAATGGCCAAGCTAAGGCATCCAACAAAACCAGTATCAATATTCTCAAAAATATTGTCAATGATGCCATTCATGATTGGCACTTATAAATATTCCCTACCCTTTCAGCTTACCATAACAATAATCATACCCCCACAAGAGCCACTCCATACTAACTTGGTTATGGTATTGAAGCCATCCTTCCCATTGAGGTCGAGTTACATTCACTATGCATATCTTTCAAGCATGTTCTAGATGATCATGACTATTGAGTAGCCCACCTACAAGAGCTAGACCTACTTGATTAGAAACACACAACCACACTCAATAATCTTTAAGCATATCAGAACCAACTCAAAGGCCATTATAATCAGCATGTTAAGTATCAAACATTTGAACTTGGTGATCTTGTTCTTAAAGAAAACCAAAAGAATACCACAACTAAGAAAAAGCATAAAGGTAAATTCAAACCAAACTAGATAGGGCCTTTCATTATTACTATAGATTATGGATTAGGAGCATACAGGCTTGCCACACTAGATGGAGATGAACTTCCTAAGTTGATGAATATTATTCATCTCAAGAAGTACTATACTTGAATTCTAAGGTGTATTATTTGTAAGGACCATTTTAGTTATGCCATTTTATTACTATTATTATTTATAAAAATACCATCTTTATCCATCCTCTTCACTATATCCACTTTCCTCTTCTGACCTATCAGCCTTGTGTGTTCTAAAGCCTAGCCCATCTGACTTTGGTTTTTGCCATTCATTACATATTTTTAGCATCAAGGTATCTAATTAGTTTCATCAGTTCGTTCAAGTAATTCAAATAGAGATCATATTTTGGGATAGTGTGATATAAGTTTTAGTAGTTTCATCCTTCATTTGTTATTCATTTCTTACCACTAGTCTTGCTACTAATTATAACTATTTTTGGGAAAATTAGTACCATTGATCTATATTGTTGTGTCCTAGTTATAACTTCCTATGGGAAAACTAGGGGAAACATTAATCCTTGACGTACCAACTTGCCACTTCCTATGTCATACTATCCCTTTTTACTAACTATGCCTATTTTCTTTGAATTTACTACTACACTCATCAAATTCTTCTGTTGTAAGTCTAGAACTACAATGACTTGAGGTCTTACTCTGGGACTATGTAGGTAATTTATATCAATAGACTAGGATTAAAATAAGGTCATAATAGTAGATCCTATTTATACTTGTAATATAAGGTAAGGACATAAAATATATATACCTAGTAGAGTCTAATATACAATTAAATTTCAATAGGATAGGGTTACAAATCCTAATTATGACATTGGGTATAACTCTTATATATAATTGATATTTTTATTTTTATCGCTATATTGATGATTTATCTTGTAATATCTTATTAACCCATTAATATCGTTGAGTGCACACCTTAAATGGTGAACTTAAAATAGGGTTGGATCAACTAAGAATAATTTTAAAGAGATTTTTTCATACTAATCTATCATACATTCATTTATGTCAATCTAATCTCATATGATTTTATTTTTATCTTACCTCTCTTTCAATATTTTATAGCTTAAATATATCATATTATATCAGCCTAGATGATAAAGGTTGTTTCACAATTTTCCTTCCATGTACTAATTTAGATATTTTTATATAGTTTAATGTCTATCTTATCTAATTTTTATTATATCACCTAATTGATAATGTATAACTTTAGCTAACATCTTCCAACTATATCATCCATATAAATACCATTAGATTCTATTTTAGGGATAATTTTTGATATTAAATCCATATGTAAGGGAAATATTTCATTTCAAAAAATATATAATATTCATACACTCTACTTACACTTATGTTTCTATTCCTAAGTAGTATTTGGAGGAATTATAATTTTAGAACCTTATCTTACATATCTAGTCTTGTAGTTTCCTTGAATCTCACTAGGAGGGGTATTTGTATTTCTAAACTAATGATATATAGGTATTTATCTTAAAATTTAAGGTATTCAACCTAAAACATATTTTAAAAAGTGCCACTTGAGTCAAATAGAGAGATTTAAGAATTGATGTGTCAACCAAAATTTAACTATTTATATCCTTATACTCTTTCCTGTATTTACTTAGTAGATTATATTTTGCATTGCTTCTTGGATGTATTTTTCATCTTTGCTTATGATATTTCATACACTAAATAAAATAGTTTAGATATATGATTTCTCTATATTTCCATCTATTATCTTATGTTGAATGGACCTCCATTTTATTCACCATTACACTTGGCCTTATTTATAATAATTTATCATCATTTAATTTTACTCAAACCTTTACATTCATTCTTAAAATGAATTACCCATGATTGAAAGCTAGTGAGAGTTAGCCTTATTACATAGTATTATGATTTCAAACCCATTAATATTTAAAATTGAGTGTGGATCACCCTTTAGTAGTCTACAGTTATTTTAGGTCCTTACCTGATTGGCTAAGTATACATAATCTCTACTATCATGACTAATAATGAGAGAATACAAATTCTAATATTAGTTTATGATACAAAATAATTTCCTAGTTTTATGAGTCAGAATCTTGATAATGAAGTCCTCCAAAAAATTGAAGCCATAAGACTAAAAATTAGAGAAAGCATCTATTTTGATAATCCTCAAAATTTTTGGGAAAAATCTATGCCTATTATGGAAATTAAGATCCAGGAGAGAAAAATAATGAAGATAGGGAAAAAGATCCCTATCCCAACTCATGATTATAAGGATATGGAAAATCAGATTAAAGAGCGTTAAAAAAATGAATTTATTGTAAAATCCACTTCTTATTATTGTTATGCTTTCATGGTAAATAAGCATTCTAAATAGAAAAGAGGGAGAAAAGAATGGTCATAAATTATAGACCATTAAATGCTATAACAGAACCACATCCATATCCAATTCTAGATAAATCCTATTTTCTTGAGAAAGTTTCCAAATGTTAATATGTATCTCAATTTGACTTCAAATTAGGATTTTATCAAATAAGGGTTAAGGAATCTAATCATGAAAAAACTACTTTCAGTTATCCTTTTGGTCTTTTCTAATGGATAATCATGCCCTTTAGATTAATGATTACTCTTGCATACTATCAAGCACATATGGATGACATATTCAAAGGAACATCAAATTTTCTTTGTGTATATATTGATGATATTCTTGTTTTTAGTAAGACTCTTGAAGAACATTTGCATCATATTCAAATCTTCTCTGATATAGCTTCTCAGGCTGGTATTGTTATCTCAAAAACTAAGATCCAACTTTGCAAGATAAAATGCAAATTTTTGGGAATGATAGTCTAGAATTTGAAGCTACAAGTGAAACCACATATAATATTAAAAAAAGATGAATTCCTTGATATTATGGATAAGCCAAAACTTTAAGAATTTTTAGGAATTATCAATTATCTTAATAGTTTTTATCAAGATGTAGGGAATGATTGCTTCATACTCCAAGAATTATTAAAAAATATAAATGTTTTCAAATGGAATTCTAAACATTCTCAAGCTATTAAAAAAATCAAAGCTAAGGTACAACATCTACTTGATCTGTCAATTCCCAATTTTGATAAGTTTATTATATATTGATGCCTCTGATCATGCTTGGGGAGGAATATTGGTGTATGTAGATAATAATCAAGAATATATCTATGAGTTTGTCAGTGTTGTCTTTAGTGATAATGTCCTACAATGGATTTCTTCAGATATAAATTTATGCTATCAAAAAGTTTCTTGAAAAATCTGCTTTGAAAATTATGCATTTGCCACATTTCATTATCATGAAATATGGTACAAGGTTCTTAACTTTTAAATAAAATGACCATAGTATAAAAGATGGTCAAGTAAAATATATCAGATGGTAGGATTATTTTAATTTATTTAAATATACTACTAAACATATCCAGGGTAAAATGAATATTGTAGTAGACTGGTTAAGAAGGCAACCTCCAGTTTCTATGATGTAGGAACCAAATCTAGGATTTAACTTGACTCAGATAATTAACAAAAGATTTTTTGAAATGAATTTGATTCTATAGGGAGAAATTATTTAGTATGGTCTAAATGAGGCATATCTCAAAAGATCTTGAGCAGCCTTTATGATACTACAAAGTATAGGAGTTGTAGATATTTTTGTAGACAGAAGCCATTTATAAGACCTAATCATAATTTGGATATTAAGATGGATCATCAAATATTTTAGGACAATAATTAGGCATATGATTTTATTCGAGACCTAGGGCTTACTATGATAAATCTATATGAAGCCTTGGATGAAGAAATAATTATTAGAAGACACCTGACATGGGAATATTACTTTTACTTACAAGCCATCCACTCTATATCTCATGATGGACCCTAATGGATAATACACTAGACTTTCCAATACATATGTTATTTACATCCAATCATAATTGATGATTTATTGAATGAAGTGAAAGCAATAATGGACCCTAAACCATATATAAAAGAATATTTTGTGGGATCAAATCCATCTTTATGTCTTTAGTGATAAGGTAGAATCTAATTTTGTAAAGAAAAATAATGATAAGATAGACACCACTTAGGCAAATATTCTAGGAAGAATCTCTCTCTTGCTATAAATAAAGGGTTTGTCTTAGTTTAGGATCATCATAAGTTTGAGAAGCTTTGTAAGTTTTTTAAGGTGTATGCTCTTCACTTTCCCAATAGGGAACCTGGGAATCAAAAACCTTACAAATAAGTATTTTAATATTGAGTTATTTGAAGTAATAGTGAAGCCATAGCCATTTAGCCCCTACCTACTACCACAAGATTTATCTAATCACAAATTTAGGGCATTCCCATATTTAAAATCCACTCTTCTTAACCATCTTAAAATAATGATACTAATAGTCCTTCTTTATAATACATTTAGGCTTGACTGAAGCATTTGACTCATCCACCTTGTCATCCTTCTTCTTCTCTTTGATTGCCTTGTCAATGTATTAATATAACACATGTTCTTGACATTCCTTCACATCTGAATTACACTCTACAATATCAAATAACCCACTTTGGTTTATGAGTTTATCATGACTCACCTTGTCATCCTCCTTCTTCTTTATCTGAGATGATATCAAACTGATGTAGGGGCATCTAAGAAGAGTTCAAGAAAGTGTTTTGGAGTCCTATTGGTGCATGAAAATTTGAAACTATGTCCATTAAGAATTTTCCTACCTTTTTTGTAATTTGACTTTTCAAGCATGTAAAGAGGGGTGGAGAGTGTGTTTATATGGTTTTAAGTGGGTTATAATGATATATCATGTTAAATAAAGTTGTAATGGACCTATAAGGTCTTTTAGGACTCCTATGTTAGTTTGGAATGTTTATGTCAAGATGAAAATGTAAGGTGGTAGTCATGTTGAGCCACCACCTTATGTGAGTATTAGAGAAAATGGATGGTTCTTGATCTAAGAAATAGATAACACATGTTCTTGACATTCCTTCACATTTGATTTATGCTCGATAATAGAAAATAACCCACCTTGGTTTATGAGTTGATCATGAATCACGTTTTAATCCTCTTTATTAATCTGAGATGATACCAAAATAATTTAGGGACATCTTAGAAGAGTTCAAGAAAGTGTTTTGGAGTCCTATTAGTGTATAAAAATTTGAAATTATGTCCATTAAGAGTTTTCTCACATTTTTTGTAGTTTGAATTTTCAAGCATGTAAAGAGGGGTGGAGAGTGTGTTTAGATTGTTTTAAGTTGGTTATAATGATATATCATGTTAAATAAATTTTTAATGGACATATAATGTCTTTTAGGAGTCCTAAGTTGGTTTGGAATGTTTATATCAAGATGAAAATGTAAGGTGGTAGTCAAGTTGAGCCACCACCCTACATGGGTCTTAGAGAAAATGGATGTTTATTAATATAATAAATAGTTATAGGTTTAGTGTGATAATAATTTTATATGATAAAATTATGTTTATTAATATAATAAATATTTATAGGGTTAGTGTGATAAGAGAGTACATAAGAATGAGAGTATGGAATGAAATAGGGAAGACATAATGAAGAAATGTTGAAGGTCTACCAAAAAATTTGTACAGGACTCTAAGTGTCCATTTTGGTAATGATAAATATTTTCAAAGCATGAAAATGGTGATTTAGATTGTAATCATGTTATTTTATTATTCATGATTTATACACAGTGACAAGACTAGGCAACTAGGTGATATGTTTAGTGTAATGTTGAAAAGAATTTGGAAGACTAGGTTAAAAATTATAAGTGCATGGAAGTGCCATGAATGTAATTGAGAATTTGTGTGTTTGAATCATTAAATGGTAAGTATTTTTCATAAAATTTTATTTATATTTTTAAATATCAAACTATACTCCCTTTTTTGAGATAGGAAATGTCATTAAGTTGAAAGAATTCATTGCTTGTGGAGATTGTCACAGGGTCTACAATCACATAATTTTGTTCAAGAGATAAGTTAAGCATGTGATAATTTTGGCATAGTGATATATGGAATATTAATAAAGGAAAATATAATAAGGTATGATAATAACCTCTTTGTTTTGATCAATAGATAAGGGTAAGTAAATAATTCCATGATTATAGTCATTGTTCTTTGAAACATATAATTGTAAACCTAGAAATTTTATGTTTTGTGCTTAGATTGGTATCTTCATTTAATAGAAAAGTGTTTGAGGAAGGGATTAGAACTATCATAGATAAGATGTTAAAAATAATTTAATTAATTAGACAATAAATATTGGTATAAAATATTTTCAATATAAACCATATTTTTTGTACATGCATTGTGTGTAATGACTGTGTGCAGTCCAAGATAAGAAGTGGTATAGTATCTACTTGCATGGTATTTAGATTGGATGAAAAATATATTAAACTTAAATTATATAATTCATAATGGTGTTGGAAAATTATTAGTGATTTTTAGAGTTCACTGATGTTGAAAGAGATAACAAAACTTGTGTATCCTATTTGTAAAAGAGCAGACAGTTTAAGGGGACTAAGTTTTAATAGAATTGAATGTTATTGGGATTAAAAGTTTATTTATAGAATTACAATGTGGTAATTAAAGGTAGATAGAGCCATTTAATTAAATATTTTATCCTTATATGGTGATAAACAACTAAACCCTTGCTTAATCCCTATTTATTGTGATTAGCACATAGTGTGCAAAAATGAAGATTTCTTTATTTGTACATGAAGTAAAGGTTACCAAAAATTTATTAATTAATGTGAAAGTTTACAAATGACTATATAGAGATATTACAACCATTTTTTGGCTTTGAAATGGATTTGGAATCAAGTTGTGCATTTTTATGTACTCTCAGGTCTGTATAAGGACCTAGAAACCCTGGGTTAGGGTTTTAGTATTTTAAAGAGAATCTACCAGTGCAAAAGGCCTAAATTTGGTATTTATAACTATCATGTTCATAAATAAAGTATATTTTATTTTTAAAGGTGGTACCATCATTATTCCATATATATTAGTGACTGTAGGTTGATATGAGCCTAAAAGGCTTACTTGAGGATTGAGATAGTGAAGGAAAATGGGTGTGCATGTAGAGTTTAGAGTAATGGTGAATGGTGAAGCTAGAGACCCTATATTATCATGAATACTGTTTTTATATTGGATTTTGAAGCATTTATATTCTTTAAACATGGTAATTTATGTAAAATAAGGCTACAAGGAAATAAGGTTTGCAAGATGCTTGATTGAAGTGAAAATGAACTAAAAATAGGAGTTAATGGCATGAAAAGGGATAAGAGAGCTTGTTATTATAATATATAAGATATTGGATGTGATTGTAAATAACATTGTGTTTTTATTTCCTTTGTAGGACATTTGACATTAATGCATTGTGAGGGTATCTTGAAGGTGAAAGTGAGTACATGTACAAGAATGTTTCAATTTATTGAATATGATGGAAAGGTTTTTTAATGGTGTAAATTTCATTTTAAAACTAATATAACATGATTCTATGAAGAATAGTGTAATTAAATTTATAAATATTGTATGATTGTCTAAAAAATTCTAGGCATGGATGAGTTTTGAAGGTAAAAGGTAGAGTTTAGCAAAGAATTATGGAATGAATTAGCTCTACACATTTGGTATCAGAACAAGGATATGACTTGGGAAAGGTGTGAATATAGGTATATGTTTATGATTTGATTTGACTACTATACATGTGAATGAAAATTTTAGGAAAGGAGTTGATCAAGGAGTCTTTGACAAGATAAAGTTGAGATAGTAGATATAGGAGGTATGAATATATTTGTGGTTTATTTATTATTTTGAATATATTGTTGATGATGAGTGGAAGGTGAAAGAAATAACATAGTGAAAGGAAGTAGTGGCATCCTTGAAAAAGTGATCTATTAACAAGCTCTAAGGAAGAGAAAATTTCATAAAGAGAGATTGAGAGAGAGAGAGGTAGTCCTATTGTAAAGGAAAATAGTTAGAAGGACCAAGTGAGCTTTGATATAGGAGGTTATAGGTGTGAACCAAAAGAGGGAAGTGGTCCAATTGAGGCCAACAAAATAAGATGAAAGAGAGTGTAGAGAGAAAGGTGAAAAATAGGGTGTAGATGAAAATCCATAAGATAAATATGTTAGAAAGAGAAAAATCAGAGATGAAAATGGAAAAATAAATGAGGGGAATGAGAAAATATATGATGAATTTGGAGATTAAGTTGATGGAGTTTCTAAAATATTGTGAACAATGGGTTAGGAAATAAGAGGTAGAAGACCCATAACAGGGATGGGTGATGAAGAGAAGAGTGAAGTGGCCAATATATCTAATAATGAGTAAGAGAAGACATGAAATTAAAAAGGAAAATATTAACATACCATCTTATGGAGGTTTGGAGACAAGAAAGTTTCCAATAAAGAAACACACATGAATAAATAGAAAAAGGAGTTATCATAGTGGAGAAGGTGAAGGAGGAAGAACAACCAAATCACAAGTAAGAACTTGAATAAGAAGGAAAATGAAAGTATAAGGTGTCCATTCAAGAGGCACTTAAAGGGACATTGTGGTCTCTTTGTTTTATAGATAACATTGTCTTTGAGTTTCTATATGCAGGTATGAAGATGGTGAGTAGCTATGTCAAGATTCAAGTGTGCAATTTGACAAGAGTTTGGGAAATATTAGTACCCTTGAAACAAAAAGAGTATGAATATGAGAAGAGATAATGTGCAGTTTCTCCAAAAGGAGAAGATGATTCTAAGGGAGTCATTCAATCACTCCATGAAGAACTAGATAATGGACATGAATTTGTTGATGCCTTGGAAAAAATAAAGGAAAGAGAAGTGATAGTGGTTCACATGAGAGAAGATTTCAAGAAAATAAATAATATTGGTTTTAGGTACATGCATTAGAATGAGTAGTAGAAGGAGATAGATCAAAGAATCAATTAGAAGAAGAAGCACAAGCATAGGTATGGGAACAAGAAGTGCATACATTTATACAATAATCTGAATGAAGGAAAACATTATAGGTTAAGTTATTTTCTCCCCTTAGGAATATGATGAAGGGTCATCTTCAAAGATTTCAAGAAAGTGTTTTGGAGTCATATTGGTGCATGAAAATTTGAAATTACGTCCATTAAGATTTTTTCCACCTTTTTTACAATTTGAATTTTCAAGCATGTAAAGAGGGGTGGAGAGTGTGCTTACATGGTTTTAAGTGGTTTCTAATGATATATCATGTTAAATAAAGTTTTAATGGACCTATAAGGTCTTTTATGAGTCTTAAGTTGGTTTGAAATGTTTATGTCAAGATGAAAATGTAAGGTGGTAGTCATGTTAAGCCACCACCCCATGTGGGTCTTAGAGAAAATGGATGTTTCTTGATCCAAGAAACAACTATAGGGTTAGTGTGAGAGTAATTTTATATTATATAATGATGATAAATTTTTAGAGAGTATGTAAGAATGAGAGGATTGAATGAAACATGGCAGACATAGTGAAGAAATGTTGAAGGTCTACCAAAAACTTTGTATAGGAATGTGAGTATTTATTTGGTAATGATCAATATTTTAAAATAATGAAAATGGTTATTTAGATTTTCATAATTTTATTTGATTATTCATGATTTATACCTAGTGACAAGACTAGACAACTAGGTGATATTCATGTTTAGTGTAATGTTGAAAAGAATTTGCAAGATTGGGTTGAAAATTTTGAGTACATGGAAGTGCTATGACTGTAACTAAGAATTTATGTGTTTGTAATTAGATGGTAATTATTCTTGATAAAAGTTTATTTATATTTTTTAATATCAAACTATACTTCCTTTTTTGAGATAGGAAATGTCATTAAGTTGAAAGAATTCATTGCTTCTAGAGACTGTCACAAGGTCTACAATCACATAATTTTGTTGAAGAGATAACTTAAGCATCTGATCATTTTAGAATAGTGATATTTGTAATATTAATGAAGGAAAATATAATAAGGGATGATAATAATATTTTCATTGAATAATGGATAAGGGCAAGTGAATAATTCCATGATTATAGTATTTGATCTTTGAAACATATAGCTGTAAACCTAGAAATTCTGTGTTTTGTGCTTAGATTGGTATCTTAGTTGAATACCAAAGTGTCTGAGGAAGGGATTATAATTATCATATATAATATGTTAAAAATACTTAAATTAATTATAAAGTAGACATTGGTATAAAATAGTTTCAATATAAACCATATTTTCTATACATGCATTGTGTGTGATGACTGTGTGTGCAGTCCAAGATAGGAAGTGGTATAGTATATGCTTGCATGGTAGTTGGATTGGATGAAAATAGTTTGAAATTAAATTATATCAGTCATAATGGTGGTGGAAAACACTTAGTGAGTTTTAGATTTCATTGATGTTGAAAGAGATAACAAAACCTATGTATCATGTTTATAAAGGAGTAGACAGTCTAAGGGGACCAAGTTTTAATAAAATTGAATGTTGTTGGGATTAAAAAGTGATTTAGATAAGTTTGATGTGGTACTTAAATGTATATAGATCCATTTAATGAAATATTTATTATTTAGATGGTGATAAAGAACTAAACCCCTGCATAATCCTTATTTCTTGTGATTAGCACATAATGTGCAAAGACTGATATTTCTTTATTTATACATGAAGATAAGGTTTTGAGATATTGATTAATGAATGTGAAATTTTATAAATGACTATATAGATATATTATAACCATTGGTTGGATTTTAAATGGTTTTGGAATCAAGCTATGCCTTTTTATGTACTCTTAGGTCTATATAAGGACCTAGAAACCCTAGGTTAGGGTTTTAACATTTGAAAGAGAATACACTAGCTAAAAAGGCCCAAATTTGGTATTTATAACTATCTTTTTCATATATAAATTATTTTTTATTTTTAAATTTGGTACCATCATTGTGCATATGTATTAGTGATTGTAGGTTGATATGAGCCTAAATGGCTTAATTGAGGACTAAGATAGTGAAGGAAAATGGGTGTGCATGTAGAGTTGAGAGTAGTGGTGAATGGTGAATATATAAGACCCTATAGGAGAATAATTAATGTTATTATATTATCTTTGTAATCCTTTATATTATATAAACAAGGTAATTTATGTAAAATAGGGCTAGTAAGAAATAAATTTTGTAAGATGTTTGATTGAAGTGAAAGTGAACTAACAATTAGAGTTAATGGAATTAAAAGGTATAAGAGAGATTTATATGAGAATGTAGAAGATATTATATGTGATTGCCAATAACTTTGTGTTTTAATTTCCTTTGCAGGCCATTTGGCATTAGTGCATTGTAAGGATGTCTTGAAGGTGAAAGTGAGTACATGCATAAGAATGTTTCAGTTTACTAAATATGATGGAAAGGTTTGTTAATGGTGTAAAGTTAATTTGAAAAATAATATAGCATGATTATATGAATCATTGTGAAATTAAATTTATAAATATTGTATGATTGTCAAAAAAAAATAAGTATGGATGGTTTTTGAAGGAAAAAGGCATAGTTTAGCAAAGAATAGAGGAATGAATTAGCTCTACATCACAAAGACACTTGGCATTCTACCCTAGAAATTTTATCACCTTGATCCATAGGTTGATCATGGCTAGTTATCACCTTCTTTGGTCTCCATACCAACATTTTTTTATGATTTGAAGACTTATTCAATCTGATCTTACAAAATATTACAATATGACTAACACATTAACACTCATAGGAAATAACCTTACTCTTGTTAGACATATTTCTTAATTGATGTGGGTTGTGATCTCTTCTTTACCAATTACTTCCTTTATCATATTCCTCCTTTATCATAGTCCCATGAAAACTCTTTCTTGAGTGGAATCCTTCTACATTAATTTTCTTTATGTCCATAATGATAACAAAAAAAGCATTGACCATTGAAAGCATTAAAATAGCTCATGGCATTAGGTTGTCTAACATAATTTGTCTTCATTTTGAGGGTGAAATTATTATTCATATTAACATTCTCCTTGTTCACCTTTTGATCTAATTTTAAACCAAGACATGCCTTATCATTGCCAGACTTATGATCAATAAACATGTCATATAGAGCCTTAGTGATATTTTTAAACTTATCATAGGTCTTCATCTTACTCATTTTGTTTATAATCTTCTCATGCTCAATATTCAAATAATCTATCTATGTCTTCAACTGGTCATACTCAGCTTCCTTTGATTTAAACCTTACATTGACATGCTCTAGATAATTTTGAGATTCTTGATAGTCTTATTTTGATCTTCAAATAATTAAGGGAACTTATGAGCTTAGCTTCAAGGTCCACTTCTAATTTTATTTATTCACTTTCATATTATACTTCATCATACATGTTATCTTCATCCTGTTGATCTCAAGACATTCTTGTTCTTCTTAGGATCACTTCAAGATGTTAGACTTGCCTTAAAAGGACTAGGCTTCGATACCAATTGTTGAAATCATAATCACTGAGAAGGGGTTGTGAATAAATGTCACTAATATTATTTTCCTTTCACTTATTCATTAATTCATTAACATTCATAAAAAAATATCAACCCAATTTACATAAGCATGAAGAAAACATTAATCAACCAAAGAAATGCATAAACAACCATAATGCATCATATAAGTGGGGAAACCTCATGAGGTATAAAACCAACTAAAAAAAATATTATAAAAATGGTCCTATAAAACAATGAATCAATCTTTAGTTGAACACTAACCCAACAAGGAGCACCAACCCCTAATTCACCAAGCACCCACTTGGCTTTAGCAAGCACCAACTCGCTAGGAGACACTAACCCCATTATTTATCAAGCACCCACTCAACCACCAATTATTTTTACATATTTTATTTGATGTTTATCAACAACTAATGATGGTGTTATTCTACTCTCTATGACATCTATGTCATACACAATCTTCTATCTTCTCTCTCTACACATTAGCTACCTCATCACGGTCTTATCAACATATTTGGGCCACTAATACACCTATTATCATATATGAAAACCTCATATAATAATTATCATCTCCAATTTTTACTTTTTTCAATATTTAATAGATGATGGCCCTCTTCTTTAGCTCCTCACACACTTTTATTCCTCTCAAATTGGCCTCTAACCTTTTTTGATCAACTATCCCTCTTCTTGACTTGATTAGGTCATAAAACCTTGATCATCATATGAATAACATATTTTATATATTCATGACACCCATATTATGGTCAAAAATACCACCTCATACTCCTCTTTTTTCTATTTTTATTCACTTTCCCATATACTTCTCTTACACACAAATGGGCCTAATTAGCCTTGATTTTATATAACTCACTTAATATCACACACCTTGGTCATCCATAAAAACTTGAACAACTTAATTAACCTTAAAAAATATCATATAAAATTTTCCAATCATGAATCAACCAATACATTAGGTTGGCCATAGCTTAATAGACTACATTCCTTCTTTAGGTCTCATGGAGACCTATTAGGCCTTCTTAGTCACATGTTACCCTTTGAAATCTTTGTAACACTCTAAAAATTATCACACAATATAAAAATATAAAATAATAATTAAATATACCTTATCCAAATTCAATTTAGGTCCACAACACCTTTTAGGTCCAACCACCACTTGAATCTCTTCTCAAAACACTGTTCACAATAGGCTTGTGCATACACAGAAATTATATTTTGAATGACTAAAGCATAAACTCATTTTTTCCAAAATGCCATGGAAAAAAATCAAATATAAAAAATCATTATGACCTTATGGTCATTAAAAATTTCATTATATGCTTCAACTCAAGGTATACATGCTCAAACTCTTCTCTGGAAGATTCTTACTCTGAATTGCCAACTAGCTTCAAAACACAGTCAACGAAACATGAAATTATGACATATAAAATAGTAAAATAAAAGAATTATAATTAATAAAAATTATCTTATAACCTCCTTAGATCAAATTTACAAAAAAAATATTATAACAATTAGTGTCAACTATTGGTCTTGCAGATCAATTTGTTTACCTTCTTTCTCATAGTCCTTACTAAGCTAGACAAGCCACTTTGGAATCAATGTTCCAACATATTACACTCACTTAAAATAATATTTAAATCATTTATATATCATTAAATACCCAGAAAACATCATTATGTGCATTATATATATATATATATATATATATATATATATATATATATATATATATATATATGACATAGAGTCTCAAACCCATCACTTCAACTTGCTTACCTAAAATGACTAGTTTTCCTTGAAGACCAACCAAGGTGATTTTGAATTTCAAAAAATATTTTGACAAATCTAAATAATATTCATGCATTAATATTATTCTAATATATCTTAAAAACTTATCCAAACATAAAAACACTAAGTTTTATTAGCAAATATTAGATATATAAACCTCTCTATATGTTGACCTCATTGAGCAAGACGAGTCAACTTTGAGAGTAAAATTTTGATATTTACAAGGATATAAATTTTTTATTAAATATTAAATTGTATTAATATTATTTAAAAATGTATCCATTCATTCATAACAAATTCCATGTTAGCACATCATTAATCAACTTCTCACTTCTTCCTAGTTTTCTCACTGTCTATACCACTAGGTTTGTTAACATTTGGTTAACTTGTATGACTAGTTTATCACCCCCAAGGAATATAAACTAATTATAAAAACCATTTAAATAATATAAAACTATAAATATTCAACCTTCATCTAATTATCGACTTTGAATCTATCAACTTTGCTTGCTACAACAAATCTTTGAAAAATAAGGCCTTTCTTGTAGGGTCCACTCACTCTCTTGACAAACAAATCACACTACTAAATCATGATATATACTATATAACACTATTAAAATAACCCATATTATGTCATATAATATACATAAGCCATTTCAAGTCCATCTTCTTCATGAAACCATCTACTAAGCTTTGTCATCATATTGAGTCTTAAAACCCTCGTATTTCTACCTGTTTATGTTTTGCTTAGTTATTTTTTTATATCACCTAGATTTATCATGTATAACATACCTATATTTAATTTAATACCTTAATATCATTTAAAAAAATCTACATTACTCACATTTCATGATTAATAACACTAATCAACTCTATAACCAAGCCTTATCTGCCATTATGCAAACCTTCAAAGTACAGTCATGTTGTTTGATGTTTTTATTAAAATAAAAAAACGTTACATAATATAAATAAATGCATATAATGGATATATAATGAGTTAAAAACATCACCTAATGATTAAAAAAACAATCCAAATAATCCATATGAGTTCTAAATCCATTCTACTCAAATTAGGTTTATTAATTTTTATCACAGTCTATAATGTTCACCTTGGACAAGAAGTAAATTCAATTTTAAAAAAATTATGGAGAAATTATATTTTGAGTTTTAACATCAAGGATTATAATTCATATTTTATTTTTATACAATTCCAAAATTCTCAATATCTTGGTCTCTACATGCATTTATTTGCTCACTAGTTTCTTTGGTTTTTACCATAATTACCACCTTTGATTTTGAACTACAATAAAGGTAGTTGTATAGAAAATTATGATAATATAACACATGTATGTTTTTAATCTCACTTTATATAACAAATTTCCCTTTTTAACCATACCAAAATTATCAATATATTGACCTATACAATCAATTCTTTACTCACTGATCTGTTTGGCAAGCATACTCAGTTTGAACTCCAACAGTCATATATTTGAAAACTAATAGCTATTTATTGAGACATAAATTTTATGGAATATAGTACATATCCATTATAAAAACCAACTTTAGAAGCTTATAACTTGAGATAAACAACTTGTCAAGACACCAAATTTGGAGAGCATTTCTTGGCACATATAATGTCATCTCTATGTCACCCTTTGACTACATTTAAATTTGTAGGTACATATAATAAATGAAAAAATGACTAGATAATTCATACATTGATGAAATGAAGTGAAAGTATAGTTATTTTAATATAATAATGTGAATTTTTTCTCCTAAAAATTGGATCTTCATAATCTCACCAAGGTATCTATGAACCCCTCATAACATCCTCTTGGTCCTCAATGGTTTGCACTCATGCCATACATCATGTAATCCATAAAGTTGGAATCTTTTTCATTAACGCATAATGAAATCATGCACCTTAGAAATCAATGAAAAATATAGAATCAATTACCATTCTCAACATATGATAGAGGTGTTAGGATTTTAGTGTGTTTATTTGAGTTTTTTATCTTGGACTTACATAAAACTAACTGCACCTCTATGTATTCATTGTCCACATGTTATCATGCCAAGTGAGACAAAAACATCCAACATAACCAAGGAGATTAATATGATAATTTTATTTTTTTAATGGATTGTTAAAAATATTTAAAATTAAAGTTTTAACTTCATTTTTCACAACTTTATGTTTGAATCTAGTCAAAGGTTACATGTACTGACATTGATTTTAGGTCACAAATTGTAAGGGTCAATGTCAATTTTCAAGATCAATGTTAATTAGTAGAATCAACTATGATCTATTTGGGAAAAATATGGCATTATAGGAACATGGTTAATTATCATTTTTATTGATTTATCTTGTTTTCTTTCTATGTTTGAAGACCTTAATATTGTTTGCTTAACTCATTTATTATAGGATCTAGTGAGATATTTTGGTTTTAAGCTCATTTTATTAACTATTTTTCTTTAAAAACAACCTATTTTTTCATATTAATTTATAATAAATGTTTATGATCTAATATAATGACAATGATCTCTGTGGATCAACATCGGTCCCTGTGTGGATTGATGATGATCTGTCTTTGAGACAAAAATTAGAAAACTTGAGAGATAAATTCTAAATTTAGTTTCTTACTTAATTTTATGTTCTAATTAAGAAAAACCTCGTATAAATTCCAAGTCCTAAGGTGGAGAAATATAAATTAAAACATGGTTAAATCTTACACACATTTTTTGGTGCCTAAAATTAACTTAGTTATTTTCATGCCTTAAGTTGTTTTTAAATTTTTTGTAATTTTCTAAACAAAAAATGCCAAGGGGATAAAAATTCACCACATACTTTGTTTTGGTATTATAAAATGAACTCGCACATTAGGTAAATACTCTTAAGAGTTTCATTTTTATGTTACTTTTTAAAAAGTTATTTGTTCATCAAGATGAGTGACGCGTGCATGCTCTCCCCTCATCCCCTTTAGGGAACTTGGGTGATAAAAAATGCTCATTTTCTACCTTTGTTTATTTTTTCCAAATTCATGGAAGGAAATTCATTGAGGCCATCCCTAAAATACATATGATTTGGGTAACCCAAAACATGCCTTAAATTATTTCTACTTATCTTTTATTTTCATGCATTTTGGCTTGTGGGTGGGATTTCATCACCTCCCCATAAGTTATCTAGGGAATAATTTACCTAGTAATCCATATCCTATCATGGTTTTAACCCCACTCCATTATGGGTTATATAAATTTATGGTTACCTATTAGGATGCTTGTTTTAAGTGGTTAAAATAAGCTTTGTTAGTGGTACTCGACCTCAGACTATAGGGGAAACTTGAACATCACACTACACTGAGAAGTTGATGGATATATTGGTTATGAAAAGGATAATATATTTTCAAAAAAAAAACTATTTGACATAGATCCAAATGATGTGGTTTCATCTCTAGTTTTATCCACACTTGGAACCATTTAGAAATGAATAAAAATTGATAGTTTAGAAAACCCCCACTTTTCATGGACATATTGTCGATGTAGGGCAAGTATCACAATGTTCCATGTCATATTACAAACTCTTAATATTAGAGGGGGCCTAAAAACCCTAATTTTCATAAACTTTTATTTTTGGATTAAGAATTTAAAATCCTCTCAAGAGAGATTATATTGATGAAATTTGATAGTACTATTCAACCTTGTCAATTTTAGGATTTAGGATGTTACACTTAGGGTTTTTTTTCATTTTATACTTTTATCACATGGTATTGATTCTAAAATATTTGTTTGTCATACCATGTCAAAAAATAAGTTTTGTTTACACATCACTCATTTGTTTAAAGAGGAATTACATTGTCTATTTGACACCACACCTTGTGCTTTAGTCTTTTTATCAAATTTTGAATGTGTTTTTCATTTTATTGAAAAGGGTGTACTTACACTACATAATTCATTCCATGTTTTGTGACTTAGAGTCTTGAAACAAATCATTTGTCATATTTTTAGAGCATGTTAATGTTGTTACACTACTCAAATCATTTCAATATTTTTTTCATGTGTCCAAATTCCAAATTTAAAATTAAATTCACATTTTTATTTTATATCTATTCCTAGTACCATTATGCAATTCATCATTATCTAACTTGTTTGTTTCTAGAATCCTAGTTTTCTAAGTTAAGTTTTAAATTAGTCTTGACCAGTTTAGATCTAAATATTTGTTGGTTTTATTCTTATGAATTATGTAATTTTGGCTTAGATCATTTAGCTTTCACTTTTATATTGTGTAACTTAGGTTAATTCCTTTCTCAATTTAAAAACTATTTTTGTGCCTAGATTTTGGGAAGTAGTCTATCTTCCTTATGCCTAGAGTTTCATGTCTTTTGAAAATAGCCAAGTTCATGTTAAAATTTGAATGCCTAGTTATGACAAAGTGTTTCAAATTTTTTATATTAAATCTTATACATTTATACCTTATTTTTGTTTAAATTCTATCTTTTGTGCCTTTTCCAAAAGACCTAGCAATGCCTATTTTGAGCCTAGTTTAGACTTGTTTGGAACACTTTATATCTAAGTTTGGCATTTTGGTTTTATTTCATCCACTTGAAACTTTTTTATTAGACATTTGACATTAGACATTTTATTTTAGACTATTTTAGACAAATTTTTAGCATAAACCTTTTTGGAGATACATCTCCTTTTCTTTGACCAAGTTAGACTATGTTTGGACCATTTATCCTTTGGACCTTGTTTTTTAGAGTTTATATAACTTTAGAATTTTTTGTTAAATGTTCATCATTGATTTATATGTTTAATTTCACTTATAGTGGATATACATATATAATATAGGTTATGATAATGTGGTCACACAATATGACTTTATTCAAGACCCCTAAGGTGATGATGTTTATGAGATAAATCCTTATCCTCTTTATAATACTCAATCTAGAAAAAAAAGCCAAGATCCTCAAGCACAATATTCAGTGATACCTTATTTGGGATGATTAACATTCCAATTTAACCCTTTCAATTCTAATCATACCTAATCCCCTGATAGTGTATCATAGTTAATAGGATAAATATTACATTATTAGGTTGCCTAGAATCCTCAATCGTCATCGATCCCTCTATTTCTATATAGTTTGTTATGGTATATTTGGTAAATTATTGTATATATATTCATATTTATTTTCATAAATAAAACATTGAAATGTATTCTATCAATAATTATGGTATCAGAGCCTCACCAAATCTTTTCCATGATGGATGCATAATTTCTTTAAGAGGGGTAAAATTATTTTGTCTTTGTTATCTCAATGTATGAAAGTTTGTAATAATTTGTTTGAGTGTATATTAGTATATGTTTATGTTATTATGATTGGTGACTGTAACCTAGATTTATTTGATTTTTGATCTCCTCTTGGATTGACTCAAATAGGCTTCCATAAATCATTCTTTACACTTCAAGCTCTAGGGTGTTTTCTCTTTTGGTGTAAGGTTGTCATGATTTAAAGATCATTCTCAAGCATCTCTACAATCTTCATCCATTTTGGCATTATTTATCCCTCATCATTCATGTTATTCATTTGATCCATTTTGATTATGTAGTTATAATCTAATCTACGCTTGGGGTTCTAATTAAATATTGTTGGGTTTACATTCTTCTCAGCCAACCATCATCCCAATTCCAATAAATTTATCTTCATTTGACACTATGTAGATCTAATAAATAGCCAGTTGTCTATTATCCACCTACACAAAAATATATTTTAATATTATCATTATAGCCTAATAAAATCTTGTACAATTTTCCATAGCCTAATATATTTGATCCACAAGAAATATTCCTTTGTGCATTCCACTTTAGTCATGGCATTTCTAGCTATCATAGACTCAACTTTGGGAGACATATGCAACTCATGATCTACTCACATACAATGCCATCCACCTTACCACATCGATTTACTTTGGTCAATATCTAATTATAGGGCTTATAATTGTTTAAGTTGATTTAATTTTAGTCTCAAGAAAATTCAAGCCATGATTTATATGAAAACTATTTTAGTCATTATAAAAATTTTTATCTTTTTGAAATAAAAATTTATTCTATGTTAAATATTTTGTTATGAGGTTCTTAGGTCATGTTATTTATCTAGATATGCGTGTTAAAGGTTTTGGGCTTTTAAGAGTCAGGGCATTAGTATTTAGGTGTTTATAATTATTATGTTAATATCATATAGTGTAGTGTAGGTATTCTATCTAAAATTTATTTGTAGGTTAAATTAATCTATTCATTTGGTTTAGTTTTGTCATCTTAAAAGTGTATGTCAATATTTTATGTGTATATCAAAAATATTAAATGTCATAATAGTTTTTATGTCATAAAAAGTGTTAATATTTTTTTTTGGGTTCATTGTCGATATTGTCAAAAGTAAAAAATCTCTTATATACATGTATTATCAAGTAAACTTGACATCTTGAGTCGTATGTGTGAATGGGAGAGTTTTGTCCTAAAAAATGGCATGTAAGAGTTGAGTTTCAAATCCAAATCCATTTAGTAAATAGAAAATGAATAGAGGCTAGAGGATACACAAAGTATGGAGCATAATTGGCATCCTTTCATGAGTCACCTATAATGGGGTCACATCATTACTATGGTGACATTTAAGTTTTTTTGTTTTATGTTGTGCATAGTGTGATTATGCAGTGTGGTTTTCAATAAAATACTGAGCATTGTTTTCTAGTTTAGTACCTCCTGATGAAGAAAATTATGGGGAGAAAATTCACTAAAGGAACACTTATTTCTTATAAAAGGGTTTATGGTAATCTGAGAAACCATCAAAGTGGTTGAGACATCCTACCACCTCCAAGTTCATGGTCAACTTGCACCAAAAAATAATATGGGTTTGTGGTAATCCAAGAAACCATTGAAGGTATTAAGTAGAGAGATGTAATCCTATCACTTTCAAGTTAGTGGTAATCCTACAAGTAAAAACCAAGGTAGAACTAAGACCATGAATCCACAAATATGGCATGTCACCTTAGAAAGTCAGTAGGCTACACAAAGAGTGTGAAACCTTTTTCTCATGTTTAAATTAAGGGGATCCACTATCAAGAATAAGATGATTGTAAAAATAATGTAGTAAGGGGTGAATGATACCATAGTATAGTTAATAAGATAAATAATACATTATTAGGTTGTCTAGAATCCTCAACCATCATCAATTCCTCCATTTTTGGATAGTTTTCTACAATATAGTTGGTAAATTGTTGTATATATATTCATCTTTATTTTCATAAATAAAACATTGAAATTTAGTCTTCCAATATCCCCTGCCTATATCATGAACCTCCTTTAGATCATGCAAACCACTAACATCCATAACATCTAAGGATCACCATCTCAAGTCCTTCTTGTTTAGCTCATGATAGAAACCCAGATTTAAAATGTCTAAGGATTAATAAATTAGGACCTCATCCTTTAGATTGTGATAGTAATTAAAACTCATAACACCCTACCATTAACATTATAAGACACCTCATCTTTTGGCTCGTAATAGCAATCAAGATTTGTAATTCCCTACCATTACCATTCTAGGCCATCATATTTGAGATCATGATAAAAAATAGTTTTTTTAATGCCCTACCATTACCATTTCAGTCCCTTCTAAGTATGGTAGCTCATTCTCCTAACAAAGTTATGCAGTTACAACTAGATGGGTCACAGTTACCATCCTAGACTAGTAACCAATTTTTATTAAGCCCATATTAGAGGATCATATTCATAAAGAGATCATTATCTAGTTAGTAACCATTATTCTTCCATTTCATACCATCTCCCACTTTAAAAAATTGATGCCAATCTTTAAGCCACAATAGATTCAATCAATACATATCTAACTAAGCCAATCATTCAAAGACCAAGATATGTTCAAAATTGGTATTTTACAACTACTTGTAAACCAAGGCAAAGAGATTCAACCAATCCATGATGATTTTTTTTAAACACCTATTTATGATGAGTCAACTTGCGATGAATCACCTTTTGATACTATCCTTATTATTGAGGAGTCTCACTCCAATAAGCCAGTCTCTACTGAGTCACTTCTTAATGATTATAACTGCCTCTAGGAAAAAGCATTACCTCAACTATTATCCTATTTTTAAAGGGCCTTCATTCGATAATCCAATATCTATGGATTTGTTCTTTGACCTTTTCCCCCTCATTAAGGAGTCTCACTTGGACAAACTAGCCTCTATGGAGCCCATTATGCCATCCCAAGCCATTACTTGTCTAATACCAAACATTCAACAAGACATCATTATAGCAACATCCACACCAAATGAAGAATCAATATTAAATTTAGGCTTATATTCTTGAATTAACATCAAATTTAACATCAAAATCATAATCAACATTAGATTCAGAGTCCCTTGAATCAGAATCAACTTCAAAATCAAAATGCATTCATGGATGTTACAATATTAGTTACACATCTCTTGTAGATCATTTTGAATACATTTATGATCCTTATAAGGTTTTTGAGCATTATTAATTCAGATTCAACATAAGTTATTCTAGTATTTTTTATGATGATTGTGATTCCTCTTTCCATTCTATTACTATTCCACATGTCACCAACCAACTTAGCCATTATATTGACCTTCCACCTCCCATAAGTGTTGATTGGGACCAAAAAAATCATACCTTGCTGAAATTCATCCATGGAAACATATTAATTATAGAATATTAGGGGATCCAAGACCACATTCATGTATAATAAGAACAATCTCCTAGTGAAACCTTTTTAGAGGCACTAGAAGAAAATCAAGGTCCAAACTCAACGTCTTCTAGTTAAACCTTGTTTGAGACACTAGAAGATAATCAAAGTTAAAATTCAATGTCTCCTACTGGAACATTTTCAAAGGCACTATGTGACAATTAAGATAACTTTATTGGTGATAACCTCGTCAAGGTACCAATAACTAAGAATAAAAATTATTCACTACTTGATGAATACATTATTAAAGATAGCATTAATATAACTTCTAATCTATAACATGATCAAATGGTAGCTAATCTCAATCCCGAAAAAACAACAAAAATATGATGGTCATATTGAGAGCATATTTATAAGTTTTAATTCCTATCACAATGAAAATAGTGCCAAATCTAGAATTAAAAACATTATGTGTGCTTAAAAATCCTGATCTTCATTTGTTACCTACCCATTATAATTTCCATTATCATCCACCTATACATTGACAAATCAGACCTATCATCCAATATTTATACTTATTTACCATCACTGGATACTCTTTCCTTTGTAGAATCTAAAAGACATCTTGTTTCAATGTTTGAAGGAAATAAAATCAAGAAAAAATGAAGAGCATAACAACATTTTTAGAGTCCAAATCTATAATAGGTTCTTGATAGATAAACTATTTATAAGAGGTATGGGCTAGAAAATTACATGATTGATTATTTTGATTGTATGATATGTTGATCAAGACATGTATCTCCACATCAATAGGAACAACATAAAAATTTACCTTGCTAGAACTATTTCCTTTGCCTTTTCCCTTTACCATTTGCTTTGTCATTATTTCATACCCTACCATTTACCTTACCTTATAACTTGGGGGAAACACTATTACCATTATATCCATTTGTCATAACCTCACCATTATTTAACAATGCCATATCATACACCATTTTACCATACCTTCATTATTGACCAAAGATTTTTTTTTACCATCCCTACCCAAACCTTTTTGACCTTGGTTCCATTAGTTCTATAGAAACCTTTTGTAAGGGAATTTTGATCAATTTTTAGTAGTTTCAAACTTTCATGTTTAAGTGGTAGTATATGAAGGTAGTATGATAATGGATCTGGTAATTACATCTTTCATTTATACTTGAATAATGTTATTGATTATAACTACCTTTGGGTAAATCAATATCCCACCTTGTGTTACTAATTATAACTACCTATGGGAAAATTAGGAACAACACCTTTACCATGCATTATCACATCACCTTGACATTAATATTATCATTTGCCTTACCATTTGCTTAATTAGATAACTTCTTATTACCTAGTTGGATCTCACTATCTTTTGTGTTGGTATAACTATAGTAACTTGATATCCTAATGGGACTATATAGGAAACACTCAATTCATGTTGAGGTTAGCTTATTCCTCATTTTCCATACACTCTCTTCATTTTATGAGAATCATAACTCAAAGATCTCACTATTTGTGAGTGGTATCTTATCAATATCTAATGATTTAATATGCCCCAAAAATTCCAAAAACATTTAAAACATTTAAGAATCCTAAATATTCAAAAAATTGGCTTACCATCTCCTAGAGAGATATATAGCCTTCAAATTCAAAAAATGTTTGTCCTATTTAAAACTATTCAATAATCCTCGATCCACCCTAATGGGGAAAATCCATTATTTTTTATAATCCACTCCACTATCATTGGGGGGTGTGACCTTCCCTTTGCATGTATCCTTGCTTGGGGTTACCAAATTTTAATCATTTCATTGTGTCTTCACATGTAAATATTAACTTTGTTGATGACGACATGCTTTCTATTACTTTTTATTTCAAGATTTTTATGTGTTTGTTGGCCTAGTATTTTTTGTTTTGTTTATTTGAAATTTTTTTGTGCCTTGACTCAATCTATGTTCATTTATTGGGAGATTCCTTGTGTATTGTTCTTGAGTCCATCCATATTCCTAAGTCAACATTGTCATCATGGTTTTTATCATTGGTAATTTTTTTTAAATTATTTATTAGAATATGAATTAGTCCTTATGCACATTATGGTTAGGTCTCCATGATGTTTTATATCATGATGCATATCATCACATGATACAACAAAATTGAGCTTGGGAAATATTACAAGCTATAAAGCCATAGAAAATTCTCCTTGGTAACCTTGGAAAATCTTCCCACCATCCTTGATCAAATAAACCCATTTATTATTCTAGTTGTATCAATGCTAATAAGTATGATCATATATATATATATTTGTAGGTTGAAACAAATAATTGACATTGATCAATTCTTATTATTTTATTATATTCTTCATTTCATTTTCCCCCACATTTGAGTGAACTGCATTAGCTTGAGGTTTATTTAGACTACATAGGTAGCTCTTGGATACATAACATATCTCAAGTTAGCTTGACCACCCTTTATTCTTATAATCATCTCTTTCATCACTTTTCACATCCTCATGTGCCTAGTTGTTTGTGGCTTCTTCAGTCATTAAACCATCACATCTATGTTTACACCCATTCATCTTTAATATGTATGAAAGTTTATAACCTTGAGTTATTATTGCTAATCTACCATAATAGGGTAAAACCAAAAATCATTATTCAATCTATATCATCTTAATTATTATAAATACCTATGGGAAAATCATTATTTTAACTTATCTTCCCTATCAGGGTATGTACCTAACCCATTGATTATAATTGTCTTTTGGAAAAATTAGTGTCTCAACCTTTGTTATTGATTATAACTACCTTTGGGAAAATCAATAATTTTTAAATAAATACATACAAGAATAATATCAATTGGATTAATCTCACCCATGGGATAATTTCATTCTTTTTCTTGCTTTTTTTTAAGGGACCATCCATGAAATGTATGTGTCAGACACTTCTTGGAGGGGTCATCATTATAGGCTTCCCAAATGTTGTTTAGAGCTTCTTGTGCAATAATTATCCTCTTTCATTCTTAACAACCTATTTTATTATTTGAGAATATGTTACTCTACTTATATCTTGATATGCCTTCCTAAACAAGGGCAAACTAAAAAAATCTAAATTTTGCCATAATTGGCTTCCAACTGATTCCTACCAACCATTACAAATTGGGCTTAATAATCATTAAACATTCAAAATGTGTTCATGCATCATTAATCAAATCTCTAAATAATTTTTAGTCATCCCTATTTAGGATACCATCCCCTACACAATAATAACCTATCATGAATTCATCCCTAATCACCTTGTGGCACAACAATTATCAATTTGGCCTATGGACCCTTGGGTGGGGTACTTGATCAAATCTTGAAAAATCTAAAATACTAATAAAAATGAATTAAAAAATTAAAAAATATTAAATGCCTAGTTGAATTATCCATTTGTAATTAATGAATACCTAAAAATTAAAATTGCAAAAATCAAAATATCAAGCCTTTCCATCATTGTCTTTATGAGTTGTCAAGATATTTGAAAGTATATCAAAATATATAATTTGATAGCCATGTCTAGTAATTAAAAATCATAATTACATGAAAAATATTAACTCAAATAGAGTTATTCTCAACTTACCTAGGTTTAGTTTGAACGCATTCCATGTTTAAACATAATCTTATCTCATCTTGGGTGAGAGTTAATTCTTGAGGCTAAAAATACAAGGCATGCCTATTGGTTTTTAAGTTATTTTGGTTTAAATTTACTATGCACAAATATCTTAAATAATCTCTGATATTGTAGAGCTATTATGCAATATTTCCTTCATAATCCTCATAGAAGTAATGTTGTCATTCTCAAATATTAATCCAAGCAATCAAATCCAATACTCCAAGGAGAGAAGGAACCAAGAAATATCCATTGCAAAATACTTCTTGATGCACAAGCCAAGAAAGACATTCAACAAGCCATTTGGATATCCAAGAAAGGTAAAAGAATCATCTATTTTGTGTCTTTGTTGTGCTTTAATTTAGTTTTTCTCCCTAGTGTCTAGGCAAGAGGTGTCAGGATTTCAGTGTGTTTTTTTGAGTTTTATTTATTATACTAACACAAAAATAACCTCACTTATATGTATTTATTTATCATATAAAGTGGCCAAAATGAATTACTCTTGACATATGTTTATAGGTGAATATGTTGTAATTTTCCTTTATCTAACCTTATGAAACTACAAGAAGACCCAAAAGGATGATTTAAAATTTTAAAAATATTCATTATTGTGAGCTATGAATTTTACTCAAGAGAGGTGATTAGTATTGTGTTAGTCCCAAAATGAAAAACAAATTGACAAAAACACACTAACCAGCATACATATCTAGGCCTACTTACTAGGGGGAGCTTAGTTAACAAAACAAAATGGAAAGCACAACTAAAATACAAAAGACAACTTATTTTACCTTCCTTAGATGATCCAAAATTATTTTTATAGTGGCTTTCTTGACTTTGTGCTCATGAAGTTTGCATCAATGGAAGCTTGGATACCTCCATCTCTCTTTGACACCTTGTGTGGATTTGGCTTATTTTGGCTTGGCTGAATATTTTAGCATTATAACACTAATTTTCATGAAGATTTGGAATCAATTAAAAATTATAACTTTGGCATATGAGAGCTTTAAATTCATGTGTCCAGGCCTCCTATTTATAGATTTTGAAAAATGGCTAGAATCAACTTGAACCATTCATCTCAAGATTGAGATGTGTGGCTAAGGATTAATTCAATTATGTAATTAAAATACATAAATAGGATCATCAATATTTTGGATAGAGAGGCATTGAAGAGAAATGAAAGATATTTGATGAAGCATGGGGTGGATTGATTCAAATATTTATGGCATTTATGGCCTAGGGATGTCTTCCCAAGAAAGGAGGGCAACTGATGATACAATAAATAGAGATCAATTTAAAAAAATAAATATTCAACAACTCTCATGGAAAATTAACTTAATAACTTTATTTTGTTTAATTAGCCTAAAATATGATTAAGCACTTTGATGCAAAACTTTGGCAATTTGTGCACAAACTAATCAAATTGATCAGAATGTCTTATTATTGGCTCAAAATTTGACTAGATTAGAATTAAAATGTGATGTCAAATGTGTTGGATCTATATTCAAGTTTAGGATGTTAAAAACACTAAATAACAAAGGCACATATCTTGTGTAAGATATTTGATAGAAAAGAACAATCCAAAACACCTAAGTGCAAAATTGGCATTTTGATTTGAAATGATTTGATCAAATTTAGCTAGCCCATAAAATGCATTACCCAAATTATGGATATATTGGCCAAAATTAGCACTTGAATATATAAATTTCAACTCATTTAATGTTTTTTAGTTTTTTTAGGCCCAAATTGTGTATTTTGGTGGAAATTGGTCAAAAGCCTAGTTGGAGGTTATAGTGGCCAGATTTAGGTGTCTATAGTTTGCCCCTATTTAGGAAGGCATTAAAAGCTAGAGGCAAAATACGTTATCAAATAATGAAAAGGTATTTTACTCCTACAACTCTAATGATTATTAACTAACTATATTAGACCTTCTTGAGGGAAAATTGACACAAGGAAAGGTTGGCAAGTAGTCCCTCAAAAGAAAGAATGGAGATGAGGGGACCAAAAAAAGGAATATGATGGGAGGAGAACATAATTATATTTAAAAAGTAGTCAAAATCATTGAGAATGCAAGTGGGATGGTGTACAATGGTTTTCCCAAAGGAGGTTATAAGCATTGTACCTTGATAGTGGTAATGTAGCATGAAAACATAATGATTTACCCAAAGGTAGTTATAATCATTGAGAAGTTGAAGCTATCTTAGTTAAGATAGATTAAAAAAATGGAAACATGAACCTATATGGGAAAGAAAATAAAATTGGTGACAAAATAATGATTTTCCCAAATGCGGTTATAATCATTGAGAAATGCAAGTGGGATGGTGTGCAATGATTTGCTCATAGGTGATGTAATCATTAGACCTCAATTATGACAAACATGATTGATTTGGATGATGATAATGATAATATGATATAGAGGATAAATATTAATGGGGATAACCTACTAGGAGGGAGATGCTCATTTGAATTAAACAAAGGTTTATTTTATTTTTATTTTTTAATTATTCTATGTAGGATATGATTGGGATTGAATCAGGATGTTGGTGTTGATAAGATTTTGATACTTCCATTGCTAAATAGACTTCCTAAATCTGAGGTTTGTTATATCATGTGTCAATAGGCATAATGATATAACATAATTATGACTTGGCCAAAATATGTATAAAGATTTAATCCCATAATCCAACACTCAATAGAAAATAATGCACCAATGATAGAAACCATGATGCTAATGTATACATATGAATATAGATGGAATCAAGAATAATGTGCACAAGGAATCACCCAATAAATGCACATAGACTAAATCAAGGTAATAGTACTAAAATAAAGAAAATAGGCACACAAAAATAATAATAAAATAAATAAAAAAGAAACAAATAATCTAATTTAAGCCATACAAACATTACCCCTAAAAAATAGGTGAAAACTTAACAAACTAGTAGAATGGGGGAATAGAAGAAAAGGAAGGGGATGACTGAGCTATCTCCATATGCACTAGGTAAGTGGACACTACCTACATAGCTATATGGATGTAATATTCAACAAAAACTTCAAGCTAAATATAGTTCTCCCAAGAAGTGGGAAGAAAATGATAACTAATGAAAAAAACATAATGGATGTGATAGAAGAATAGGAATAGTCTTTTAAAATGGAAAGTGCATGAGATAAAAGGGCTAAAAAGGATAGGGAAACTAAGGAAAAAGTTATTCTCTTGTGACTTAGTAAGGGTTCCCAGAATCCTTAAGGTAAAGCAGTGGTCAATGTTTTTGGTCTTTTCTAAATAGTTTTACAAAGGTTTCTAGAATTTTTGAAGTATCTCAACTTAATCAAGAATGATGAGATAATAAAATGGTTCAAGATCACAAAATTATGAGAGCATTACTTAGGTTGATCATAAAATGGTGAGAGAATGGCTTAGGGTGCTCACAAAATGGTGAGAGTGTGGCTTAGGATGCTCATAAAATAGCATGAGTGTAGCTTAAGGTACTCTTAAATTGGTGAGAGTATGGCTTAGGGTTCTTGAAAAATGGTAAGATCATGGCTTATGGTGCTCAAAAAATGGTGAGATCATGCTTTAGGGTGCTCACAAAATGATGAGATCATGGCTTAGGTTACTCACAAAATGGTGAAAGCATGGCTCAGGGTGCTTTAAAAATGGTGAGAGCATGACTTAGGGTGTTTGTAAAAGGGAAAGAGTGTGGCTTAGGGTGATCACAAAATGGTGAGATCATGGCTTAGGGTTCTTTAAAAATATTTAGAGTGTGGATTAGGTTTTTTAGAAAATGGTGAGAGTGTGGCTTAGGATGCTCACAAAATAGTGAGAGCATGGATTAGGGTTCTCAAAAAATGGTGATAATATGGCTTAGGGTGCTCATAAAATAGTGAGAGCATGGCTTAGAGTTCTCATAAAATGGTGAGAATGTGGATTGGGTTTCTCAAAAATTGTGAGAGCATGGATTAGGATGATTGAATTGACCTCAATAAGTATTGAGCACTACCTACATAGTCCCAGAGTAGGACCTCAAGTAACTATAATTATATCTCATAGTAGAGGAATCCAACTAGTGTAGCCATGTATTCAAAAAAAAAAGGCACAGTTGGTATAAAGGCATAGTATGGTGTAGGAAATGGTAAGTTGGTATGTCAAGGCTCAATAAACAAATATTGCTCCTAGTTTTCCCATAGATAGTTATAGTTAGCATAAAATGGCATAGATCAATGGCACTAATTTACCTATAGGTAGTTATAATTAGTAGCAATACTTGTGATAAGAAAGGAATAATGAATGAAGGATAAAACTATCAAAACTTCTATCATACTACTCCAAAATACTATCTCTATCTGAAATGATTGAAACAATTACTGAAACTACTCAAATTCATTGGTGCTAAAAATGTGAAACCAATGGCAAAATCAAGGCAAAAGGCTAGGTAAATAGGATTAAAAAGATATTAGGTCAATAGAATGGAATGGTAAATGGATAAGTAATAGGCTAAGAGGAATGATAAGAATGACATTCATATAAAGAAGAATAGTAATAAAGTGGTAGAATAGAAATGATCCTTATAGAAAATATACAATAGTGCTCAAGTATAGTACCACTTGAGGTGAATAATATTCATCAACTTAGGAAGTTCATCTCCATCTAGTGTAGTGAGCCTGTATGCTCCTAATCCATAATCTCTAGTAATGATGAAAGGTCCTATCTAATTTGGTTTGAATTTAACCTTATGCTTCTTCTCGGCCATGGTATTCTTTTGGTTTTGTTTTTGAACAAGATCACCAAGTTCAAATGTTATATACTTGACATGTTAATTGTAGTGGCTTTTGAGTCAATTTTGATATGTTTGAATATTGTTGAGTGTAGCTATGCATTTTTGATCAAGTAGGTCTAGCTCCTACACATGAGCTACTTGGTAATCATGATCATCTAGGGCATGTTTGAAAGATATGTGTAGTGAAGGTAGCTTGACCTCAATGGGAAGGATGGATTTAATACCATAAACAAGAGAGTATGGATTGGCTCTTGTGGGGGTATGTGATTTGTATACTATGCCCAAAGGGCATAAAATATTTGAAGGTGCCAGTCATGACTGACATCATTGACAATATTTTTGAGAATGTTAACAATTATTTTATTGGATTCCTTAACCTGACTATTACCTTGAGGGTAATATGCTATAGAAAAATGTTGTGTGATGTTGTACTCAACACATAACTTATCAACATAATTTTTCTTGAATGATCCTCCATTATTAGATATAATGTCAGAGGGGAAATTGTAGTGGTAGATGAGATGGTTGAAAAATAACTTAGAAATTTGCTTTCCAGTCACATAAGTGAGGGGTATAGATTTAACCCACTTAGTGAAATATTTGGTGGCTATAAAGATATGTTTATGGCCATCTAAAGATATAGGCTTTATTTTCCTAATTAGGTTGAGTCCATATGTAACAAATAGCCATGGTGTCAACATTAGTTTCAGAGTCTTGGCTAGGGCATGAATTAGATTGGCATGCCATTGATATTTGTCAAAATTATTTACATATGTAGCTGCATCTACATCCATTGTGGATAATAATAACTAGTACACAAAATATTTTTCGATAAGAATATCCCATTAAGTGGGTGATACATAATCATTCATGTACTTCTCAAAATGTTGATGTAGATTTTGCTAAAGTTAAACAATAAAGTAGAGTTCCATCAAAACTACAATGGCAAAGGGTTGATACAAGTAAATTATAGCAAGTGGAGTGATGGATAAAGGATTTGGCTTTTTTACTAGATAGATCATGTGGTCTAACTTAGTCATGGAGGTAATTATAAAGGTCTGAATACTAGATAGAATTAGGACCAACAATATCACAAATCATTACCACAATTGAAGGTTCATGAGCTAGTGCGACTAAATTCTTGATGAGGATCTGATACTCTTTATTTTTGTTTATTTTTCAAATTAAAGGGTTGATGGTATCCATGGAATCTATAGTTATATTACTAGCCCTTGGTATATGCTCAAATTGTATATTTGTAATTTGCTATGTAAGAGTGTCAACCATAGGTTTATAAGGAACCAACTTGTCATCTTTAGTTTGGAAATGGTATATGACCTGATTGATGATTAATTGAGAATCACCATAAACCTTGAGATGAAATATATTACACTATACTACCTATCTAAGTCTTGAAATAAGTCATTGATACTAATCCATGTTGTTAATACAAGGAAAACTAATTTTAAAAGACTTAGGAATTAGATCCCCTTGTTGTGTAATAAATAAGAGGCCTACCCCAGATACATGTGCATTAAATGATCCATAAAAATAAAACTTCCAATGCTAATCTTCAAGAGGTATGTCAATTATGGTCATGATGGATTCATCAATAAATTGGAATGTGAGTGGCTTTATGTCTACAAGGGTTGCTTTAGTAAGCTAATTTGTAAGGACATGTCCCTTGATTGCCTTTTGATTAACATACTCAATGTCAAACTCAAAAATAAGTATATCCATTTGGCCATTATACCTTGTAAATCTATTTTAGATAGTATATATTTAAGTGGATCTACTTTTGAAATGACCATGGTCTTATTATTCAACATGTAGTATCATAATTTCTGAGCTGTGAATACCATGGCTAGACAAGCTTTTGCAATAGGCATATAGTTATGTTTATATGTGACCAATGTATAACTTAAGTAGTATACTACATGATCTTATCTATTGTCATCATGCTAAGATAGAAGTTCCCCTAAGGCATTATATATAGTTGATAAGTATAATAAAAATGGTTTTCCTGGCATAGGGAGTAACAACATAGGTAAATTTGTTAGGTAATCTTTTAACTGCTAGAAAGTTATTTGATAGTGATTATCCCAATGGAATAAAACTCCATTCTTCATAAGATTTGTAAATGGATTATACTTGTCTAATAATTGAGATATTAAGCATTATATTTATTGGATCTTTCCCTAAAAAATATGGATCTATTGCAATTAGTTAGTGGTGGCTTCTATATTATAGCTTGGACTTTGGCCAGATAGACTTCAATACCTCTATGAGACATGATGAATCCAAGTAATTTTCCTAATGTTATGCCAAACATACATTTATTTGGATTTATTTAGACTTTGTATTTACATATTCTTTCAAATACTTACTTTGTAGCAATACTGGATGGTCAGCCCTAGTTTTTGATTTACCTAATATGTCATTGACATAGTCTTCAATAATATCATGTATCATATTATGGAATATGATAGTCATGGATCTTTGATATGTAGCTTCATAATTTTTAAGACAAAATGACATTACCTAATAATATAATGCTCCCCATAGAGTGGTGAATGTTGTCTTGTGTTGATCTTCTAGTACTATTCTAATCTAGTTATATCTTGAAAAGTTGTCCATGAGTGAAAGCATCTCATAACCTGTAGTGGATTTGATGATGAATATTAGGAAATAAAAAATCATCTTTAGGGAAATATTTGTTTATGTCCTATAAATTATTATATATTCTAATTACTTCAAGATTTTTACTAATAGGTACAACATTAGAGATCCATTCTGAGTTGTCAATGGATCGAATACAACTTACTTCTAAGAGATTTTCCAACTCTTTATTTACTAATACAATAATATGAGAATGAATCTTGCATAAATTTTTATTAACTAGTTTGGCATCAAGATTTACCATAAAGTGATGTAAAACCAAGGTGGGGTCCAAACCTGGCATGTCAAAATAAGCCCATGCAAAGATATCTACAAATTCTCTCAATAGAGCTATAAAGACTTTAAGTTCCTCCTTAGTGAGGGATGTGCCTAATTTCATCCATTTTGGATTTGATATAATGACAATGTTTACCTCTATGGTATCCTTGACTAAAAATGTTGAACCATCTTCTAGGATAGTAGGCAAAGACTTAAACTGTTAGGCTATATTAGAGTCCTTTGTTAGGATTGGCTCTTCAACTTCTCCTAGGCATGATGGATCTGAGTCCCCCAATGGGAGATCTAGCCATGTGACAAAAATAGTTAGAAATTATTCAAGAATCTGATTAAACACTTGTTGTTGATAATAAGTGAATTCAAATCTATAGGCAAGTTCATCATTGGTGGTCTCCTAGTCTAAATTTAAAGAAGAATGAAACCCCCATGTAATGGCACTTGAAACAAGTTTTCACCACTAGACTGGCCTTTATATTTATTTTTTTCCTAGTCAAAAATCACTTCAAAGAGGTTTTTACTTTAGGGCCTCAATATTTTATTTATTTGTTTTTAGCTAAGGGAGTTCATCTACTCTCCAAAATAAGCTTCAAGATCTAATATGATTGAGAATCCTGATTTATGATCTCCCAACAAAACATTGTCTCTAAGGCATAGGAAATCATAAAATGGCTCATCATTCTGAATCTTATCAATTAGTAAACTAGATTCTTGTTGGTCCTAATCTATCACTTGGAATAGTATAATGTCAATGAGTTATTATGAATGATTAGGATAAGGGTACATATGGAATTGTTATCAAACATGTTAGTCTCAATTAAGCCATCAAAGATAAGGCTATGATTTGAATCTACTTTGATATCAACATCATCATCACTAGCCATCAATGATAAAACTCAAATGAGATACATGGTGTCACCCTTAGGTAGTATAAATCCAATTCCATAAGGTCTTTTTTACTTAGTCATAGAAATTGTCTCAATAGTTCCTTGTTGATTTGGTCTAAGGCTTTCCTTCATAATCTTGATGTTTCATGGTCCTATTGGGAATTGGATACTTGGTGATCTTATAACAATTAGCCAATTTGTCATTGTATAACCATGAATCATCTCCTTTGAGATGGTCTTGTTCTTGGCTAGATGTTGTATGAACATAACTGGTCCTAGATTATGAACTTTATCTTTACCTTTTTATTTCCAATGCATGTGTGGGGTGACTTTAGGTCTTCCAAAGGTCTTTGGATCCTAAGGAAGATTCATAATATGAAAGGTATCATGGGTCACATACTCCCCTGGGCCATTATCTATAATGGTGAAATGATTGGAATATTTAGGAGGTGTCATGTAGGAAAAGGAATCTAGGGTATTAGGATATATACAATTAACCTCTAGAGGATCAATAAGTATGACCTTTCTTTTATCCTACTTGGAACTTAGATTTATTTTGTATTGGTAATTATAGCTTTGAAACTAAGCCTCAAGATTTTTATGGTGTTCATATGGGTGCAAATATCTTGGAATATTCATCTCCATCCTTGAATGGGAGAACTTGATTCATTAGTGTAGTGTTGATGGGACTTCATGAATCTCATGTAACCAAGGCCTACCTAGAAACATATTATATGAAAATTCAAGAACAAGCACATGGAAAAGTGTATCATGGGTTAAAGGCCCAATGATAACTGGTAGTATAATGGTTCCTTGTGATTCTCTCCTTTTATTATCATAGGCTTTGATAGTTATTATTTCTTATTGGAGATATACCATTGTGTACCCAAGAAGCTTGATGAGCTTTAGAAACACTGTGTTGAGGCCTGATCTATTATCTATAAGGACATGTTTCACCTTATGTTACTTTATAAAAACTTCTATGTACAATGTATTATTATGGAGTGGGCCAAGGGAAGACATATCGCTTTGGTTTAATGTGACTTACTGGGCTAGAGCTAGGTGTCCAACTAAAGCTTGAAATTTATCAGGGGATATGTCATTAGCAATGGTGGATTGGGTTAAAAACTCATTCAAAATGTTGTTTTGGATTATTTTCATTTGTAAAAAATCTAAAACATAGATCTAGGATAGTATATTCCATAATTATTCCACTATATCAAACTTATTTTTTGCGTCAATGGTGAATGACTTATTCTGAGGTTGAATAACTAGCTGGATAATGGGTTAGGTGGTAGATGGTTATGGGCTTGGAATGATAATCTATTACCTCTAAGTTGTGATTGTACAATCAAGAGTAAGTATATGACCATGATTGATAATAAATGATGGTGAAGGTGTGGGACTAGATAGGACAAGTCTTGGTTGTTAGTGCACTTGTATGTGGTCATGAGGTAAGGATGAGTTATTGGTATAAGGTCTAAAAGTGGAAATCCTAGTTTACTAGTTTGCCTGCATATAGTTCCATGTCAAAGAAGGATTATCCATGTAATTTAGATGAGTGACATTGTTTATAAATGGTCTATATTTATTGGTGCTCAGTCTACTATTAATGGAGATGGTGTTAATGCTACCCCCTAAAATATGACCTACAACCCTGTTATAGTCATGTGCAACTACATTGTAGGTTTATTGATTATTACCATTTTGAGCTTGATTTTGTCCATTATTTTGAAGTTTTTGGTTTAATTATTTATTATACTAATGTTGTTGGTTCTACTAGTTCAACCTTTAATTTGGATACTGTTGATTTTGTTGTTGTACTAGTCGTGGTTGTTGTTATTGTTATTATTACTGGTTATGTTATAAAAAAGGGTTTTGATAGATACCAAGATTATTATTAGAGGTGGAATCACTTTCATCTAATGTGATCTCCCTATTCTCAAACATATTTTCAATTAAATGCTCTATTTGCACACATCTTCATAAATTTTGCTTGTTGACCCGATGATATTCACATAATTCATTTTCATGTCAAAAATTACGATAAGGGATGCCTTGAGGATAATGCTTTGGTATAGGCCAAATAATCAAATTAATGGTAGCAAGATTTCAAAATACATACTCAATAGGCTCTCTAAGGTCACTATAATCATGTTTTGTTGGCATAGTTCTCCTTGGAGGAGGGTTTTACAATGGCAAAGCTTATGGAATTTATTACATGGATCTTGGTTGTTGTGCTTGTAGTATTGGTTGTCAAGTAGGTTATTGTGCTTCCAGTATTGGTTGTCAAGTAGGATTCATCTAAAAAGGTAGTGTAGATGATGTTTGCACCATTTTAACATGACATGACTCATTACTCTATTTCCTATAACATTCATATTACAGTTAAATTACTTTGGTCTATCTTGGTTATTAGCTTGTGTTAGTTGTGATGCTTGCACTTGGATTAGATGTTGGTGTTTGTTAGTTCCTTGATTGGTACCTTGGTTTTGATTAGTTGAATTAATCTTGATGAATCCTTTATTAAAAATATCTTGATTGATCAACAAAACTTTATCAATGATCTCTTTGAAGGTATGTGCACACTATAGTTCCAAATGATAGTCTATCTCACTATGCAAGTTTTTAGTGAATATAGTGGCTAATTATTTATCTAGTAAATTTTGAGTGAATCAGTTTTCAAGTGCTCTCCATCACTATAGGTAGCTAGAAAAACTCTCACTGACCTTTTGTCTTCCTTGCATCAAGTCAACCAATCAAATCTTATGTTAGAGATTATAGGAAAAGTATTGCACAAAATTATCTAAAAGATCATCAAAATTAGTTATTGAATTCTTAGGAAACTTCAAGAACCATTTCAAGGCTTGTCTAGCTAAGCTCCTAAGAAACAACAATAAAATGTATATATTTATATATGCCACTAGCTAACAAGTGACAAATAACTCGATCAGGTAGGCTTTGAGGTCACCTTTCCCCTTGTGTTTATCATAAATTGGTGTCTCATATCTTGGAGGGGATGGAATCTATAAGTATTCCATGTTAAAAGGATAGGGACACACATCATCCAATTTATAATTTATAATCTGTTTCCCCACTTAGATGGCATCAATTGTATCCTTCATCTATTATAACTCTTGCTCTAGGAAACTTATGGGAATATTGGCCTAGGTAGATGGTTATGTGGTCACAAGTGCAACATTTTGACTAGGGTATGATGGGGGAATTTGGTATACATTAGATTGGTTGGGAAACAAACTAGGAATATGCATACATAGATTTAGATGTACTTGTTAAAATTGCATGTTTGGTTGCATAATATTTTGGTTAGGGTTAGTGATGAAGGTTTGACTTAGAGGATTATGAGGTTGGGATGGAGGTATATAACCATACTATGCCTATTGTGGTTGAATAGGGATCTTTTATTGACTATGTGAACCTTGATATTGAGTGTGAACTTGTGAAGCAAGACCCAGTCTCTTAACTTGTGGTATGTTTTGAATAAAAGGCAATTGCTACCTAGTAAGTATTTGAGAAACATTAGAACCTCCTTGTTTCATGAATACCTATTAGTAAGTGGACACATGTTGGAGATTAATCATCTATCATTGACTAATATTTATACATTATTGGGTAGACATCGCTTAGTTTTGAATTGGCACACTAGCTTGTGACTGAAGAGGTATATTTTCTACAACCTGAGGAGGTGGAACATGAGTTTCCCCTTATTGAGGTGGAAATATGTTTATCCTCTACTATGTTGTTACATTCATTTGTTCCTATTTTTGTATAATTCTACTCATCACCTGTTGAGGAGGAATATGATTCATCACATGCTTTTATTGAGGGACTACATTGGTTGATGGTTGACTACCTGAGCCTATTGGTTACATACTTGATGAAGTAGCTAGTTGAAGATAGGAAGTAGGTGGTAAAGGTTGGGGTGTATAATATATCATTCCTTGGTATTTAGATCCTCTTGTGGTATGAACTATAAGAACATGTTGTTGAGTAGTAGTTGTGTGTTAGTACCACTTTGATTTGGAATGGATGTTGCTTGAGCATTGTCTACTATGTTTTGCTCATTATTCTATGTATAAGTATAAGACACTTCTTTAATAATTGGCATATGTAGAAAATTATCCATTGAAGTGTTTTTCCTGAATGGGTTGAAATTATGATCATCTTGACTAGTTAACTCTATCAAAACTCCTATTAAAGGAACTAAGTCATTAAGAGGTTTATTAACCATGGTAATATAATTGAAATTACATGCTAGATTTAGGTAGGTTTGATAGGATATCTACATTTGATTAAAGTGATCTTCCATGAGGCTCTATCCTTTGTTATGCATATTAGGATCTTGATACATGGTTTGGACTAGAGTCAAAGGATTGTTAGAAGAAGCTTGTTGACTATATAATATGTTGTGAGGCATTATTACTAGGCTTGGTTAACTTTCATGAGGTAAGTCTATTGAAAACTTAACCCCTAATTCTATAGATCTAACCAAAATATTGTCTTTGTTTTCCAACAAATGAAGCTTAAACAAAAATGGATCATATGTGGAAGGTGTATTAGTAGATTATAATTTTTGAGGAACTAGTTCATCAACTGTGGGTATTATAGATAGGTATTGTGTAGTTTGTTCTTGGTCCTAGTATAAATATGGTGGCATAGTAAAAAAATAATTAACCAATGGATCTTGGTTTTGTTCCCCTATTTGAGTATTATAAGAGGGATAAGGATCTGTCTCATAAGCAATATTACCTTTGTAAGGGTCTTTCACCATTTCTTCTTGTACAATTGCATTACTAATCCCTAAATTATACATGACTCCACTATGAGTGTAGGAATACATGTTGGGATATATAGTGAATTTTATGTGATATAAAAGGAAGAGAGTTCTACAAAATCTAAAAAGACAATGTCTAAAAATATAATGTTCAAACTTGGTCTAGATCCATCACAAGGATGGAAAGGTTTATGCAATGATTTGTGATAAAACAAGATAATTCTAAGTATCTAACATTACACATCTTATACAAAAGGATAAAGTAAATGTAAGAAAAATAAAAATGCCAAACTCTAAGGTTGATGTGTTTCAAATTAGTCTAATCTAGGAAATAAATAGTTGCTAGGTTTTTTGGCCAAACATGGTGTCAAAAGCTAGGCTCAAAGAAGGAATGTGATAGGAATTTTTGCCAAATGGTATCAAAAGATATACATTTAAAATAGATGAAATTTTAATCTAACATATTTGAAACACTTCTAAAAAAATAGGCATTTGACTCTTGGACATGAACTTGATTAAATAGGTATAAGATACGAAACAAAAGGTACTTTAGAGATAGTTTGTTTTCTCATAAATAATGGTATAAAACTTGGTTATTTTGATTAATAGGATAGAAAAATGTGAATACCATATCTATTTTAGATAAAGATTCATAAAGGTATACTTAGATTGGCTTGAAAAATGTGCTAAACTTGAACTCTATGCAAGAGGGTCTATGAAACAATTCTTGAAATGATTTGGGTAGCATAACAATTTTAGACTACTCAGAATATGTGAAAAAAATATTTGTTTCAAAAACTCTCTAAGACAAAGATGGGTTCTCATAAATTTGGTAGTGTAACACTACCTTTATTAGCTCAAATGACATACATACCTTCAAAGTTTTGACTATAGATCTAAGGCAAAAAGGTATGCTTCAAATGACCTCTATGGAAATAAGATGGTAACATAATAATGCTTGGTGTATAGACTCAAAGTGAAAAAATTTAGACAAAATGACTTAAGTCTACCAAATGGTGATAATGATTATGAGTCTTCAATGGTCTTCAACCTAAATTGGACATTAAACCTAAGTTCCCTCAAGTATAGTGAAAATGGCAAACCCACTTAACACCTGAACTCTATAAACTTATGAAGGTGAAATTTTGAATTTAAACTATAAATAAAGGACTTAAATAATGTTTGGTATAATTTTAGACTCAATTGGGTAGCATAACTACACAAAAATGGATGATATAACTCCAAGTTTTGATGAACTTTTGAATAAGGCAAATTGATTATTCATCTGGGAAACATAATGCCTCTTTGTTCAAAGAAAAATAAGGACTATGTGTTTTGGTTTGTATCATTTGTTCACACCAAGTTTTTGACTCTAAAAAAGACTTTAATCTAGGATAAAACCAACTAATTAATCGCTCTTAGATACTAAACTGATAAGGTTGATCAGTATTATTGAAATCTATCAATATACATCATTTGAGAAGTTTTTAGTGTTCATCCAAAAATTAAAATGTGCATTATATAGTAGGGATTCTACACCCCCCTTCTCTCAAATTATATTACTATGACATGGACCTTGAAGTGTACATTACACCAATAATACTTCCACAGTAAGTGGGGATTTGTCTTAGATTTACAAGGTTTCAAATGTTTCCAGGGGAATTAATTACACAATGACTTTCATGTCACAATATAAAATAAAAGCATGTAATTGGGTGTCCACAATAGTTAGGTTATTGCAAAAAGGTCTTGCCCATTTTTCAATCACTATATCCATCACTTGCTTAGTGTAGTATGATGTCCAAAGTGTAGATATGTCCCATGTATAACTCTAAAACTAGAAGGTGGTTTAACCACTCAAACCTCCGATCCTAGTGGGAGTGGTTTGAATTCAATGTCAGGAGATGAAACCCAAAGTCAAAGGTTCCTTATATAACTTGTGGGAGGTGATTAATTCCCCATCAGAAGCCAAGATGTAATTGAAAGACATAAGATAAAGACTTCAGGGTCATTTTCAAGATCACCAAAACTATTATGAGTCTTTGGGGAGTGTTTTAGATGATATTATTTCTATGACTTGGACTAGGCATGTGTGTAATAAGGATGACACTTTCGATTCCAAAAGTTCCCTAAAGGGGATGGATGGAAAAGCATACACACAACAACCTTTTTTGTTCCAAATCAAGTTCTAATTAAACAATTATTCAAAACAAAAATTGACAAGTGTGTTAAATTTTAAGCCCCAAAGGAAAGATTAGGTGGTGTTTTTTTGACCCTTGGTCTTAAGTTATAGCTTTAAAAGCAAAATTTGTCAAAAAATTTACCTAAACATGTAAATTATTTTTTAAGGATTCATTTTAAGCTTTCAAAAAGGTCTAAAAGGCACATTTTAACAAATTCCAAGCTTGATCCTACAATGAAAATGTTAGAGTGTCCTTTATCTTTGGATCTAATTTTCAAATGAGTGAAACAACTTCTCGAAATAAACTCTTTATTTTGAAATCACAACTACATAGTCAATTCTACTATTTTTTTGCAAAATCATAATTATAGATAAAAAAAAGTCACTGTTATGGGTTAGATGAGATAGAAAACACAATATCACTATTTTACCTATGAAATCATTACACAGATGAAAAAAATCACTATTCATAATGAAATCACTAGCTAAGTTGATGATATCACCATTTAGGGCAAAATCATTATTTCAAATAAAATCACCACCCAAAATGATGATATCACTACCCAGTTTGATGAAATCACTTCTCAGTTTAATGAAATCATTGCTCAGTTTGATGAAATCACTATTGAAGTGCAAAAATTTGTTGTGTAACAAACAATAATTTCATTTTGAAAAAATCACTACTATGTAACAATGATATCATTCTAGAGAGAAAAGCCAAGGTTCTAGAGTCAAAAATGTTGTTAGAAAAATATAAATTAAGTTAAAATTTCACTCTTTTGGCCATCCAATTCCAAGATCTTACATAGAAAGGAATAGTAGGTTTCTTGAGAGAGTTTTATAACCAAATTATTGGAGTTGCATCCCATCATGCATACCATTATGTGAGCTAGGAATTTGACTTAAGAGAGGTAATTAGTATTGTGTTAGTCCCAAAATGAAAAACAAATTGATAAAAACACACTAACTAGTATACATATCTAGGCCTAATTACTAGGGGGAGCTTAGTTAACAAAATAAAATTAAAATCACAACTAAAATGCAAAATAAAACCTTATTTCACCTTCCTTAGATGCTCCAAAATTATTGTTGTAGTGGCTTGCTCAGCTTTATGCTCATGAAGCCTGCATTAATGGAAGCTTGACTACCTCCATCTCTCCTTGGAACCTTATGTGGCTTTGGATTGGCTCAATATTTTATCATTATAACACTAATTTTCATGAATCTTTGGAATCAATTAATAATTATAACTTTGACATATGAGAGCTTAAAATTCATGTGGCAAGGCCTCCTATTTATAGATTTTAGAAAATGGCTAGAATTAACCTAAACCATCCATCTCAAGATTGAGATGTGTGGCTAAGGATTAATCCAATTATGTAATTAAAATCCATAAATAATCTCATTAATTTTTTAGATAGAGAGGTATTGAAGAGGAATCGAATATCTTTGATGAGGCATGGGGTGGCTTGATTCAAATATTTGTGGCATTTATGGCCTAGGGATGCCTTCCCAAGAAATGATATCACCTGATAATGTAGTTAATAGAAATCAATTTTCAAAAATAAATATTAAAAAAATATCTTGGAAAATTAATTTAAGAACTTGATTTGGTTTAATTAGCCTAAAACATGATTAAGTACTTTGAGGTGAAACCTTGGTAATTTGTGCACAAACTAATCAAATTGATCATAATGTCTTGTTATTGGCCCAAAATTTGACTAGATTGGAATTAATATGTGATGTCAAATGAATTGGATATATATTCCCATTTAGGATGTTTCCAACACCAAATAATAAAGGCACATGTCTTATGAAAGATATTTGATAGAAAAGAGAAATCTAGAGCACCTAGGTACAAAATTGGCATTTTGATTCAAAATGATATGATTAAAGTTAGCTGGCCCATAAAATGAATTTCCCAATTTAGGGATACCTTGGCCAAAATTGGCACTTGAATATATAAATTCCAACTCATTTAATGTGCTTTAGTGTTTTTAGGCCAAATTGTGTATCGTGGTGGGCATTAGCCAAAAGCCTAGTTGGAGGTTATCGATGGCCAGATTTAGGTGTCTAAAATTATTTGATATGATAACATGGAAAGGTGAAGAGATTGAAATCAATATTTATGCCTCCACTATATATACATATTTCAACAATGTATCTCAATATTGTATGTGAAGATAATAATATGTGTGTTATTAGTTGTAAATAAATAGTGTGTGATTATGTATAATTTATAAGTAAAAGTATGCATTCATTTAATTATTGGAATTATAGTCACTAAGCGGGGGGTGATGAATTAGTGATTTAATAAAATCAACTTTAATTCCAATTATTTAAACTCTTAGTCATTCATTTTACACCATTGATCTCCTTGGTATGAATGAATATGATCCATTGATTTCTTTCCATGAATATCCTTTAACATGTTAACTTCCACTCATACCATTAAATCAAGATGTAAAAAGTAATGCCAACCATCCAATTTACCTAGACCCACCATTTGAAATTAAATGGCTAACTTACGAGGCTCAAATTTGACATCTGCATGCCCATATTTGACATCCATGTGAACGTATTTTATGTTTGCATGATCATCATTAGGATTTTTAAACCCTAATTATTATTTGTTACAGCCTAAATTTGATGTTTGTGATTTCATAATTTGATGTTCACATGACCATAATTGACATTTATATGACCATCAATATTTTAGACCCCAATAGATAAATACTGAGCTTTATTTTGATGTCCACACAAATGTCCCATCTTCAAGTCAATGTTTGAAAGCTTATATCTTGAGTTAGGAACCTCATCAAGATATGAAATTTATAGAGTATGTTTCCAGCATGAAAAAATCCATGGTTCTATAATTTTTTAGTTCACATGGCTTTCTGAGGTGCATTTATCAAATGCTCAAATGAGCTGGTCCATTCATTTATGAAAGACATCCTAGTGATAGTTTGGTACTCAAACTTCACCAAATTCATCTTTGATCAATCTTCCAAAGTTTTGATGGATTTTAAAGATATATACAACTTGTTCCATGATCCTAAAATATTGGAAATTATGAAACCTTCTTGGACCCTCTATTTTCATTTATGGACCCATTTATAATCCACTTGATCTTTTCTTTATCAGAGACTCAGCTCACCTTTTCTATCTAGGAAAGAAGATTGGTATGTAGGAAAAAATGGCCAACATTTTTGGTGACTCATAGAGATGCATGCCTACTATGCATGAGAACCTAAACCATGATACCTTGTCTAGTCCATTAGGCATGGAGTCTTCTCTCTAGTTTAACATATTGATCCAAAGTTGGAACTAGATGCCAATCTTGATCTAACCTCTCTTAAAACAAATAAGGACCAAGAGATATAGAAAAACCAAATAGAGTTCCCAAGTCCCTTATTGAAAGGAAACATAAAATAGAAAGGGAACTAACCTAACAAAGTAAGGACCAATAAAAATGTGCTAATATAGTACTTGGAGGAATTTTAACAAAATTATCCTAATATATATATATATATATATATATATATACATGTATATATATATATATATATATATATATATACATGTATATACACACATATATACATATATATACAGATATATATACATATATATACACATATATATACATATATAAACACATATATATACATATATAAACACATATATATACATATATATACACATATATATACACATATATATACATATATATACAGATATATATATATATATATATATATATATATATTCAATCTTATTACTCTCTAATATTATTTTATTATATTATTTTCACACTATTTTACATCCTTATATATCTTTTTAAAGGAAAATTTTATCTCTTAACTAATGATCACTTTTGGTAACTATTTATTTACACTATTTTAATTATTTAAATATTAATTATAGAATATTTAATTATATTCCATACTATATATTGATTTTAATTATATATAATATAATATATTATTTATCCAATCATTTAGATTATAACATGAAGATCCAAATATTACTACATCCTAGACATGTATAATCCTTTAATAAAAATCAAGACTTATTCCATTGTAGTATGATTATAGCCTCTCTAGTGTATCTCAATATGATTATATGTTTATGCTCATATGTTTCTGATAAAAATTCATACCAACATGTTTAAAATCATAAATTAGTGTCTACAACCACTTTTGACATAGCCTATTACTTTAGAATTTTGTATCTAGTCACTACACTTTTCAAAAGTGTTTGAAACTAGTCATCATCATAGGTCACAACCATATTTCTAGGAGCTCTTATACATTATTCTAGATAATATTTTCCATCATTGTAGTTAATATAAAATATTATATAAATTATAAATAAAAGACACATCTATATTTACCTATCTCTTTATATTTCCCCATTTAAATTTATCAAATTTAAGTACTCTGCAAGTAATTTATAATTAGGGTAGATATTTATTTACTATAATATATATATATATATATATATATATATATATATATATATATATATATATATATTATATATATTCATTACTTCTTTGTTTGCAGTTATTTGTGTAGTTTTTGAACCTTGTGCCCTTTTATTATTACATTTTTGGTGAACCCTCCTTTTTAAGTATTAAACCTTAGGGTTTCATGGTATTTTTATCTCTAAAATTGTTGTTGTGGTTGTTTCATATCTAATTTATCATTGTTCATTTATTTATTTATTATATTATCATTAATGCTATCTTATTTCATGGTTTCTATGTTTTAATATTATGTCAATTATGAAAAGGTAGATCTAAAATAGTTATTAGGTGAAGTAATAAATTGAGTTGTATTTTTATGAAGGATTAAATATCTAAGATAAGTCCATTGTGTATCTCCCCTTTTGAGATGATGGATGTAACCTAAAAATCAATCATATTAAAAATAAATGAGTTATATGTACCATGTTATATAAAAAATATGTAAACATGTGGTAACATGGTTATTTTATTTTATCATAGAAATAATATATCCTCATAACATATATTAAACATGTATCTTAAGGTATACAAGAATCATGTCAAGTAAATATCAATTGGGTACATATTAATACTCATCATAGTAATGATCATATAATAACTAAGTAATAACCACACAAAATATGCATGATATCATTCATATCATCACACACCAATAGAATAATCTATGATATTAATCACAACATAAAAAATTTAGTAGATAATCCTATATATTTATGCACATAACACATAATGTCATGGATATGATGCAAAATAAAAAAACATATCAACACACATGATAACACTCAATTTCACATAGAGTAAGATTTATACAAAAACGGAGCCATGCTAAAGAGTCACATAAATAATGAGCCACACATAAAAAGAGTCATGTTGAGACGGATCTGTAGATAGATGGAGTCACATAGAGTAAAATAAATGACACACAATGTAAAAGTCACATAGATAATTATCCCCACATACAAAGAATCACATAGAGAAAGAGTCACATTATTAAAAATTAATGTCATGAAAATTAAGAGTCATATAATGAAAAATCAATGCCATGAAGAGTAAGAGTCACATAATTTAATTCACAATCAAGTAACACACCATGTAACATGTTAAAAAACATCAAACATTCATAGAGCAAGAAAGGTTATCCTACAAAATAAATTAATTTCATCATATCACATATAAAAGTATATTATACATATAATATAACACTACAAGTAGTGTATATAAGATAAAATCATGTGAAATCAGTGTTAACTACTCAATATGATCAATGAAATTGTCATAGAAAGATGTAACATGTGAATATGTATAAATATTCCCTAAGTGTAGTGATGCAGGAGCATCTACACAAGACATGGTTATGATTTAAATTTAAAACCAAATTATTGTATTTTCCCACCAAATGTTGAAATTAAAGAGAAATTGTAATTAGTAAAAGTAAAAAGGTGATTGCTGAGTTGTTGAGGAAATGAGGGGAATGGTTGAAAGATTTTCAACCGTAAGATAAATCTTCTCATATTAGAATATGCTGGTAAAATTTCAAACTGTTTCTTGTTTTAATCCTCACCCCAAATTGGGCACAGAGGTTAGAGAAGAGGTTTTTGGTTTATTAAAAGCAAAAGAACAGTCATTAAGGAAGAGAGAGGAAGAGGAGTACGTAGAAGAAGAGAGGAAAAAGGCTCTCTCATTCAAGAGAAGAAGGTAGAAATGAAGAAGAGAAGGAGAGGGGACAGAAGGATGTAGAGAGAAGAGCAGAGGTGTAGAAAGAAGATAGGTAGCACAGAAGACACAAGGCATATAACTTCTGGTATATATTAATACAGGTGTGTATTTATTTTGATTTATAAATGAATGTGAGTTCTTTTTGAGGAGATTGTTTTCCTGAGACCGAAGAGGCATTGTTATAAGTTGTTGGGCATATGATTTCTGGCCATTTTGTTATGCGTTGAAATTAATACAAATCTGGGCCGCTTAAATGTTATATTTTTAATTCTGGGCATTTCAACATATTTAATATAGCTTGGGCACTTAATGATTGAGCTGAAAAAACACCTGTTGTCATCATTCGCCACATATCTTGTGGCTGGGCGTATTTTATATTAAATAAATTGATTGTAATTATGATTGATTGTAATTCTGGGTGTATCTGTGTGGGCTGGGCCACTCAATGAATTAATTATGACTTGGCCATCTCAATGTTATGCTAGATGGTTCTATTTAAATGTGTTTTATAATGACGACCTCAGACTGAGCCAGTATATGCATCCATGTGCTGAAGTTGGAAGCAGTTGATTCTTGGCACTGCATTGTTGGTCAAATTTTTTGTTCATATGTTATGATCTGGACGTGACACTGGGTGAAACAGGGGAGAGATTTACAATGCATAGATTAGCACTAGATCCATTTTTTCTGACTTCCACATGTTATAATATATTTGACGTGGAGCATTGTAAGCAAAGTTTAAAGGAGAATGTGAGAATTGTATCATCTTTGCCATCGAATCATGTGATGAGAAGGGCGATTGAGGAGAAGAGGACGCCTCTGCATGTGTCGTGCCTATAACTGCTATTCTTGTTGGGAATCGGTTACTGGTAGCCAATGTTGGTGACTCTCGAGCTATTCTTTGTGGGTCTGGAAAAGCTGTTGCTATTTCGAGGGACTATAAGACCAATCAAAAAGATGAGCACCAGTGGATAGAGGAAGCTACAATAAGGCAAGTAAAAGCTGAAGTAGAGCGAATTGGCATAGGCATATCCCCTGAAGCATAGAACATTTTTATTATGCTTTGACCAAAATGCTTCCTATTCATTGGGAAAGGACAACAATTGTTGTAATGGATGATGTGTGTGTAAGCAATCCATACCTTCCTGGAAATGTAAAAGGAGATACTCCAGCTACCAATGATAAAGTGAAGATAGTGCTTGAGTTTGAAAGTAAGCAGTTGTAGGTACGTATTTCTACTCAGTAATAGAGCTAGCATTTGGTGATGAAATTTGTGGAGTAGTCGTCAGTGTGCGGGCTCGACAAGAAAAGATAGCCCCGTGGACCAAGAAAGGTAAATTTTGACCCAATTAAGTGGTGCATTTAAATGATCCACTTTAGATCATTTTTCAATTTCTTGGATCACAGCATACAAGTGGCATCCAAAGTCTAAGCATCATATCACCTCAACATCATATGACACAAACAGGGACTTTGATGTGATAGAAACCTTGGATTTTCTTTATGCAACATGTTGCAAAATTATGTCACATGAATTGATATTGATTGTAGAACCCTATATAAGTGATTCCAACAGCAAAACCTTGTATTATTAGCATGATCTATAGCTACTTTAGGAGTAAGAGACCATTTGATTTCTAGTGTTCATTAATTTTGACATCAGAGCATTCAAATTCTCCATTTCTCAAAGCTTTTAAGAAACTACGGACTCTGCAAGTTAAGTTTGATTTTGTGTGAAGATGAATTACAGTTTAAGGACAACAGGTCATGCATCAATTTTGGTATCAGAGCTTGAAGCTCTTGGAAATTGATAATTTGTTACTACAAAATTAAGAAAATAATGATGTTACAGTTGTGATAGGAATTGGCAAGGATCAACAGGACAAGCACTGGAAGACTCTGCTAAAGAAAAGGTATGAGCAACTTTTCTTTTGATTTGAGTTATTGTGTTAAGAAGCAATCAAGTGAAGAAGTTGCAGGTGAGGAGAAAGGCAGCCAGGCCATTAAGGCTTAAGAGAAGAAGAAGCCAAGGAAGGCTTAGTGAAGAGAAGCTCTAGAAGAAGAGCAAGTGAATGCTCAAGAGAAAGATCCAAAGCAAGGTAAGCTTGGATTTGTAATTTGTGTTTGTTAAAGAGTTATCAAAAGAGTTTCTGTAGGATTGAGAAGATGATCAAAAGATTAGGATGCAAAAGGCCTAGGTGAGATCAAGTGGATTGTCAAAAGACCAGTCAAGGAGAAAAGGCTTGGGTGAGATAAGGGATCAAGAGACCAAGGTGGAAAAGACTTGGGTGAAGATCTCAGAGATGGAAACATTGTTAAAATCACTGTAGAGCAGCAAGGCACATGAGGGTAGCAAGAGGAAAGTAAGCATCCAAAAGAAGAAAGGTATGACTAATGTTGATTTTGATAAATAAATTGCTAGTTTGAAGAAAGAATTAGCTAAGGTTAAAGATGAGTATGAGTCTTGGATGCAGCTGAATAGACAAGCATGGGTATGGCCAATAAAGAAGAGGATAAAGTGGCTAATAGATCTCCTAGTGAAAAGGAGAAGAAGGCAAAAGAATATTGCCATGAAGAGGGAAGCCCAAAGAGGCAAGAAGATAAGAAGGTTGCCAAGTGAGTAGCAAGAAGAAGAAGTTGAGAAGAAGGTTCTCATTGTGGAGGACAAGAGAGGAGAAGAAAGAAAAGAGGAAGTGCCAGGAAGAGCACTTGAAAAGATGAGAGTGTTGATGAAGAAAGCACTCATGGAGACATTATTGTCTCTTATTTTTGTATTTAATGTTGTTTTTGAATGGGTAAGTGCAGGTATGAGCAGCCTATTGAAGGTCAAGAGAAGGGCCTTGGAGAGTGAAGAGATTGGTGCAAGAGAAGACACCAATTGCATAAGTAAATGTGTAGGAATGAGAAGAGAATTTGCTGTTGTTGATAAGTTGCATTGGTTAATACATGAGAGGGGAGAGATAAAAGATGAAGTTGAATTCTATGATGCCATTGAATGTCAGGTAGAATAGGAAATAGGACAGCCAAGCATAAATGAAGAAGAAAGGACAAATAATCAAGAAGCTATGCAAGACAAAGAACTTATGGAGCAGCCCATTAAGGAGGTAAAGTTGAGTTCAATAATTGATTCTTCTTATAAGCATGAAACTGTTGATATGCATGTTAGAGAAGCAAATAGAAAAGTGATGTTTCTAATTAACCATGGATATGTGATGCCTAAATGGTGGAATAAGCAAACTCCCAAGCAAAAGGAGGTGTTGGTATAAAGGCATGGATGCAGGATGCCTACATGGCTTGAGAAGAGAAATGGTAAGAAGGAGAATCTAATGTGGGTGCCTAAGAAGGCAAAGAATGAAGATGTGAGTGTTCAGACAACAACACCAAGAACTCAATGGAGGAAGGTGAAGGATCACACAAGTACATGGAAAGGTAAGTCAATTGTTTGCAATAATTGGGATAATGATTTCTTTGAATCATTACATAATCTTTTTATGGAAAATGAGGAATGGAAAGTGGCTGTAAGGACTAATATGTAGCAAGGAGAGACTTCCAAAGGGATGGATGATGAGAAAAGGAGAAAGAATGTAGCAAAACAAACAAGATGGCTTCAAGCAGAGGTTGAAGAAAGCAAGGAGACAGAAGGTATGAATACTACAATTGTTTTTGATGAATATACTGATGTTGATGAAGAAGTTGATTTGTATGAAGAAACTATAAAGTGGATGAATGTACTTATAGAGGATGAATGACAATCTGGTCCTAAGTTTGATATAGGACATGAAGATTTGGATAAGTTTGTAATGAAGAGTAAGGCTAGTAAGGAACAAGCAATCCTTCAAGTTGATAAGCTCAAATTTGATGAAGATTGTGAGATAGATGAGATCTCACTAAAGGTAGAGTTGAGAATGATAGAGGAGATGTTTGGTAATTCAAGAGAGTTGAGTAAAGGCACAATCCATGGTGAAGATAGCATTGGAAAGAGTGAGACAATACAAGGACAAAGCAAAGAGGTCAAAACAATTTTGATCAAGAAACAGAAATGTGAAGGCAACCAAGAGGCTTCATGGCCTCAATTGTTTTCTAATAAGGTTGATTTTGATGTTTTGAATGCAGGTATGGAAGACATATATGAAAATGAAACATGGAAGTGGGAGATTGCAGCTGAGAAAGAGATGAGGATAAGAACATACTAGAAGAGGAAGAACAACAAGATAAGAGACAAAGACTATCAAAGACAAGCATTGGCATTGACAAGAAGACCGTGGGATCCAGGTATAGAATGAAGGCTACAGCATGAAGGTAGCATTTCATTTGAACTAAGGTTCAAATCTTTTCTAGAGGGAGAGTATGATGCAGGAGCATCTACACAAGACATGGTTATGATTTAAATTTAAAACCAAATTATTGTATTTTCCCACCAAATGTTGAAATTAAAGAGAAATTGTAATTAGTAAAAGTAAAAAGGTGATTGCTAAGTTGTTGAGGAAATGAGGGGAATGGTTGAAAAAATTTCAATTGTAAGATAAATCTTCTCATATTAGAATATGGTGGTAAAATTTCAAACTATTTCTTGTTTTAATCCTCAGCCCAAATTGGGTGCAGAGGTTAGAGAAGAGGTTTTTGGTTTATTAAAAGCAAAAGAATAGTCATTAAGGAAGAGAGAGGAAGAGGAGTACATAGAAGAAGAGAGGGAAAATGCTCTCTCATTCAAGAGAAGAAGGTAGAAATGAAGAAGAGAAGGAGAGGGGACAGAAGGATGTAGAGAGAAGAGCAGAGGTGTAGAAAGAAGATAGGCAGCACAGAAGACACAAGGCATATAACTTTTGGTATATATTAATACAGGTGTGTATTTATTTTGATTTATAAATGAATGTGAGTTATTTTTGAGGATATTGTTTTCTTGAGACCGAAGAGGCGTTGTTATAAGTTGCTGGGCGTATGATTTCTGGCCATTTTGTTATGCGTTGAAATTAATACAAATCTGGGCCGCTTAAATGTTATATTTTTAATTATGGGCATTTTGCCATATTTAATACAGCTTGGGTGCTCAATGATTGAGCCGAAAAAATACCTGTTGTCATCATTCGCCACATATATTGTTGGTTGGGCATATTTTATATTAAATAAATTGATTGTAATTCTGATTGATTGTAATTCTAGGTGTATCTGTGTTGGCTGGGCCGCCCAATGAATTAATTACGACTTGGCCATCTCAATGTTATGCTAGATGTGTTCTGTTTAAATGTGTTTTATAATGACGACCTCAGACCAAGCCAGTATATGCATCCATGTGTTGAAGTTGGAAGCGGTTGATTCTTGGCACTGCATTGTTGGTCAAAAATTTTGTTCATATGTTATGATCTGGACATGACACCAGGTGAAACAAGGGAGAGATTTATGATGTGTAGATCAGCACTAGATCCATTTTTTCTGACTTCCACATGTTTTAATATATTTGATGTTGAGCATTGTAAGAAAATTTTAAAGGAGGATGTGAGAATTGTATCATCTCTGCCATCGAATCATGTGATGAGAAGGGTGATTGAGGAGAAGAGGATGCCTTTGAATGTGTCGTGCCTATAACTACTATTCTTGTTGGAAATCAATTACTCATAGCCAATGTTGGTGACTCTCGAGCTATTCTTTGCGGGTCCAAAAAAGCTGTTGCTTTTTTGAGGGACTATAAGACCAATCAAAAAGATGAGCGCTAGCGGATATAGGAAGCTACAATAAGGCAAGTAGAAGCTGAAGTAGAGCGAATTGGCATAGGAATATCCCCTGAAGCATAGAACATTTTTATTATGCTTTAACCAAAATGCTTCCTGTTCATTGGGAGAGGACAACAATTATTGTAATGGATGATGTGCATGTAAGCAATCCATACCTTCCTGGAAATGTAAAAGGAGATACTCCAGCTACCAATGATAAAGTGAAGATAGTGCTTGAGTTTGAAAGTAAGTAGTTGTAGGTACGTATTTATACTCAGTAATAGAGCTAGCATTTGGTGATGAAATTTGTGGAGCAGTCATCAGTGTGCAGGCTCGACAAGAAAAGATAGCCCCATGGACCAAGAAAGGTAAATTTTGACCCAATTAAGTCGTGCATTTAAATGATCCACTTTAGATCATTTTTCAATTTCTTGGATCACAGCATACAAGTGGCATCCAAAGTCTAAGCATCATATCACCTCAACATCATATGACACAAATAGGGACTTTGATGTGATAGAAACCTTGGATTTTCTTTCTCCAACATGTTGCAAACTTATGTCACATGAATTGATATTGATTGTAGAACCCTATATAAGTGATTCCAATAGCAAAACCCTATATTATTAGCATGATCTGCAGCTACTTTAGGAGTAAGAGACCGTTTGATTTCTAGTGTTCATTAATTTTTGACATCAGAGCATTCAAATTCTCCATTTCTCAAAGATTTTAAGAAACTATGGACTCTGCAAGTTAAGTTTGATTTTGTGTGAAGATGAATTACAGTTTAAGGACAACAGGTCATGCATCATGTAGGCATGCCCCCAATTTATGAAGGTATCCCCTATGTGTATAAATATCATGAATTTGAATTTACACGTTGTATATAACCTTTATGTCTTACATCCCACTCATGTATACTATGAAACATGTGCATAATTAAACTTTATATATAATCTAAAATGCATGTCATAAATCATAAATGGTTCACGTAAACTAGAAAAACATGTCATGAAAAGGTCTTGTTTTTTAATTTATTTCATATTTTGATTTTTTTGTTTTTAAAATTTTGAGGTATGTGAAGCTCAAAAGTGTAGGATGAAATCCATTGGATATAAAAACTTTTATGTAAACTATAGTGATTAATATTTTAGATTTAGATATATGATCCCTTAGAATTCCCATATGTCATTATCACTATCATCATCATATTTATGTTCATCAATCAATTCATTATTTCCTCTTGCTATCTCTCAAATGCTAGGTAAACAAATTACATTTTATTCCATTGCATATGAGTAATTATGATCTATCATATGAGATAATACATTATCACTTATGTTTGAGTCTTTCAACTTTGGGTACTCATTATTTACATCATGTTGTATCTTTATTTTAAGCCCTTCATATAATAGTGTTATGTCTTTATTTTGATTTTTAATTATAGCATGATTTTGTTGTAACCATTATTGTCTAAGTGTAGCCCAAAATTGGTCACCAAGACACATAATAAATATTAATATATAAACAACCTTTGAATTTCAAGTGATATAAAATTTAATATTTTTGATCAATCTATCAAAATATATATCCTTTTTTAATTCATATACATTGTTACCCAATTGTTGTAATAATTTAATGTCACACATGTTTATCCCATTTTCCTCATCAACATAAATCTCTTACCAATTGTTACCCTAAATTTATACCATAATAGTTATGATGTCATGGAATGGACACTTGAACTCTCTATGTCATCTATTTATGGATTTGATCTTATTAGAAACCACTACTGGTGGATTTTTTTATATCTAAGTTATTGTGATAATTCCTTCATCCTATTTTAACATATTATTCATTTAGTGTAATATAATAAGATATAAATTCTACACTATTTAAATTCCTTAATGTATGACAATAAAAACCTAATCCAAATGTGAAAATATAGCATGATTGAAAAATTTCACTTATGTTTATTAAAATTAAAAAGGGGATTTAGATACTTTGTGTGTTAATTTTATGTGTTGGTTTGAAACTAAATGAATAAAACATTGGAAAATGGATTAAAATTTACTCAAACTAGTAACAAGAGTGTTTGGATGTACTTGGATGGTTCCATTAGGATTAATAATCTATTGTCTCATGTAGGCACATGTTATCTATAGATTCACTTGGTGAATTTATGCTTCATATTTTGACATATTTATTGCATCTAATCTACTTCAAAAATGTCTTTCTATGTGATATCAAGTTCTATTTATGTGAATAATCTAGAAAACCTATCTCCATCACTTCCAAATCCTAGATCCACTTTGAAAACTAGGTTAACCTATAAAAAAGGCTAAAAAGGTGGGTTAAACTTACCTCAACCACTCTCCAATGAATGGAAAATCACTACTTATATATGCAAGACTTTTAAGAGGAAATTTTAACCATACATATTTTTCCCCATGAGGTGTATGTGTTCAATGGTGATCATTTTATTAATACACCATGTAATTTATATTTCAAAACTTGATAATAGATAACTTGGCTAGGCTTATGTGATTTAAAATTGTCTAGGCCATCTCCTTATGACTATTTTCTAATTTTGGAAGTTTAAAATAGTCCTTTTAAATGTCCATGTAATATAATATTTATTAATACTCATTTGGAAATGCTAGATCATGAAATAGGATTATAATTATTATTTATTTATATAAGAATCTTTGAATAATATATCATTCCATTAACATGAAAAACATATGGGTCAAACCGTAAAGATAATTTGAATTTTAAAAATTACCATTTCTTAGTGTGAAAATAGGTCCATTAGAATTTGAGGTCTCTATAATTTAGTAAAAATATAAGTCTAATGATATCATATGAAAGGAAAGAATACCAATATAATGATATCAATACAATATAAGTAAGATAATTAATATTTAAGACACAGATAATGGAATTATTGATGGTGACTGATAGCAAATCAAGAAAGTTGGGCCCATAAAAAGCATGTTGATAGGAAAGAAGGGTGTATAAGAGACACATGTGCACACATAAGTAATTTAACGTGAATATAGGTCAAAATTATGTCTTGGTTTCTCTAAAAAGCACACTAATATGCCCCCTTTTGAGGTGAGGAATGTATCCTATAAATTAATCATCTCAAAAGAAAAGAGTTAATCACATCATGTTATTTATAAATGTATAAGCAATTACAAATCATGTGATAAATCTAGTGGGTCTCATACAATAATGGAACACCTGCAATAGATAATTCAATCCTTCACCCATTATTATAAGGTCAAAAGGAACCCTAAGAATGAACACTTGATGATGGTGGAGACCCCTCTTGCTAAGATCCCCAATACTACTCCCATAAGGAGGACTCCAGTACTTGAACAGGTGCTGAAAATACCATGAATGATCCTACCTAGAGATGAATTGAAGGACCTCATAAAATGATAAGGAATAAAGTTTTACATAAAATATAGAGTGAACCAAAGAATAATACCGAAGAAGAGAATGATCCTTCAGAGGTCCCCTCCTCCTAAGATATTTTATTTTATTTTTGTCTATTGTTTTTACCTCTCATGGGGATAATTACCTAGTTGTAGTGTTTTTTTTCTATTTCAACCCTTGGGCTTGGTACTCTTTTTAAAAAAAAATTAACTATGGTTTTTGGTCCCTATAAAACTAGGTATTTTACCCAATCAAATAAAAAAAATCATGTGATAAACTATGAAATGTGTTTCATAATAGTATGAATATATCATCAAATAATATATGAAATATTTAATGTAAGGCATGCATGTGTCATGCCAAGATATATATATATATATATATATATATATATATATATATATATATATATATATATATATATACATATATATATATATATATACATATATATATATATATATACATATATATATATATACATATATATATATATACATATATATATATATATATATATATATACATATATATATATATATATATATATACATATATATACATATACATATATATACATATATATACATATATATACATATATATATATATATATACATATATATACATATATATATATATATATATACATATTACATATATATATATATATACATATATATATATATACATATATATATATATACATACATACATATATATATATATATATATATATATATATATATATATATATATATATATATATATATATATATATATATATATATATATACATACATAAATCACATAGTGATGGCCATGATGCACATAATAAAATCACACACAATAAAATCATTATGACATAAGGAAAAATCCACACATATTTTAACACAAGGCAAGGTCCACACACAATGGAAAAAAATGTCACATAAGGTGAGGGTCACACAAGGAAAGGGACACTCACAATGGATAAGAAAATGTCACATAAGATGAGGGCCATACAAATAAAAAGTATTAGCAGAAGTCAAGTGCCTAAATAAAGAGTTATACAATTAAAAATAAACAAATAAAAATTCACATAAGATGTCAAGGGACTAAATAAAGAGGAATACAATGACACACTTAATAAAATAGAATAGATAAAATAATTCAAGGGCCAAAGAAATAGCCATGCAATGCCACACTCAATAAAACAAAAATAATAAGAGAAGAAAGAGATAAAGAAAGAGTCATTCGATGACACACTCAATAGAAAAATGTCATATACTATGGAAAGATCAAAATAAATCATTATAAATTATTCAAAGATCAAATAGGTATGCCTTATTCAATGATGGTTCTACATATTGCTTTGAATGGATTTCTAAGATGGAAATGTTAGATTTTCTCCTTTAACCTTTTGATTTTGATTTTCCCCTTATTTCATTGTCTTCAAATGATCTGTAAACAATAATTATCCCCCTAATAATAAATACTATTAAATTTTGAATGAATATTTAAAAATATGTAAATTTCCAAAATTTATTTATGAAAGATTTGATTTTTATATCTGAATGTAATTTCTCTAAACAATTCTGAATGGGTGTTTTGTAAAATTGTCTAACTTTATTGTTCAGATAAAACATTCCATTTGTATTTTATCTCTTTAAATAATATATTAATTAATTTTTAGTAATTAAATTCCCAAATATCAATGAATAATTTAAAACTAATATACTAATGGAATATTGAAAAACTAAAATAAATAGAGATAAGAGATTCTTTACAGGTTTCACTAATTGGCTACATCCCTGAGTTCATTTGAACCATTCCATTATAAATAATATGTAAATACAAAAATTTAAAACTTACATCCCTGAATGAATTAAGGAAACTTTTACCTCTATGAGAGATGAACTTATTTGTAGCACATAAAATGTTATTCTCTTCAACCACAAAATATCTATAAATTTTTATAATTCTCGTGTATGGGTTATTAATTCTCTCAACATTTGGATTTCACAAATCCCTACATGATCAATACAAATTAAAAAATATTCTAAAATAGGAAAAATGGTCTCAATTAGGCTATTCCAAAATTTTGCCTCTATAAAAATAAACAGATCAATCCTCTAAATTTAATAACCTATGTTCTCTATCATAATAGACTCCATGTCCCTCCTTTTAATATTTTCCAAATTCTTTATTTGTATAGAAAATATACAATCTGTATATTTCTCTATTCTCTATCTTAGAATAATAATACTCTGCAATATAAAATAAAATAAGATTGTTTATAGCCAACATTGGCTAACAACCTTCTTTCCTTGAATTATGGATCTAAATAAGTGTATAATCCATTAAAGGCTTGCATTATTTTTAAATGGAATAAAATCCCATATATTATGGGTAGTTCAATGTCATGTCTTAAATAACAACATAATCTTCCCCAAATAATAACAAAATCTTCCCACTAAAACTATCGACCGTGCAAGAGACACAGTGATGATCCAAGTGGAGTAAAATATGGATAAAGGAGTTTAGCATGCATGGTATAATTTTAAAACTAAACATTAAAAAGGTAAGGATGATGTTTATTAAAACATTTCCCATCCAAATAAATAAAGACCAAATAACTTTCTACTCCCCCATCTAAAGTGTATGTAGTTCCACATGGGGAAAGGTGTATGAATGGTATAAAGGTTCTTTTATTACTATTTTAAGAATAATATCCCATGGATTTTATTTTTAATAACCATGAATAACCATCCACAGAGGGATAATTAAAATTTGAGACTTAGTTTAAGTTTATCCAATGGTTCAATAAAGCCATAAAATAGTATATTAGGATTTAATAAAATTTGGATATAATTTAAATAATATACCATGGTTAATAGTAACCATAACAATTATGATAATCATAATAATATATAAATTATGGTGGGAATAATTAAGACCCATAACTTGGATATTATGAATAAAATATTACCATGATGGGATAATCATGGATATGTGGAATAAATATTGTTTGAACCATAAAAAAATCCTTTGGATCAAACCTCCCCAATAAGACCCTTTTGGTCCCTAAAAGGAAAAATCACTCATTGATTCTACAAATGGTTCAATCTAAAAAACATCATGATAAAATATAATGGTAATAATTCAAAAATCAAATACCCAACATTTATCATTTTAGTGACCACTTAGATTATAATTAGTATAATGCTTATTACCCATTTGTTTCTCCTTAAAAAACATAAAAATCCTAAAAGATGGTTTTATTTCCCAACATAAGGCAACATAATGATTATTTAATCCACAAAAATTTCATGAATGTTTAGACCAAAAATCTTGTGATAATAACTCCTTATTTTCATAATTTAAATATGCATTGGAAAATTTACTAGTTTTTTAGGACTAGTGAAAGTATGAGAAGGTGGAATGATGTTACCTTTTCTCAAATCATGTTTGTAGACAACACCATTTTTTATGGGGATGGACTTCTTTTTCTTTGAATGTTATTACTTTATAGGACTAGTGACTTTAACACTTTATTATTAGAAGATTATCTTCCTTCAACGGTTTTGGAGTTTTCATTAGCTTCCATTTTCAGACTAGTATATCCCAAACCTTCAAAATAAGGTCTATCCTCTACATGAAAGGCATTAGTAGTGCCTTGGCCATATTTTCCAAGGCCTTTTCCATTAAATCCCATTTTAACAAGTAATTTTAAACCTATTACTTTTGTATACTATTCAAATTTACCAAAATCATTAATATTGGATTCATCATGGGAAGGAAAATTAATTGGTGGCTCACATTCACTTATAGTTCATTCATCCATCATGGTTTTTGCATCTGATGTGGAAGATAAATCCTTCACTTGTTCACCATTTTGTAGTCTTACCAAGAGCTCATCCTTGAATTGTAACTCAGTTTTCAACTTTTTAACTTCCTCTTCCAAGGAATAAAATTTTGATCTGAAGAGAGAATTCTATTCTTGAATCTATTGATTATATGCCTCAATTTCATCAATATTTTCCTATTTTGACAACTTGACCATAGTTCACCTATTCTTGTATTTAACACAACTAAACTAGCTTCAATAATTGTCAAATAGCAAACTGTTAACCATAGATAAACCACACTGTTAAATCCCATTGATCAATTACTATGGTACCAAAATGATTTGTAACTAATAATTATCCCCTTGATAATAAACACTATTAAATTTAAAATAAATATTTAAAAATATGTCAATTTCCAAAATTTATTTACAGAAAAATTGACTTTTATATCTGAAAGTAATTTGTCTGAATAATTCTAAATACGAGTGTTTTATAAAATCTTCTAACTTTATTATTTAGATAAAACATTCCATTTAAATTTTATCTCATTGAATAATCTCTTAATTAATTTATATTAATTAAATTCCCAAAGATCAATGAATAATTTTAAACTAATATACTAATGGAATATTGAAAAACCAAAATAAATAGAGACAAGAGATTGTTTATGGGGTTCGCCAATTGGATATGTCCATAGGTTCATTTGAACTGTTCCATTATAAACAAGATGTAAATAACACAATTTAAAACTTACATCCCTAAATGGTTTAAGGAAACTTGCAACTCTTTGAGAGATGAAGAACTCATCTACAACACATAAAATTTTCTTCTCTTCAACCAAACAATATTTATAAATGATTATAATTCTCATATATGGGATATTAATTCTCTCAATATGAGGATAAATACTCTCAAAGGATTTATAATATATCCTTGGCTTTCACAAATCCCTCTCTGATTAATACAAATTAAAAAAACATTAAAATAGGTAAAATGGCCTCAATCAAGCTATTCCAAAATTCTACCTCTATAAAAATAAACATGGTCAATCCTCTAAATTTAATAACTTTTGTTCTCCAACATAATACACTCCATGTCCCTAATTCAAATATTTTACCAAATTATTTCTCTATATAGAAAATATATAATCTATATATTTATCTATTTTCTATCTTAGACTAATTATAATTTACAATATAAAATAAAATAAGATTTTTTATAGATACCATTGGCTAACAAACTTATTGACCCAAAGTATGGATCCAAATAAGCTTATACTCCATAAAAGGCTTGCATGATTTTTAAACATAATCAAATCCCATATATTATGGGTAGTTAAATTCCATGTCTTAAATAAAAACATAATCTTCCCCAAATAATAAAATAATCTCCCCACCAAAACCATCAACCATGGAAGAGACACAATGATGATCCACATAGAGTAAAAGGTGGATAAAGGAGTTTAACATGCATGGTATAAGTTTAAAAACAAATAGAAAAATATGTAAGGATAATGTTTATTAAAACATTTCCCATTCAAATAAACAAACACCAAATAACTTTCCATGCCCCCATCTAAAGTGTATGTAGTTTGATGTGGGGAAAGGTACATGAATGGTATAAAGGTTTTTTTTTTAAAACAATACCCCATGGCTTTTATTTTTTAATAAACATGAATAACTATCCACATGGGGATAATTAAAATCTGGGGCTTAGTTTAAGTTTATCCAATGATTTAATAAAACCATAAAATATGATATTAAGATTTAATTAAATTTAGATTTAATTTAAATCATATCCCATGGTTATTAATTACCATAAAAAATAGGATAATTAGAATAATATAGAAATTATAGTGGGAATAGTATAAAACTATAATTTATATATTATGAATAAAATATTATCATGATGGGATAATCATGTATATGTGGAATAAATATTTTTTAAACCATAAAAAAAATCCTTTAGATCATCATTTCCAACTCTTTTATTTGTCTGTCTATATTCTCTTGGAATAACTTCTATTTAAGATGGTTAGTGGCTTCATGAAGATAAGGAACACAAGAAGATTCTTGAAGAGGGACAAGAGAGGTTTGCAAAGGTTCATATCCTATTTTAACTTGGGATTTAAAATATATATTTGTCTCACTTTGCCCACCCCATAACTTCACCACTTGATTCTAACTTGAAACCCTAAAGGACTTAGATCTCAGATCTCAACAACTTGGGGTTCTTGAGGAAGTATAGAGTCTTAGATCTCAACAACATGTTATTCCACAACAATCTCACTTCTTTGACAAATTTATTAGATAGATTTTGAGGAAGTAAAGGTCTAAAAAAATATATGAAGAATGTGGAATACTCAAAGGGTCACTTGGAATAGTCTTTTGGGGAGGAATGGATGGCATTTAAGAAGGTTGAGGTGGTGTATATGAAGACACATAAGATTGGCAAAGTTGGACTTGTTGTTCTTTAAGGCCTTTTAGCTTATCCTCAATGCTTTGGATGTAACCACTTACATCCATCATTTCTCCTATGAAACTTTTCTAATTGGCTCTCTCAAAAGGCCCATCCTTATTTTAATTTCTCTAATGAATCACTCACATGAAGAATCAAGTGAATATGGACATCTTGGGCATAATAATTTTATGAGCACAATTATAGTTCATGCTTATTAAGGATCACTAAAATATTCTTAAGTGTTGGTGTGGATGACTCATGATAGGGATAATAAAGAGAAATATTATGATGGGCTTGATGTTCATATGGAGGATCAGGGTAATACTATTGCATGTATCACTAATATAGGTCCTCATATTGCTAGTGAGGATTATGAGGAAGGTAAGATCCATTCATTTGATAATAAGGATCATGAGAAACTTGACAAGGATTCTCATAGCTTTGATATAAATCTTGATAGGGCTAAGTAGGCTTATATGAATCATGAGAACCAACTTGGAAATAATAATAATGAGGTGAATAATAGGGATATTCAGCATAGTTATTCATATTAACCTCATATATTAAATGAGATGTAGGAGATAACTAATTTTTTTAATGAGACATACTTGGTCTACTCATAACTACAAGCCTTAATTTGGAGTCTCCATTGGTGCTAACTTGCCTGCTTACAAAAGATTATTAGAGGAAAGACACACCAAGATCTTCCCACTCTTTTGGACCTTTGTCCCAATGGGCATGTGAGAATTGTTGAAGGTTTAGATTGTACCCTAGCTGGGTAAGGGATTGTTTAAGTCCTCTCCCCAAATCTAGCTCAACATGGGAATGACCCAAGCTATGAGTTTCCTATAATGGGGTAAGACCTCTAGGATTTTTAATGAGGCTAGATACTATGATGCATAATTTTAGCCCATTTATACTACTAAAACCTACTAATGAACATGAAAAGGGAAAAAGAGATAACTTGAAATGGAAACCTAAGATAATAATGGTGATTCACCTAAAATATGGTTAATCCATTCCATTTGAGCTCCTATTAAACACTAATGAGATAATAAAAAGACTTGATCTAGGACACCAAGTATCTGGCATGCATCAATATTTCATGTAGAGGTTCACCAAATGATCAAAACCTAAGGGAAGTGATGGTGAGGTCTAATGTAATACACTAACCATTTAATGTATCCACATGTGGGTTTCAATCAAAATATATTTAAACACTAAACATGACCTACATAACAAGATCAACTAGTAACTAGGTGAGATCAAGACTTGATAAATGAGAGATTTATACCACATATTCAAATTAAAATGACATATATACACTATAACATAACAATGAAAACTAAAAATAGTATTGTATTCATCTCAAAAGGTTACAAGCTCAATCTTGGCAAAGTCTAGTCATATCCAAGAGAGGGAATAAATGGATAATTTTTTAGGATCCAAATCTTCTATATATAGTAAAAAGGGAGAGAGAGAGAGATGGGAACAATTCATATGAGAGTGGATAAAGGATCCTAGTCATGTGGTGACAACTCATTGATTTCATTCCACATGCATGCCTTCTTCTAATGAACTAACTTTGATCAACAAATAGACCTTAATTTTCTCTAATAGTCCTCGATATCCTCTTATTCACTAATATATCTCACTAGAAGACAAGGGTTTATTATACATGATGAAAAAGTTTGTTTGAGTGGAATCAATGCTCTTAACTACTTCTTCAACCATAAATTTACCACCTTCAGACCCTAAGTCCACTTGACTTCTTCATGAGGTTCAAATCCTCAAATCTTAAAAGTAATAGATCCATGACATGAATGGTGGTTAGTACCTACTTTGTTGATTATAGAGCCATGTGAGAATAAGAGACCCTTTTCATTAATCACATATCTACTCCATTTCCATGTCTAGATCATAGGTCTATTATATAGACTAAAAACCAATCCAAGATTACTATTTTTCATATAGTATTTACATTGATGTAGACTTACAGACTATGTAGCCTCTTTATTGATCCAAATAGGTCCAAATAGACACATTATGTCTTTACAAGAACTGAGAATTCATCATATGCATGAATCTTTCTTTTAAGAATAGTGAACACAGTCACAGAATGAACCCTACATGTCACAAATATTCAAACTAGAGGTCCATATTTAGCCTTAATGGTGGTCCCTTGTTCTCTTTTATACCTTAATTTATTTCTATGCCCACTCCATGGCATTTGAACAAGCTTTAATGGTGGTTGGATGACCCCTACAAGACTCTATTTTCATTGGGTGAAAAACTTCCCTTTAGCTCAACTTTGTCCATCAATTATTACTTAGACCAATCAAAATTTTCCAACCTATCTTCACTCACATTAGATTTATATATCCTCACTATTATATCTTTACCTTTTGACCTCTTACACACCATTGCTCTCCTTTGTATGAACCAACATGGTCCATTTATTTCCTAACACAAAGATCCTTTGACATGTTGACTTTCACTCACACTATTGCATCAAGATGTATGAAGCAATGTGTACCATATGATTTGCTTGGACCTACCATTTTAACTCAAAGATCTAACTTAAAAGGCTCAACTTTGATGCCTGCATGGCCACATTTGACACCTCTATGAATGTATTTGATGTTTGTGAAACCGTTATTAGGATATTTTAACCCCAATGGTTATTTGTCATGGCCTAAATTTGACATTCACACACCCATAATTTGATTTTCATATGACCATAATTGACATCTGTGTGATTTTTAATCTTTTGGACCCCAATAGATAAATTTTGAGCTTTATTTTGACTTTTGCACGAATGTCCCATCTACAAGTCAATATTTAAGAGCTTATATCTTGAGTTAGGAACCTCATCAAGACATGAAATTTGTAGAGTATGTTCCCAACATGAAAATATCCATGGTGATGCAATATTTTAGATCCAATGGCTTTCTAAGGTCAATTTATAAAATTCTCAAGTGAGCTGGTCCATTCATTTATAGAAGACATCTTAATGATAGTCTAGTCCTTAAACATCACCAAATTAATCCTTTGATCAATATTCTATGGTTTTGATGTATTATTAGGATTTTTGCAACCTATTTCATGATCTTGAATGCTTAGACACCATGAAACTTGCTTAGACCCTCTATTTGCATTTATGGACCCATTTCTAATCCACTTGATATTTGTTCCATCAAGGACTCATCTCACCTTTTCTATCCACATAATAAGCTTGGTATGTGGGCTAAAATCACCAATATTTACATACAATGTACATCAACTCATTAGTTTATCCATACTTCAAATGGATCAAAACAACACACTAGGCCTAAGCAGCCCTCCATTAGGCCACATGTTACACTTAGATATCAATAACCCTTAACAAAATATGGAACCCTTTTAGAAACTTCAACACAATTTCATACTTTCCATATTTATGTTTAACAAGTCTAAAAAAACTTTCAATTCACTCTCTCACCTTATGAAACCTCTTTTATCCCTCAAGCCTTCAATAGGTCCCATGGAGACCTAATTCACCTTCATATAACACTTTAAGCCATTATGTTCCATATGGCCTTTCAAAATGACCCAAACCACTTTAAAAAAATTAAATACATTCTCAATGATCCTTATCCATTCTCAATAAACATAAAATCATTTGCTCAAACTCTAAAAACTCCATTAGGTCTTAAAGACCTATTATGCTTAACTAGACCAAAATCATTGTCTTGACAAATGAGGATCAAACTACATGAATATAAACTTTCCATGTATAATAAACATATACATGGAAATATAAATACCTTAGTAACATAATACAGTCCATAATACACCTTCATTGAGCATACAAAGGCTCATAAACACCATTGCAATAAGCTTACTTAGACCTGCAATAATTACTGTTAGCAAAAGTCAACTTTGACCTGAAATAAATTCACCTTTACTAATATTAAAAACTAAAAATCACTTTCAAGATGATCTATGTGGATTATAATTCATATTTTATTTTAATACCAAAAATATTTTATCAAAACTTTGTCTTTCATAATCATTTCTTTGCACTCTAGTTTATTCAGAAAAACATAGTCAACAATAGACAACTCTCACATGAAATAAATTCAATTATACAACTAGTAAAACATCCTAATAAATTTTAATAGATATAATTAAAAGTCTTATACCACTTTTATTTTTACACCACCATAAAATTAATCCATTATCAAAATTTATAATAAAAATACTATTGACTGGTTTTCCTTTATTCACTTGATATTACAAATTTGGCTAAGTATGAAAAATAATGAAATCTACCTAGGAGACCAACTTTTCACCACCATAACTTTTTATAGACACCATATCAAGATATTAAGTTTTAAAAAAATGATCTAGGAAAAATATGAACAACCCCATGTGACTAATTTCTTTTTAAACCTTTACATGTGTGAATAATGATGTCATCATTATGCTTACTCAGGAAGATATGCCAAGTTGACTAGGAGATGACCAGGATCATCTAAAACTTCACAAGACTATTCCAATGGATCAATTTCACTTTCATAAGTACACCAAGCACTCATTACCCCTAATTTTACCTCTCAAAAATGTTTGATCACCTCAAATGCTTGTACGCATGATATGCACTCACAAATCCACTTAGAACCTATCACTTTGTCATTAATTAATTATATACCAAGATCACCTTGACATCAATGACAATCAATGTATCTCAAGGACATTATCAAAATTAATTTAAAATTTAAGGCTAAAATATGTGTGAATAATTTACATTTGATCATTCTTAAGTATATTTACACAAAATATATGCATTATAATTATTTAAATAAATGTTCGACATGTGTGTATAGAAAGATAGACAATCAAAATAGAAATATTCATAGTTAACTAATCCAAGGAATAACCCCATCCATTTATAATTAAAAATTGAATATTTTGGATCCTAGTTAGTAATTTAATTTTTTGTTAAGTCACAACTTAAGATTGGATGCTAATATGTAGATCCTATAGCAAATAACCGAATGGCCAATTTTTTGAGCAATTAGAGGTGTACCACAATTCATTTCCATCATATTATGAATAATTCACTATATATATATTTTAAAAATCATTAATTTTATTGATTTAATCTTCATCATTATGATAAAAATCCTAAAATTATCATAATGAAAATCATAATCACCCTCTTGGTCATGAAATTTTGATATGGCACTCTTATCATCTTTTGTATCTACATATGTAAAACTAACATCACCATATGTTATAATTATATTATTTAATTTTTGTTTCTCTTGAATATGTTAATAATCATTGAGATCTTTCATCTCATTCTAAAATGGAGAAGAATCTAGTTTCAATGCTTGAATACTAGAAGCAAAATGGTTTGTCATTTGAATTATGGACTTGTAAATTGAATTATACATTTTGTAGTGTTTACCATATAATTTTTTTGTATGCATGAATAATATATAGTATTTGAATCCCTAGGTTTCATGTTTTTATAATTGGTATTATTAGGAATGTATTAATTTTAAACATCTTTTGTGATAAACCTTGTCTCAAGGATTCCTTCTTTCTTATCTTGACTTTTGTCTTTTGAACTCCTTGTTTATTAATTGATATTTTAATAACTTCACTTGGTGTAATTTTTGTAAGATTTATTGATATAAATTTTCCTTTTGTTATTTTTTCTCTTTTTCCTTACGAGATGAAATAATAATTTTATAAGTTTTCTTGATTTATTTTTCTATTATAGGATCATCATTGTCAATAATATTTTGTATTTTTTTCTTCAAATACAAACAACTATCCATATAATACCTATGCATTCTATGATATGCACAATAATTTTTAAGTCTTCCTAAAGTATTTATAGGAGGTAATGTGATAATTTTTTTAAAATCATTTCTCTTATAATCTCACTTGAACTCTTATTTTCCTTATGTTCACTTTTTATATCACTATTTGTAGATATTTCATGTTTTAGATTCCAATCTCAATGTGAAATATTTTGAGGTATAATATATATATATATATATATATATATATATATATATATATATATATATATATATATATATATATATATATATATATATATGTATGTATGTATGTATGTATGTATGTATGTATGTATGTATGTATGATTAACACTAGTATGCTCTGGATTATTTGTATATGTGATATTGTTTTCAATTGACATGATCATTAAAATATAATATTAGTCTTTATTTTATATCCTTTTTATGGATGCTCTCATAGTGATTATTTGATCTTATCAAGAATCACAAGCTTCCTTATGTAATTTTGTTTGAATATGAATATAAACACCCTAAATAGGGTTTATGGGGATGATGGGGATAGATAAAATAATAAATATTCAATAATAATATAAGGATTTTTTGGTTCTTTATACAAAATATTACAATAAAGGCAATGCCTAATCTGAATAAGTAAATAAGCATGGAAGGGTTGCCTTAAAATATTTAAATAAAGAACCAACACTCTAAGAGATTTGTTAGGTATTTTAAAAATACAAGAGAGGTTTTTGATAAAAATTAGTATATAGTTGAAGCCTATAAATTAATTTGAAACTAGGTAAAATGTTTATCCTCTAATAATTATTTACTAAAAATAATAAATTTTAAATTTTTGAATTTTTTTTAAAATATTTTTGAAAAAATATAGGTTTTTATAGATACTAAAATATGATTTATATATTACCTCAATATTTTACACTTGGAAAATACTTATCATGGTTGTACCTTTCATTTCCAAACCTACACACTACCAAAAGGCTTGTGTTCACTATCTCTTTGTACCTAAATTACTTATTTGTTAGTTTGACCATTGTTATTTTGATTACCAAGACTTCATTACTATGAAAAAGGTTTTAAATAGAATTATTATCCCTCACTGCTAGTTTTGGACATGTATATGTTTTCCATATCCCTTGACACTTGTGTCTAGATAGACACCTACATTGACACAAGTATCCAATTTTCTTGAAAAGTGTTGGATGCTAAAAGTTCATCCAATTTTTTTTTAAAAATGTATCCTAAAGGTAAATATAGTTTATTTAATGTGATATATTTCCAAAAGGTATTGGTATACATACATCATCAACCCTCATTCATTCATCACCTAACAAATACCTAGAAATCATATATAAGTCATAATGCAATATACCAATAAGTACTCAATAAATCATTCAAGTGAGAAAACCTACCCTATTTGTACCTATTTCCATATTAGTCATAGGATTAGTATTTCCACATGTCTGAAGCATTCAAAGAACATCCCATTAGCCATAACAACCTAGGTCACTACATGCCTTTACTTATCACATGTTGCATCCTTATGCACACAAAAAATAACAGATAGGGGTAACTACAAAAGTAAAAGTACCTATTCAAAGTATTGAATATGTAGGTGGTGACCATTGACATAGTGATCCTTTGGTAAGCTCAATGTCATGAGCCCACTAACCCATTTTCCCCATAATCAATCTAAAGGTGAGGAGCTAGGGTTTGAACATTTGGAAAAGAGTGACATGTGTGAATGATTTGAATACATTATAAGAAAGGTGAAAAAAAACCCAAAAGTCTCTAGTTAATCACATCTAAATCTAGTTATTACTCCATATAGGACACTTTCAATTAGACACATGCATTGATGTAATTTTATAGATCTAATGCAAACATCTATATCTGCTAGGCCAAAAGTAACATTTATAGAATGATAATAAAATATTGCTTTCATGATTCAATTTGTAAATGAGAAATAAATACAATAAATAATCCAAATAATGAATTATCACTTCATTTACCAAGAAGTCCTTTCAACTACCTATAGGACTTTTTAGCTACACACTACATGACAAAAGCAAATATACAACACACTACAAGACAAAAGCAAGACACCTACATTAGATGCCTAGGAATAATAAAAATTAAGTACAATATTATTACATCCCCAATTAATATATAGGGGTATTTTTTATACCAATCATTTTTTGAAATTTTCAATTTTTATTATCCAAGTAATTTTATCAAGATGTTTGTTATTTTCTGTGCTGTCAGGAAATGTTACAACTTGACACTACCATCTTTCACAAAGTGTCAAATTAGATTAAATTTGGTATTGATATGATTGTTTTGGTCATGAAATATTGGATTAATTAACATCTTAATTACAAAAGTGTTATCAACCATGAGAGGTGTTGACAAAACTTATTTCCCCTACAAATCTTAAAAAACACTTTTAAGCCATAATATCTCTATAGTTGCCTCTTAAGCAACAATATATTTTGATTTTTATAAAAAAATTACTAGAACTAATTATTTATTAGATTTAAAACTAATAATTTTTTTTCCTAAATTCATCATAAAACCTGAGATGGACTTTCCATCTTCATGATCACTAGCATAGTCAGAATCTAAATACCCAACTAGTTTGAAGTCTCCTACCTCAGAGTAATTAAGCCCAAAATTATGTGTTCCTTTGAGATATTTGAGGACCATTTTTATTGCTACCCAATGATTTTCCATAGGTTATTTCAAGAATATCTAGAGGACACCAACTACAAATGATATATACAGTCAAGTTTTGGTCACATAAATCAGACTTCCAATGAGTTATATGTATTTAGTGGCATCAACCAAATCCATTACATCTTTAGATGCCAATTTGAGATTATATTCCATGGGCATGTTGAGAGGATTAAAATCCTCCATTCTAAACTTGTGTAAATTTTCATCAATGTAATTCTACTGAGTGATAAATAAAAATTTTAGTTTTTGAATTAATATAATAGCCAAATAATAATGAAGATAACCCAAATCAATAATTTCAAATATTTTTATCAACTCTAATATGAATTTTATAGTGTGCCATTCATTATTACTTATGATGAGTAAATAATCAACATACACCACCACAAGTACAACTAAATTTTAAATTATTTTGAAAAAAAGAGTTACATCTTCAAACATCAAATGTTTAAATTTAATGTTCATGAGGTGCTCACCTAGTTTGTCATACCATGCTTGAGGGGCTTGTTTCAAAGCATAAAACAACTTTTCTAGTTTACGCACCTTGTACTATTGTTTATTTACTTCAAAAACTTTGGGTTGTGTCATGTACACAGTTTCCTTGAGGTCACCATTCATCAATGTAGTTTTGACATCTATTTGGCGAACTTTCCATTTGTTATGAGCTACTAGAACCAACATAGTTTGAATGGTTGTCCATTTTGTTATAAGTGCAAAGGTTTAATTATAGTCAATTCCTTATTTTTGATCATAACACTTTGTGATAATCCATGCTTTGTGCTTGTCAACTGAGCCATCAGCCTTGTATTTCTTAAGGTAGACCTGCTTGTAGTGAATTGGTTTGCAGTTATATGGAAGATAAACCAATTTCCAAGTCCTAATTTTTACCAATGTATTGTACTCATATTTCATTAATTTTGTCCAATATTTAAACTTATCAACCTATTTGAAATATTTTAGTTCTAAATAACATGCAACATTGAGTTCTTCTATAGAATCATTAAAGTTGACATTTTTTATTCTATCTTGAATTTCTTAAAGGGACTTGTTTGATTGTGATGTAACTATTGACCAATATTTGACTCCAAGTCAAAAATAGTCAATGCATATAGGTTAAAACTTTTAATATGGATATAAAAACTTGTATTTTGTATTTTTATGGTCTTAAATGGTCTAAAATATTCTTTGTATGGTCACATTACTCATTATCAAGCCTTGTCCAAGGTTTGGTCTCATGTGTACTTGTTTAGTCTTAGGGGTCATTCATAAGGTATTAGTGTTGTCAAATATTTTAAAAGGTTTTATATGGTTTATATTAATTATAAAATGTTATTAATGTGTATTTAAGGTCATAATATCATTTATTAACTTTTTATTATGTTATTATGTACAAAAATGTCATTTTAGTCACCTTTTAGCCTATTTTTGAGGAGTTGTATGAACCACCTTAAAAGGAAAATGTTTCAGTAATTACCCTAACATAAATGATGTTATACATGTTATGGAATAGTCATAATATAATAAATTTGTAGTTTAATTCCTAAACTAAGTTAAATGTTCCTTTACAAGCACTTTTGGGCACTTATATGACCTTAGAAGATCATTTTTCAAATGAAAATAGTTTTAGATTATCCTTTGTGATTAAAAAGGTTAGATTCAATATTTATATCAATTTTAAAGTCATAAATATGCATCAAACACTCTATCTCCTCCATTATTGCCTTCACAAGCTCATAAAGGCAAAAATCAAATGCATGGTATGACTAGGAGAGATAAATTTAGAAGATAAAAATTTGGACATTATTAGGGGTCCTAATGAGATTAAATTTAGTGGCATTTTTTGTATATTATTGGCCCCTCTTTTATGAACAACCACTAAGAGTGATAATAGGCCACTATGCCTTGTCCATCTAAGCAAGGTCTGATTTTGCTCTTATTTCTTCATGTAAGATTTTGATGGATAATAATGTTTTTTTGGAGTGATTTAAAATGACAAAAATGACCTATTTCATGGTATTTTAATTAATCATTTAAAATTTTGTTAGTGTTCTCTTCAAAAGACAAAAGGTGTCTCAAGTGTGTGAACATATCACCTTGCTGCAAGTTTGTTTTGTTTTGTTTGAAATGTTTATCATCTTTATGAGCTTTAGGTGAAATTTTTTTTTATGTAGGATACCTAAATTTCATATGTTTCTTTTTATCTCCCTTATAATTTAATCCTTTTATGCATTCTCCAAGTATCTTTCTCTTTGGAAACATGTTCAGTTTATGAATAACCTTATCTAGTTTTAAAGTATTAAGATTAGCCTTGAATGGTAGTGAGAAGTACATTTTAGAATAAAAGAGTAGTATGTATAATGTTATAATTATAAGTTAATGAGAGTAAAATTCAAACATGTGATCTCAAATAAAGGCTATAAGCGTGTTTTAGTCACTCATAGGCATGTAGATATGTGAGTGAACATTCATGTGTCTAAGTCCATGTTGAAGGTGTTTTGGAAATATATAAGAGTATATTAGACTAATTTACATTAATTTAAACTAAATAACCCATTTAATATCATCAATAAACATGGATGAGTATTTAGGACTCCCACTTCCATGCAAAGCCTTTGCTAACCTTGCACAAGCCTATATGGACAAAAGGAGCAAATATTGAGATGATATAATGTCTGGTTAGAGACATAAAATAATTTTGAGATGTTGATAAATAATTTATAATATTTTATACAATATTTATACTTCTAAATTTATAAATTAGTTATTCTCTAGTAGTCTATGTAGGGAAAATGAAGACCTATAGCTGACAGACCTATGGGTCCTCATTTTGATAGAAGGACAATTGTCAATTACATGAAAAATGATTTCATATAGTGAAAATTAATTCAAAAACTGATTAATACATATATTACATTTGATAGTCATGAAAGTTTTAGGTGACCAATGCCATACTAACTAGGGGAGCTCATAAACTTATCATGGATACACAAGTCTGAGTTCAAGATAAGAAGGTAAAGGTCTAAAAATGTCATAAAGAGTGAATAGACTTTGTGAGATAGTGAGAATCCACATATAGTTAGATTTTAATGCCTTGAATTTTTCATCATCTATTTGAGAAGACCAAACTCCAAGTTTATGCCAACTCTTCCCTAAATAGTCACCTATAGTCAATCTATATAAGTACAAGAAAATGATTGCATGTTTATTGAGTATTACATCTTAAATGAGATCAAAGGGTATGAATTAAGTTAAATAGAATCTAAAAATATTTTATAAATCTCTCTTTTTATCATTTTTATACAATGGAATAATTGAAACACAATATGTATTCAAACTCCTCCATTGATCACCTACATTTACACTTTGGGAATGTGCAAAGAATAGTGTGTGCTTAGAAAAATGTTGTGTTTTGGAAAAATTTAAAGGGTTAAAAACCCAAAATTATATGATAGAGTCATTTAGAAGTTATACAATTATAATGGAGTCCTAATACCCATAAATTCACTTAGACTTCTTTAATGGACACCTATAAATTGTAAGATCAATAGGCTAGTTTCAAGCCTGAGGAAGGGGGAAAATGAGTATGAAAGATTGGAATCTAGATCAGGTGATGTTTAAATATATGAAACTATTTTAATTCATGATAAATATGACTACACAAAACTCTAGACCCTATGCACATAGTCAAATAGATACATAAACCTGCCTCAGCTCATAAGAAGTATTTACTTGTTTGAGAGGGTTAAAGATATGAGATATGTCTAAAGGAATTTTAAAAAAATTATAATTGTTTCATGATTATAATATGGTCATATGAGATCCTCATACCTAATAAAAATGATGGAATGATGTTAAGTCTTGTCTAAGCACAACAAATTTATAACTAAACACAGAGACCACAAGTGTAGTCATGATAAATGTGATTGATTGAGAGTGAAGTGATGGTTTAAATATTTATGATCCTCTAAGGTAATATCTAAAGGTAGGTGAAGGAAATAAATTTCTAATTTGGCCTTAAGACATCTTAGAGTTCCCTTCATGCATGACTATAATCCAATACTAGTTTTCTCTCAATGATGTGGCCTTAACCTAATGAATGGAGATAAGTGGTTTTCAAGGGTGGTATTTATGTCCCCATAATTAATTCTTGTGGAATTATTTATATTTATCCCAACACTTTCATGAGTAAATCTAAGACCTTCAACCCATCTCTAATGGCCTAATTCTAGACTAAGGTCAACTTCTCACACTTAGAATTATACATTCAAGATTTATGGTGACTAGATATCCTATGAATAGTTGAGGTGAATATTATACTTAAATGTTTTGGTATTGGTTCAATATTTAAGGGGCTAGGGTTTATGAACAATTGTTGAGAACATAAGTCACTTTAAACCATCCTAAAACCCTAGTAATGACTATTTGAGAGAGATGGATTCTTAAAGCACATGAGATGACATATTTTATGTCTAGAAAATACTTAACATTGTTTAAGGCTCTAATTATTTTCCCTAGGTGTACTTTATCCATACTTATAGCTATACAAATTATAATAAATGCACAATTTTGCATGGTTTTTAGTTTTTTACAAGGGTTTTAAGGAATGAAGAACTTGAAAAATATTGGAAGAGGTCTTGAGATGTATTTCATCTATTAAAGCCCAAAAATATACATAGGGTATTCTAAAAGTGATCAAACAAACTCCATTTTTCAAGGTAGTCTCAAACAAGCCTAAAATGAGACTAAGTTTCAAAGCCATTTCATGGTTCTCACATTTCTACAGGGTATTAGGGCTTGGAATTTGGCATTTAGGGTGATGAAATTATAGGTAAATTTAATCACGTGTTTTTTTGGTTTCACATGTGTGGGAGAGGTCTGGAGTATAAAATAGGCTTTTAGATAAGGAGGCCTAATTAAGGAGAGAGAAAGGCAAAAAAGTCACTTTCACTCACTCTTAGGACCTAAAACATTTCATGGAATTTTAAATCCATACTAGGTCCTAAAATATTCCCTTATTTTGTCATTAAAATCTATAAGCTTCCCTATGCAAGGATTTTTATAGGTTTTTAGGGTTATAATTAAAATAGGCCTAATGAGAGCTTAAGGAGCAAAATTGAGTTTTAGGAGTTGTTCCAAGAACTAGAATATATTGATTCAGATCTAATAAGGTATTTTAATTCCTTTAATGAAGATAGAGTTCCTTAGAGAATATGAACTCAAGTTTTGCGTGACTTGGACAAAGTTAGGCATGGGAAATGAAGAGTTTCAAGACACCTAGGCATATGAATAATGAGTGCAACTAAAATGTTAGATCAAAGGAGTTTATAAGTGTAATTAAGGTTTAAAATTAGAAGGTATAAAGTCATTCATGGTTAATTTATGATTGAGAATCCCATTTTTCACTCTTATTATGCAAATAAGGGAAGTTTTCAAGAAGAAGATCAAGGTGTCAAGCTAATTTCTAACTCCTACACCACTTAGAGGATGAAGCATCTTTAGATGAGAGACACATGGATTTGTAAGTTTGTTTATACTATTCGTAACTCCTCATTATTTTTAACTCTCACATGGACACTTGAAAATCTCTCTTCCCAATTTTCTATATAAATAGCCACTTTTGGCCTTGTAATGCATCCACATCTAGTATGGAGAAGCCCTACTAGTTTGATTACTGATTTTTCCTTTGAATAAAATATTTGCAGTTATTTTTAATTTCTAAACTTCTCATTTAAGTGTGTGAAGTATTTCATAGTTGAATGGCAAGTGATAGTTATCTCTCCTTATGTTTATCTCACCTCTCATGTTTTGTGCAAGTAATCTTCCTTCTAACAGGTTACATGTTGTGTAGTTAGTTATTTTGTGTGTCTTTAAGAGTAAGGAAGAGTAATAGTGTCTATAATCAAACCTAATATTAATATACCTTGAGAAATACATTACATCTTACCTTCATGTTGAAACACTTTTGTTATAATAACCTTGGGTGTTGAGATCAATTTTATAAATTACCCTTTCATATTGCAAGTTTAGGTGGTCTTGTGGAGTTAATATTGGTGCATCAATTATTTTAGGTTAGTGTTAATTTAATTTTGACCATTTTATATCAAATCAATTATATTAGAGGTTAGTTTTAGGTGTGGTGCAAGGGAGCTATCCCTTCAATCTATAGACTCATCTCTCTCATAGGTCACCCATAACTTTAGATATGTTTCCATGTTACATCAAATTGAAGGAGGCTAGAGTAGACCTCCTTAGGGTTCAAATTTTATTCATAAAAACAACTACGTGTGTACTTATTTGCATATTTTTCCAACTTCATTAGGTTTCACATATTTCAATGTTTTAGTGGCCCACATAGGCATCTATTTATATCTTTTATGTTCTTCAAGTTCATCCTCTAAAGTTCTATCACTTTCATCCCTTAGTTATGGTATCCCCTATACATTATTTGATGAAGTTTCGTTCTCACCTTTAGGAGTAATTTAAATATCATGTATAGGAGACAATATAAAATCAATATATTTCCAACCGTGTATCCCCTACTCATTGTCTAAAACATCCATATCACTCTCTTTGTAGACATTAAACTTTGTATACTTGTCAAGCTGACTTAGTTGTTGATCAATATGCTCTTTATCCTTTACAGACTCACAAAATAAAACTTATTTTAAAATAATAAACTTCTCTTTCTCATCGTATATCCTTTATGCCTTAGAGGATTTAGAATATCCCAGGCGGATGCATTTTTAACTCTTATATTCCAACTTATGTCTCTTATTCTTTGGAATCAATGCATAACAAGTGGATCCAAAACTCTAAAGATGTCACACCAAAGGGAGATGACCACACCACATCTAATATGGTGTCTTATCTTGTATGGCTATTAATGTTCATCTATTGTATATTTATATTATTGTTTTAGATGTTTCATCCCAAAATGCATATTTACCCATTTGAAATACAAAATTACATGAACCATATTCATCATAATTCTATTCATCCTTTCTACAAATCCATTTTGTTACAAAGTGTATGGAACTATGAGATGGTGTTTGATCCCATTTTATTCAAGATAGGATTCAAGCCTATTTGAAGTGAATTTGCCACCATTATCTATCCTGAGTGTCTCAATGTAGCTTTGTGCTTCATTTTTAATCATGTTTTGAAACTTTTGGAAATTATTGAAGGCTTTTGAATTTTTCTTTAGAAATTATATCCATGTCATCTGAATATAGTGATCAATGAACAAAATTAATTACTTATGACTACCAATGGAGAGGATTGAAAGGGAAAACAAGTTTGATTAAACAAGTTGTAATTTTTTGTCAGCTTTCCACTATGACTTTGGAAATGATTCTTTTGCATGTTTATATAAGATGAAAGCCTCACACTTTTCATCTAATTTTTTGGGTATTTATACATGCCAAAAATACCATTATTTTTCAATACATTAATGTTGTTATAATGAGTTTTATTTAATTGAGCATGCCAAAATATGTTTGGAGACATCTCGTCTTCCATGAGATGAGCATAATTCATTGAATTTGAGAAGTTTCTCTCCCATATATCTAGTCAAGATGACTGCATTATCAATTTTTCTCCTAATAATTACATCACCACTATCTAAAAAATGGAATGGCCTTATTTCATTATGAACACTAGGGATAACAAGTTTCATTTCAATTCAGGAAGGTAGAGAACATTCTCAAGTTTGTAGTCTAGAATCCCTAGACACTTGAGTCAAATTGTATTTCTTCCCTTTGGTTGTAGACTTGATCTATCTGTAAGGTATATTGAGCCACATTTATTGTCATTTTACTCCTTAAATAAGTATTTTCAGAAATTCATAGTTTGAGTGGCACCAATATCAAGAACCTAAGCATCAAAACATGAATAAATGATCAAAATGTCATTTAACTCATCATATGTACTAGAAAACACATATTCACTAGTTAATTGGGATCAATTCGACTCTTTTGATTATTTATTTGATTATTCTAATTTCTTCTTAAGGGATCCTTCAATTTAATCCCATGGAGTCTTACATTCGTGAGTCTCATGTTTTCTTTTTGTGTCACACCATTCAGAATAGAGGTTATGTTTATCATCTTATTTTTTATTTTGACCACTATGATTTTTATTTTTGCCACCTTTTCCCTTATCAAGAACTTAAGCATCAAAGCATTAATAAATGATCAAGATGTTAATTGCTTCATCATATGTACTAAAAAACACACATTCACTGGTGAATTGGGATAAATTTAAATCTTTTAATTGTTTCTTTGATTATTCTAATTTATTCTTAAGGGATGCTTCAATTTAATCCCATGGAGTCTTACATTTTTGAGTCTCATGTTTTATTTTTGTGTCACACCATTCAAAATAGAGGTTCTATTTATCATCTTATTTTTTATTCTGACCACCATGATTTTTATTTTTGCCACCTTTTCCCTTATACTTATTTTTTTACTTGTTATTGCATTCATTTTTGGAAGACAAGGCCTTATTAATTGTTTATTAAGAATTTGATTTGACATAACCAACACATTCACCTATTGTGGATTATATTTTTACTCTAAAGGTTTTTTCTCTTTCTACCATATTTTCAACCAATTGATCAAATGTGAGTGTCTTTAATTGATCGCTTGATTTTAGAGACTCAAAGTAGGTAGAATAGTTTGGAAGAATGGATTTTATTAATAAATTCTTGTATATGTTGATTTTTATACATGTTAATTCTACATCATACTTGATGTCATTATCTTTAAAGCTAATATCATTATATCACCATATTTCAATTCTAAGTTTAACAACTTCAACTATAAATAAATGAATTCCAAATGTAAGTGGGAATCATATAGCTCCTTTAGGTTTTTAAATGATTTCCATGGTGTATTACACACCTATATATGATAAAATACATTTTAATCCATTGATGCCCTCATCAAGGCCAATGCCTTCTGGGTTTTTGTATTTCATGTTTGACTATCCTTTGCATTCCCTATGGGTATAATTGGTTATTTCACCCAATTTAAAATATCAAACCATAGATAATTGAATATGAATGTTTTCTCCACTTTCCAAGATCATTCTAGACAACTATATTTACTGATGAATGTAGTGACAATAATAGATTTGATGAAATGCATGATTTATGTTTGAGTTTTTGAAGTATTAGGTTTTTGGAGGTTTTGAGTTTTTGTTTTAACCCCAATTGTTTCCTTATCACTCCAAAATGGCTATTTATATATATATGAAATGTTACTAAAAATTAGTTGCCTTGTCATTAACATCATCTTAAAAATAAAACCTCATACATCAATATACTCAATGTTTTTCAATTTTTGGATTTACATTTTTTGATAGAAATGAATGGATAAAAGAGAAACTTTCATTATTTCTCCTTGAATTAAATTATTTCATTATTTTTATCCAAATTTTATGAGAGTATATTTATCAAGAAAATTTCAATGAAAAATTACTCAAATTTTAAATGCTTTTCAAATTTAAATGATTTTCAAAATTTGAATAAGAGAATCTAAAAATTAGATATTTTTTAAATAAAAAAGATTAAAATTTTTACACCTAATCTCATATTATTTGATATATAATTACAATATTATAATGAATGAGATGTATGGCTTCCTAAAAATTCAAAAATTAGCTCCATGTGGCAAAGGATCAACATTGCTTCCCATGTGGCTTTTATGGCAAAAAATCTTATTTTGTGTAGTTATGAATAGTAGATAGAAATAAATAGTAGAGAGTGTAAAAAAATATTTTTTCAACACTTAATGTACCAATAATAGTCCTCCATAATCTTCATGTAGTCCAATTATATGAAAAATAGCTGATTCATAAAATAAAATAGTTCTGGTCTTTTTTGACAAAGTCAAAAATTACAAAGATCTATGAACTAATGCTAAGTAAATATTTGAAATAATCTATTCCATGTAGCCTCTATTCATAATGATAAAAATGCTATTTAGGTATTCAAATAGGAAATAAAGGCACTTTAGAAGTTATAAACATCATAACACTTTCTTTTTGAGGTTATATGATAGAGAAAAACACCAATTATCTATTGAGTCATCAATTACACAAGACACCTCAAGAGAATGATACATTTCCATCATGATATTCCAATGAAAAATATTGAATGAAAATAGAAGTTATGAAATGCATATCATACAACTAGAATGAAGGAAGAAGAAAATAAGAAAATAAAATTCTAGGCTCTGATACCAATGATAGGATGGAAATAACATTTATAAAATGACAATGAAATATTAATTTCATGATTTAATTTACAACTGAGAAATAAATATAATAAATAAGCCAAAGAATTAATTATCACTTCATCTACCAATAAGTCATTTCAACTACCTATAGGATTCTTGATCTACACACTATAAGACAAGCAAATGTGCAACACACTATAATATAAAAGCAAGACACCTCTACTAAACACCTAGGATTAACAACAATTATTTACAATATTGTTATAGTATCCACAAAGAGAGTTTTTTTAGAATCTGATGATTGTTCCAATAACACCTTCTAGTCTACTTCTAACCTATTATATATTATACCTATATAGCTAGTAAATTAGCTAAGTATCATTTGCTTCATATTAACTTTAATATCTATCAATAGTTATACTTTACTATTCTTATCAATCTCAATTATACAGATTTTTAATGATATTTGTCTAAGTTTTCTATTAATTGGCATCTTTAGGATAGCTTACCACCTTTATCTAAAATCTAATATAATCCCCTTAACCCTAGATAAAACTAATATACACACAATATTTTTAAGCTTGATCATTTATTGACACTTTCTCTCTTTTACAAACTTATCGAGTTTCAGTCTCTTTGAGGGCATGTCTTAAATGGTGCACTAGGATAGGTTTGGGTAGACATTGGTGCTTCATAATATTATTGTTGCCTTATATAATTCCTATTATTATTCTAACTTATTTATAATTTCTATACATATAACTCCTAGGATACCTCCCTAAAATCTTGAAATAATAAAACCCTAAAAATGGCTAAGTTTGAAATCCAATAAGACCCTCCAAAACCTATAATTTGCATTTTATCTCCTAGAGGTCTGAAACCACGCTCAAACATCCTAAAATTAAGTAAGTGTGTGTGTGTGTGTGTGTGTGTGTGTGTGTGTGTGTGTGTGTAGCATGTTTTAAGACCTTTCATGATTTTATCTCCTAATACATACTCATTTAAAATAACCACTAAGTTATCCACTTTTACTACTAAGTTAGTCTGGTTGATCACATTCACCCACTTTTGTTACTAGGTTGGCCTGGTTGATCCTGTCATTATACTATGTCAACTAGGTAAATAAAATCTTATGGAGTTGTCCTGGTCGATCATGTCACCCATATTTCCTACTAAGTCATCCTAGATGATTTTTTTACAAAATTTATGACACATTACATAACTCAATCAGCTTGGCTAAAATTATTCGAGGCCTAAAGGTAACTTTTCAAAATGGGGTCATGCTAGTTGATCTTGTCAGCTAAAATTATATAAGTGTTAAGGCTTATCTACAACTATAAATATAACCTTCAATTTAAACCCAATAAAGAGGAACATTTATTGTTACATCATCACAATTCCAAATTCTTTTAACTATAAATTTGAATGAATCCTTACTTAGGGTTTTCCTTAGAGAGAAGATTACTTGTCTTGTGAGAAGTATTGAATGAAAAAGATGAGTGTTTTAGCCTAGAGATGATTTATATAGTGTTATCCTTACAAATACATAATAACCTCTTTCAAATCACCATTGACCATGAGAGATATTGAGACTTAACAATTTTTCCAAAGGTTTGTATTCCTAACTCTTATTATTTCATATGATTAATAGATATTATATAGGTAATATGTGTTATGAATGTATAAATCCTTACTTAGATTACCTCTATGCTTAAAATTTGTTGGATATATAAGGTTTTCTTTTCTTTCAATTTTCCATTTTAGGTGATCTATCCCTCCATTTTCTTATGTGATACCTTGATCTTTTTAATGTTTAACCACCCCCCTTTGTGCCATAAACTTTAGTGAGCACTAGATTAGTTTTATTTTATATAATTTGACCTAGTTATGGTTATTACATAATGTCATTCTCCTAAAAGATTTGAAATCCACTCATCTGGTTTTGTGTGTCAAGATATCCCTTGGTTAGGTTTAGTGGATCTAGTTTGGTCATGATCCTAATATAAACATGTATTTCAATGAATGTTAGTTGATTGCCTTATATGATCTTGATTTACTTAGTTAAATAAGTTATATATCTATTTTAATTTTTTTCATACATTTTGGTGAACCCAACATGAATCTAACCCTTGCATACTTAATTTTTCATTTACAATCAACCAAATAAAGCTAGTAGATCTAGTATTAACTTCTATATATAGATTTAGGATCCATAGTCAACTAGGTTTCACTAGTTGGCCCTATTTTAAGCACTATTTATCAATTTTCTTTCTATAGTAAAATAGATCACACTAGTTGATGTAATATTTTTATCTGATTTCAAGTATAAGATCTACAGTCAACTATATCTCATTAGTCAATCTAGATTTATCCTTTGGATTTCATGGTTTCACTTCTAACAAGCTAAGTTACACTAGTAGTCTTAGTCATTTTTACACTTTTCTAAATTTTCACTTACAATCAACTAGATTAAGCTGGTTGATCTAGTTAATTTAAGCAATTTTTAATTTTTAATTATTTAGCAAACTAGATCGAGCTAGTTGATCTAGTTCATTAGAGAAGTTTTAACTTTTTAATTTTTTTCAAACAATATCTAGTTAGATTATCTAGTTTGTTTAGTAGCTTTTACTTTTTAGTGTTTCAAAAAACTAGATTGAGTTGGTTGATCTAGTTCATTTTAAAAGTTTTTATTTAGTTTTTTAAAACTAGATTGAGATGGTCAATCTAGTTCATTTTATGAGTTTTTACTTTTTAGTGTTTCAACAAAATAGATCATGTTAGTCAGTGTAGTATTTTTTTAGTGTTTTTATTTTTTAACTTTCTAATAGACTAAGTTAAACTAGTCAAACATATTTAAATGTTGTGTTTCAAATAATTTCCATCTATAGGAATGAATAAATCTTAGATGACCCACTCATCATTTATATTTTTAACATTTTTAGTATACCAATTAAGTTAACCTCATCGACCTAGTTATAATTTTTAGGTTTATTATAAATAAGATTAGGACTTTAATTTTGTCAAGTTATTAGTTTACCATTTCTATTTTTTAGTAAAATTACATAGTACTACAAATTTTCATTCTACTTTTATCATTTTTAATTTTTGTAAAATCGTATCACACAATCAACTAAGTCAACTTATTTGAATTAGTTTTTTGTTTGTTTTCCCTATTAAAAAACTAAGTTGACTTGGTTGACTTAATTTTTTTTGGCCAATTTTTTCCTAGTTTATACAGGTGTCCAACTTAGTTTAATAGATGGTTGAACTAATTTGTTTTGGCATATTTTTCCCTTGTTCAATAAGAATCTGACTTAGTTTAGTAGGTGGTTGACCTAGTTTTATTTGATAATTATGTCTTATTTTTAACTTATAATTAGTCAAGAAAAAATTATAATTCAAGATTTAGATTATAACCTCACTTATATTATCATATCAAATGAAAATTTTGAATTCCATCCTTCATGTCTTCCTAATCCCAAACCAATTAATACATAATGTGTCTAAATTTTGCATCTTCAATGAAATCACAATTGAATATAATTGAAGTTACTCAACCTAATATTCTTCTTATTACTAATGTTGGTAATCTTCATCCACCCTATAATCCTATTTATCCCATTGATACTACCTAAGTCCTTGATCAACTACTTTAAAACATTACAATTATAAAAATCACTCATAATGATCAAATGATGCAAATGTGATCTTAGATATTATAAAGGGATAGTCAACCACCTAAAGTCATCATGGCTCAACCAAATCAAAATTTTGTCAATCTTCTTCTTCTTTGATATGTTAATTAGAATATAATCTCTCAACCCATCATGCACAAAAAAATGAGTCAACATATTCAAAATTAATCTTTAACTCCATTCATTATATCCATATATATTGGAAACATTTCTCCAACTATCACACATGATGGTACTAAATATCCTACTATCTTTCAAAAAATATTTGTAAATCTTTATAAACAATGGGTCTAGACTAACACCTTTCCCACCACCAATCTCTTGGTATAAAAATTTGTTGGTGATGCACTTGAATGATACAATAAACTTCTTAGACATTCCATTAGACACATATAGTATTAGTCAATGATCTAGTTAATTAATTCCAACATAATGACACTCCTAAAAATTACCTTAGTCATTTCATCAATTCTACTAAACTTTTAAACAATCTACTCACACCTTCATCAAATTATGGAAACTATAGATCACAAAGTGGACTATAACATGAATGATGATACTCTCTTAAAACCATTTACTTCTTATCTTAAATCCCCTCTTTATTATAAAATATTTATATGTTTCCTCCTTAAACTTTATAATAATCCTTAGACCAAGAAAAAAGGTAAGAATTTCTTATGAATCAATTTGAATCACATCAAACAACTACTAAGTAATATTTCCAATCATTTTCTCATAACAGTGATTCATATAAGCCTCCCCAAACTCAATAGGGAGAATCCAATTAAACCAATATTTACCCAACCCACCCTCTCTTGAGTCTTTAAGTACTTAAGAATAAATTTACACCCTCTAAACCAGTGATTTTTAATCCTTCCAAAATGGTACAATACGGATTTTTTTTGGTGGCATGCTACAATAAATCATTCTCATGAGACTTGTCTATATCTTCATAAATTCCTTATTACCTTTTTGATTGGTCCACATATCAATATTGATACTATTACACAAAAATGTTATCAAGACTATCTTCAAGCCTCACAAACCCAATCTAAATTATCATAATCACATCAACATAACGTACCCAATGATAAAAAAAATTACCCCATACCACCTCATCCAATAATGTTTTATAAACCATAATTTATCTTTATTCCTTCACCAATAAATAATGGATAGATAAAATGAACAAATTCAAATGAGTGGTTACCTTAGTTAAAGTTTAACCTCTTAGGTCACACGAACCAAAGAAACACCTACTTCAAATGGCTACTCAAAAGTGAATCATAAATGGTCCTCATTTACATTATATAACTATTTAGACCTCTCTTAAACATCTTATGTAAATTTAAGAACCATCAAAATCTAATATAATGACACATTTACCTATCTCCAACTACACATGTCAGCCTAATAAATTTCATTCTAATAGTTTCACTTCACCTCATTCCACATCACATTTTGGGTCATCTTGTGATGCTCATCCACATGTCACTTCATAATTTGTACCATATTGTGATTCCCATACATACATAAAACTAACTTTAAAGGCATCATACCATGCCTACTATTCTTCTACATTTCATGATAAGGAACAAATTTAGCTTTAATAAACCTTTTGAGACACATAGGATTGTATTTCATGTGTTCGTATTTGATATAGACATTAGAATAATTTTATTTATTTATTTTTTGTCTCATGTTTATTTATATTTGTGTCTTATTTCATTTATTTTACTTTAATATCACCATTGCTTCCTTTTCGGTTCATTTTTTAATTTCAATCTTTGTTTCCTATATGGTTCTTAGGTATCACTTTAATCATTATTATTTATTACATTTTAATTATTGTATTAATATGTTTATGATTATTTGACCAATTACCTTCCCCATATTTTGGAATGATTATTACTTTCATTATCACTTGTGACAGATCCCTTGTAGGTTAGTAAAACTTCCTAATGATATGACTATCATAACATAACTACATCCATTTCATAGCACTATTTTAACTCATTGTGATCAATTGTGAGCATATTCATCATTTTATCACTCATTATATGGATGGATATCTCATGAAACCCATGTTTCCATTATTTTATTTCATTTGAGGCATACATAGGTTAATTTTTATATTACACATTTACTTGTGGGAAAGTCTAGGAATATTTAGACACCATGTTTTTTAGGTCCTTTTCTCTAGTGTCCAAGTGCAAGATTTATTATATTTGTCATGTATTTCACTCATTATCAATTATATGAATCTACATGTAGTATTAATATAAGAATAAAAAATATTTAAAATCTAAACCATAAAATAAATAAAAGGAAAAGATTATTAGATAAATACAAAATTTAAAGATAAAACACACCAAAAGACATGAAATTTGACACATATATTATATTAGCCTAAGATCAAACTCCACCATTAGATGTATGATATATTTGAGGTCTATTCAGGTGTAGTAGGATAGTATATTGGACTACGAGGTTTCATTTTATCATATAATTATAGTGACAACTATTTTCTCACACAAGTACCCAATCTTCATAATAGATCAATGACTCTATAAGGTGTCCTAAGGAGCAAGGAACCCATTATGGGAAGGTAGGATCCATTTCAATTTCCATGCATAAATATTTCATGGGGTGATTTATGTACTTCACTTAATATCTCAATCTTTGTGTTCATTAGTTAGAGTGTCCCAAATACTTGATGTCGATAGTTTATAGCCTTTCCCACTTGTTTAGTGTGTATCATTCATGCTAAAGATGTTTACATCACCCATTTGGTGCCTCACATTACTTATATAGATCACATTATTCCCATTATCCCCTTGTTTTATATTATTTTTACCTAATCACATCTTTGATCACATCTTCCTACTTAAACCTCTTGGTTCATAATTTGTGAGTTTCATTTTAATACCTCAAATAGGACTAGATTTTCCTCAAAAACATCCCTTACACCATTTAATTTCCCAACCATATAATTATCATCCTATTCATGTCACTATGTGGTTGTGTTTTCCTACTTCACATTTTATATTAATCACTATGTCTGAGTCATTGTCCTTTAGAGCTTTGTATTTTCATTTAGCCAACATGTTCTTGTTTGATTTTTTTAGACTTTACTTATCTTAAATAGGACATTTTATGTGATTTTTTATTAATGATTTGATTGACATGAATTTTTTACATATTGAATTATATATCATCTTCAGTCATTTATGCTTTATTTATGCTTTATTTGACATGCTTATATTACATTTTGATTTACATTCTCACTTTTAGTCATTTATGTTTTCTGTTTGTCTTGATTTGACATGCTTGTCTTAAATGAAGTTACCTTTTCAATTACTTACATATCATTATTAGATTTTTCTTGAATTGATATTTCATTTACTTAAAAAATTTTACATCTCAAATTATTTTAGTGTGTTCTACATTCATTTTTACCATTCATGTTTTACATGCTTCCCAATGTGATTTAGTGTGTTCTACACTCATTTTTGGGATTCATGTTTTACATGATTCCAAACGTGATTTAGTGTGTTATAAATTATTTTTTTGTCATTCATGTTTTAATTTATTCTTACTTTAGATAATATTTCTAGATTATATAGCTCCTCAGTCTTGTATACTTGGCAAATTTAGACATTGGTTGTTCCTCTCAGTTTTAGACCTTTCCTACTTCCACAAGTCTCACATCTACTCTCTTGTATTCCCCTTGGTGTATCTCTTAGTTAGGATAGTCTTATGTTGATGGCCTAGACATTTTATCTTACCTATAATGATAAAAACCTACTTATAATATGCCTCTACAAGTTTTGAGCTTGTACCTATTTTCATGCTCCCTAGACACTTATATCCTAGATAAACATCTATGTTAACACAAGTGTCCTTTGACACAAGTTTCCATTGATATAAAGACATCTATTTTTAAAATTACACATATTATAATGATATACCTAAGTGATTTAATGTGATCTATTTTAATAAATGGATTTGTATATATATAAGATCAACCCTAGTTCATTCCTCACCTAAAATCTTCTTACCTACTCACTAGATAACTTACAAAAATCATTCAATCAAGAACTCAAGTGATACAAGGTTCTCTATTTTATCCTATTTCCATATAGTTCATAAGGACATCACATCCACATGTTTGAAGTAATGAAGGAGAAACCCAATAGTTATATTTTCTTAGTTATAAGTTATGTCATTATTGTACTTGCTTAACAGGCATTTCATGATTCACACATAAGCCAACACATAGGGGAGAAATACACAATTCCTAAGCCCTCTTCATAGTATTATATATGTAGGAAATACTCATTAATATAGGGGTATTTTGGGTATATCAATGTGATGTGTCCAATAACCCATTTTTTCCATAGCCACTATAAGGAGGAAGAACTAGGGTTTTTTATTTAACAAGGATCAAAATTCCATGACCCAAATCTTAATTCACCAAAATGAAGGTGACAAAAATCCTAGAATCATCTAGATGGTGGTATCCTATTTCAATAGGTATTCCATATAGGACACCTATATCTTACCCAAGCACTACCATTGACACAACCATCATAGTCTAGTGTAAGTGTTAGAGGATACAAAGGTACTAGATATATAATTTGGTGAATATTCCAGAATACTCTTATTGTCTACTTCTTATATGTTCTAGATTCATATATGTATTAGCATCAGAACCAACTAAGAATCTTATTTATTTATCATTGACACATCTAGTATAGTTGCACTTTTCATTTTTATAATATCTTAGTATAATAAATTTAGTATATTTTATATCTAATTTTTGTAATTAATTGGACTACTATAGATCTTTCTATCACCCTTGCGGTTATTCATTTCTATATTTTAATCATAGATTCCCTAATATATATTCTTAGGGTTAAACATTTGCTAAACCTAATTAATATGAATGTAATAAATTATAATTATTAGGGTTTCTAGTTAGTTAGGTTTCTAAATTTTTGCACTTTTGCATTTCTTATTATTTTGCATTGAACTTAGTCAAAGCCCTAGATTTGGAGGTGTGCATATTGAACACATTGAGCTTCCCTTCTTATCACTGAAGATGTATAAATCTAATGAGGGACTTAATACTATGAATCATGATGATATCAATGTTGATAATGAAAAAAATATTGATTATGTTATCATAGAAGAAGATTTTGATAATGAAAACCATGAGTCTAATGAAACCAATGAACATGAGAAAATAGATCATGATCAAGTATAAGTAATTACATGGTTTCATGAATGTATTTATAAAATCCTAAAGATATTAATTAAATCATAAAAACCATATTAGAAATGAAACAATCAAAAAATTATAAATGACCAAGTAGGTCCATCTATTGATCATGTTATTAGAGGTATGGGTCATACTCATATACCAATAACTCTCACCTTGAACACATTACAACTTAATACTTATATTGGAGGCAAAAGACATGTATTTCAACCTTTTTGTATTTAAAATACTACTACTACTACATATACCATGGGATTACTAATTATTTCAACTCAAACACTAGTTAAAATGATTATTACTACTAGAACCATGTTCATGTATCCATTAGTGACTACTCAACCTACTAATTTAAACCCTAATGGGTGTATAGTTCAAACACTCCTTCAAGTTATAAATACCTTATAGGACAAGGGTAAAAAATTTCAAAAAAAGGATTTAAAGTCTCCTAATCCCATTTATTCCCAAGATGTGTTACATAACCCTCTTGCACTTGAGATATGTTTTCACCCTTCACCAACTAGTTTTGTTTCACCGAAGTTCCCATTTTAGGATGTCAATGGTGATTGCAAGTAGTGTCTTTAATATTTTTATGTGGCATGCCTTTATTATTCCTCAAAAGATAAAATTTTCACCAAATTATTTATAAGGAGCCTAAAGGATTATGATTTTAGGTGGTTTTATTATTTATCTTTCTAATATGTGAAAGCATTTACACCTTTTACAGATCAATTTTTGGCACATTTCTCTATTAAAATTTATAAAAAGGTTTATTATGACCAAAATTCAAAAATTAAATAAGGAACCAATAAACCTATAAATGAATATGTATTGAGGGAAAATATAATGTTGGATAAAATGACCAAGCCTATGGTAGATAACAAAATTTAAGACATATTCAAGTAAAGTTTACTTGATCCTTTTCATGAGTCCATTATTTTCAAAATTTTATTTGTTTTGATGACTTAAGGAATTTTTTTGGGACCATGAAATGAAACTTATTTCATTTAAAAAACTTAATTATGTATTAAACACACCAATTACATCTACATCCAATGGCAAATTTACAATCAAATCAAGTTATAAGGTAAAAACTCATGAGACTAAAAAAGAAATAACTACCACAATTAATGTAGTTTCATAGTAGCATAATCATCTTGTCTTATCCAACACACCAAGTTATTTACATGTTTACATGAGTCTCTAAATTAATTACTCCCATGATAGTAGAGTTTCATCTTATATCTCTCCCTCATCGTATAGAGGTTGATATGGGTCAGCCTCTACCTAATGATATGATGTGATTTCCTATTATGATTATCAATAGGGACTACGGAGTTTTATGAATATATGTCTTATAATAATATCCAAGACCTTATTTATGACCGAAATATTACATTTAATGATCCTCTAAAGGAATTAGGTTCACAACCTAGTAATCACTAGAATCATAACATATTTCATAGTCCTTTACAAGATCATTCTAAGAAGGAGCTAAAAGTGAAAATGGCATATAACACAAATCCTCCTCCATCACATGATGAACACCCATTATATGGTATTATTGGTACTTATACATGACATATACCTCCTATGCTTTAGATACCTTCTATTATTTTTTATGATATCAAGATTAAGGATGATGGCTTTGATCTACATTATTTATTCATTTGGTCATTCCTTGATAAACACCCCATACACAGGTTATCATTGATAATGGTGAAAGTGAATATTTTTATAACATGAAATTAATTACACACTTGGGTTATAATCATCATGATTTACACCCTTTTAATAGATCATTTAGATCTTTCGATGGGTTCTCACAATAGATTCTTTGTGAGATTGACTTTCCTTTACATGTGGGTCCTTCACATGTGGTTATTACCCTTTTATTTATACCTTATATGTGTGTCTTTGATATGTTATTATGACACCTTTAGATAAATAATATTAGATAATTACCTTCTATAGTACATAGTTATGTTAAATACATTCACACCAATTAGGTAATTATAATTTCCATAATTCCATATGTGCATCCTCTTGAAAAATAAAAAATTATACCAAATACTTAATTATCAAGCCTAATAAGGATAATTAATCACAAAATGGTAGCCAATAGGTAATCCCATTTACTAGGTATCCAATAATTGAGATACCATTACATCAGATTCATATAGTGGATTCCAAGGAATCCTCATCAACTATAAACCATATCCAAATATCTAGAGCACCTACAGATGTTCCTATTATTTTTATACCAAATAAACCATATAAAAATCAATTATGGTTTCATGAACCCAAAATAATATTAATCCTACTATTTATTCATGATAATTAATTCTTATTTTATATACATATAGGATCAAAAATACTATAATGATAGATATTTCAACTATACATGCTCCTCAATAATGTCACTAGTTTTTTATGCTAGGTTCATAGTGGGGCGATATCTATGACTTCCCTTTGGATGGAATCATAGGATAGTTTTTTATTTTAAAATTATAAAATTACTTAAAAATTAAAAACATTCAAAAATTAAAAAAAAAATTGGCATCTATATATTCTACTGGCTCATAGGCATCTATGTGTTAGTTCCATGTTGATGGATAACATATCAGTTAATTATACATACACATGTGTTTAATTACTTTTATTTTTATGTAATATATACATACACATATACATTATTTACACACTTATGTATGTTTTGATTTCCATGTATTCACATCACCAAGATGTTGGGGCATCCTATTGATAGTTTAGCCTCCCAGGACAAATGTCAACCCCTATTTTTAAAATTTATCATGAGACCCCTTCAAGCTTGTATAAGGTTACCTAAATATTTTCATGTTATTCAAATGGTGAATTAATCCTTATTATCATTATTTAAGGTTTCATTATATGTACTAGGGGTTTCTTGAGAAATCCTCATGTGGTAGCATGTTATGAGTCATTAGATGATGTATTAGGTTTTCATAGGTTGACCTTGGGTGAGATAAAGGGTCTCAAGTGTATTATGAAGCCTAAAAAGTGGCCTATATATTGTTTGATGAAGTGGTATTTTACCATAAATTAAGGTATTTAGAAAAATTATATTTTCTTGTTCTCATGGTAATCCTTCTTGCCTTAGTTACTCCTTATGATAGGGGATTTTTTTAGCATGAAGTAGGGAATATCCAAGCCATTTAAGCTCCAATGATCCCCTAAGGTCATCAAATTCCCTTCAAACATGTCATATAATTTAAATTTTTAGTTAGAAGCCTTTGAGTATGGTGTGTTTTATGTGTCATATTAAAATGAGGAGTTTTAAAAGGTATCATAGTCATTGAAAATTCATAAAAAAGGTGATCTTATATGTAAAAGCGGTCTTTTAAAGGGTCAAATATCCTTCATTCACCATAAAAAGGCCCACATGCTTAAAAGTGACCTTTTAGATTCTCTCCATCTATAACCTTGGTTTCAAAGTGTACTTTCCCTCTCATTTCCATCCTCTTGTTCTCCAATGGGTTCCTAAGATCTCAATCATGAAAAAATATAAATAAAAGATGTTTTATAGGTGTTTTCAAGACTTGTACAGCTAGGTAAAGTTTAGAGAAGATCAAACATATCATTGAATATCCCTTATAGACATCTTAGAGGATAATCCATGTCCTAAAGCCAAGAAAAAGGTATAAAAGGTAGAAAAATATCTACTAAGCTCTTGGAAAGCTCACAAGAGCTAGTTAGAGTGAGATGGTATGGTACATATAGGGGGAGTTAGATAAAAATATGTTGGCCATAGGTAGATCCCCTAATGGGATTATAATTAGTGGCATTTGTTTGTATATAAAATCCCTATTCTTTATGAATAGATGTTAATAACCTCAATATTCAAATTTATCTTCTACATATACACAGGTAAAATTTTGAGCAATTTTAATGCATTATTGGCTTGATTGATGAAATTGGTGTTTTTATATGTCTTATATGAGTATTTATAGTCCATCCACTTCACTCCTTATCATTATTTGGCATGTTTGAACACAAGGAAGCAACAAAACCTGAATGATATAGCAGGTACAAGTTAGAGACAATGGATTCTTGACATTTTAGGGTTTATAGTACATTAATTAAATGAGGATTTATATGTTGATTAAGAGGTGTATTCTTGGATATTCATTGAAAATTTCCCTGATCCCAAATCACATAAATAGGTCATTAAGAGAATCTTGATTCCTTCAAAGTCATGATTTCAAATGTGACTACCATGTATAGTGGGATCTCCATCTCAAGTGTGTTCAAGGTGTTTCATTATGATAACTATAGATAATCACAAGGTTATAATATAAAATGAATGATATTAATATTATGGTCATAATTTATGGTATTAGATTCATTTTCCTCACTTATTCATACTCATAGACCATTCTCAGCCTAGAGAGACATGTTCTTAATTGATCATCTACAACCTAATTAGGAAAATTGAGCAAGTGAAGTATTGAATGTTGGGATTAGGAAACTAAGATATTGAAGAAAAAATAAATAAAAAGGATCATGAATAATCATGGAGGATTTATAGAGAAGGATCAATAATATCAAACCACTCAAAGATGTGAAACTCAATCAAAACACCTATTGAGCACACATGACTATGACTATAAATTGAAGAGACACTAATTGTGTAATGAGTATAGGATATATGGAGGTGTGGATAATAATATTAAATAATAATAATTCATATTATATCCATTCAAAATATAACTAAATAACCAATTGATAAAGAATGCACTTCTTACACTCATAGTCAAAAAACTCAGAATTGCCATCTTCAGGTCTGACTATAGAAGGAAAATATTTTAAGAAAAAGGATACATTTTAGGGTGAATTTATGGTTTATAAAGTTAATTTAGGTATAAAACCTCATATAAATAATTATAAACATTGAGTATCTATGATAAATTCATCAATAAGGAGACCCACCTCAGACACACAATCAAGAACGAAACTGCCACCTAAAGGACAACATGAGAAAGCAAGGTACTGAGTGGTGGATGAGTTAGAAAAAAGATTAAAAAAGTATATAAAATTAAGAATAACCTAATAAATATTTTATATCACTCAAAAAAATCTCAATTTGTAAATTAAATTAAGATGTTTACATTCATAGTCTAGGCAAAATTACTAGGTCTCCTACAAGCAAGGTCATAAAGAAGAATATGAAACAATTGAGCTATGCATGGATGAAAGGTGAATGAGTTAAAAATATTTATATTGACTTGTATAAAAAGGTTTAAAATTATTAATTTATATTTTATAAATTTTTAAACAAAATTAAGATCCTTGACATGCTAATTAGTCCTAGAGGCCTAAATAGGTAGTCACAGGCCTATACATGAAATTGGAAGACAAATTAAATTATTGAAATTATTTTGAGGATTGAAGGATCCATGGAAGTGATCTAATATGTTCCAAGGTTATTCCATTAATTTTAACTCAATTAATTGAGATTAAATCCCAAGAACCATATCCCAACATTTAGGGTCAAACTAGCATATTGGCTTACAAACCCTAACCATGTGTATGAGAGATATACAAACACTTTACGGAGTTGTAACATAAGGTAAATGATAAAAATTTGTCAAAAAAATTTAAAAATAATCATAAATGTGTTTTAAGCTAAAATCATGCATTCTCACACCCTGCACACTCAATTTTCTTTTCTTGAACCCACATTTGCATGTTTTCTAGTCTGAGAGGTGTCATCCTCACATGTGAACATAAAGGAACAAGTACATGGATTTATTATCTAATATGGGAAGTTATGGGAGGTTTTATAATTGAATTTATTGGTATTATTTATTCAATATAGGCCCTTAGGTATATAAATAATCATTAAGAGACTATGCATGTTTGAACCTTCCTAAAGCCTCCATATTGACTCGATGGAAGAAATGATGAGCTAATTGAAATAAAATGTACTAATTTGGATGAAGAAACATCATGATGATAGTAATAGGTCTCATGGAAACCAAAAAACTCTATTGGTTCACATGTGTGAGGTATAGGTTTTATGGATCAAGCCTAAGAGTGACTACTACATGCCTATAAATGGTAGTTTTAGGTAGTTTCCCAAAAAATTAGATTGAGTAAGGCTTAGTAGAGTCTCATGGAGTCATAAATGACATTAATAATGGGATTATACATAGTAAAGAGGTAATATATCATGATGAAGCATGGAGGTATCGTGAAAGTATAGATTTCAAAGGAATGTCCTTGTAACTGCTCTTCGAGAGATGACATTGTAACTCTTCATTCAACCATTAGGCCACATTTCATGAAGGCCACTATGCCACCAAGGTAATGTATTGGGAGATTTATTGGGTTTTTTCTACCCCTCATTCATGTTTGTATATTATTATTTGATGAATAATGGTTATTATGACCTTACCACTATGCTTCTATGCCACATTTTTCCTCTCTCATGTTTTATAAATTGGGATCCAAAATCCATTATACACATCCCTCTATTGGGTATGATAAAGTTATACCCATTTTATCTTATATAATTTAGCTGATATAAGGATTTATTTATCCTTATTCATACTAGTCTTCTAGTGTGTTTATGTTTGTCTAATTTTCACAAGTGGTTAATCTTTTCTCCCTTTACAAGTCCTTCCTCCTCACCTAGATGCTAGTGGAATGATCTTAGTAGGTTACATGATGTGTGAATGTGTTAATTGTTGTGATTTTAATTAAAAATTATTGATAGTGTCTTAAATCAAACCTCTAATTCATCATCCTTAAGTCATAATCATTTAGCATAAAATCCAAGTGAGATATTAATGTGTAGGAGTCCATTAAAGAGAGTGTCTTAGAAATTAGCCTTAGTTTTGGTCCATAAGTGTTGTTGAAAGATAAATTAAATGAGATATAACATATTGGTGCATCACCTCCTATAGTATAGGATTTGATTTCATGTATTTCTTCTATCCCTTTTCATTGGCAAAGTAAGTAGGTTTAGGTAGTAGTTGAGCTTAGATGATGCATCAGGGGAGCTAACCCTAAAACTAGAGATTCACCTCATATATTAGGTTACCCAAACCTAGAGGTGATTAAATTGTATCAGTTGGATGATGTAGGTTTGGAACTCTTTCACCTCAAGGGTGAAATCTAGATTGATAATAGTTTCTGACACACTCAGTGGGACTAGAATTAAATGAGGATAGAGTAGTAATCTCAACATTTGAAGAAATCAGGGAGTTTTAAACAATCTAATGGAATATTAGGATCCAAGTTTCATGATAAATTTAATCACAATATCTTCATTCAAGGGTAAGAATATCTTTTTTTTATAGTCTTCTTGTTCTTTGTTTGCCTCATGATGTTCCATGGTTGGATATGGATGCCCTACACTTTATCAAAAGTATCATGACCTATAAGAGCCCCATATTGATCTTTACCAATAATAATTTTATCCATATCCTTATTATGATCCACATCATAATTATTATGAGTATTAACCTCTATATGACTCTACTTATTCATATGAATAACATGTTTATCAAGAGTAATTATATCCCTCACTTCCTTATCAACCTTACCAAGTTAGTCATCCTTCACATAAATCTGAGAAAGATTGATATCTGACCTATATACCTCATGAACATTATTTTAATAAACTCTTTCAAGATTATATTTTTCCTAGTTAGCTTGAAGAAGGTGTTGAGTAGACAAGACTTGATTTTGAAGCTAAGCTAGATAGAGATATTGAACTTGAAAATAAACAACTATTTAAAATAAGTATAACATCAAAGGTAATATAATATCAATAATAAATTTTTAATTTAAAAATATTTCATAACCCTTCATTCACCCCCAAGATACAATACATGTTCAAGAGGAATCTCCTGATCTCAAACTCCCAACTTGGAACCAAATAGTAGATTCATGGGGATGAAAGGATGATTAAAGTATACACCAAGAAATTGAGGATAAATAAGAGTACCTTATACCCATTAAAAATCCATGCCTCCATATATAATATCCTTAAACCTTTCCATCTTAGATTTAAGTCCAAAAATATATTCAAAAGAAAAATGAGGCACTCATAGTATAACTAAATTTGGTTTCTTCTCAATAATTTCTAAAGGATTCCAATATACCTGAGATCTCAAATTGTGATAGTATTGACTTGACACATAAATAAAATAATGAACAAATCCTCCACCCTCTCACCCTCCCTATTTTTTGGAAAGATACTATTCTATGAGAGGAAAATGAGACAAATCATATTGTAATGGCATAGAATGAAGATGCTACAAATGTATTTGAGGAATAAATCTTAACTGGGACCCATATTGGTATAAATAGGGGTAAATAAGTTTTTAGGTTTGAGTAATAAGATTATTTGGAAGTAATAATGCAATATGAGACCTTGAATTAAGTTGAGGTTACTGCTAGAAAGCAAGAGTTTGAACTTGAAAAGGTTGATCCCAAACTACATCATGAATACATAAAGAGCCCCAATCTCCTTCACAATCTTATGAATCCTAAAGGAGATGATGAATTTGTATCCCAATTTGTTTCACTTCACAAATCCAAGCATGAGGATGATGAAAATCTATGGTAGTAATATTTGGAGGTTTGTAATGTATTTGAAACTCTCCAAAGGTATACACCTCTTATTGGAAAGAGTGAGAATTCTATTGAGACTATTCTTCTTCTTAAGGATAAATATCTGAATATTAAGAAGTATGAAGGAGATATACTTGATAATCTTACAATAGATAACCATCCAATTGAGGGAATTAAATAGATCAATATGGTTGGTCTAGAACTTGAATAAAGACCTATTGAGCCTAGAATAAAGCTTGAGAATGAGGTTACAATGATACATGGAATATTAGAAGATGATCTTGATAGTATGATCTAAAAATAAGACTTGATTTTACCTAATATTGTTGAGATATTAGTTGGTATTAGGGTTGAAGGATCTCTAAGCAAACAAACTAAGGTTATGAATGAAGATGTTACTTGAGTTGGTCTAATTCATATTGACTAAAGGCTTGAGGAAAAGGATGATCAACAATAGTATATTGAGTCACTTAAAGAGGTTGAGGATATTTGAAAAGATACACTTCATATTGAATAAAATGAACATGAAGAGGTTGGTCATGAGACACTCATTAAAGACAATGATATATCTTGGAGTGAGTTTGCAAATCTCATTCAAGATCTTGATGAGATTGTAGTAGATGATAAGAAGCATGATGTCACCTAAGATTCTATGTAAAATCAATAATTATGCTTATATGAAGTACTATTTCTTAAGGATACAACTGATAATCAATATGAGAAGGGTCTTAAGTACAATAGGAATATATATTCATAATATATTGGTTTGGAACTATCACCTAACTTGAGAGCATGATAAGAGGAATAGATTTCAAAGAAAGGATGAGGATAAAGAGACCAAATTCCAAAAGGAAATTTGACTCATGCCATTCTTCATCTCATGGATCAAAGGATCCAAGAAACTTCCCCTTTGATCTAGGTGGGATAAGAAAAGTTCAAGTAAGTTGTATATAGTTAGTTTTTTCTTATTTGTTGTGTTCCCTAAGTGCTTATCATAATGTGGGTGTGTTTTCTTCTTTCCTTATATGTGTTATCCTTTTTATGAGTGGTGAGGTTTGTTCCTATCCTTAAAGTCTTTTATGGTGTTTTTTATGATTGCCATATGTGTGTTCATTGCCCAAAGGATGAGACAATTGGTTTTCTTGACTAGAAAGTAGGTCAATCCCTATGAGTCATTAGAAATGTTGATAATTTGTCATCCCAAGATAAATATCAAACCTTATATTTTAAAACTTTCTCATGATACCCCTTAAATATTTTAAAGGTTACCTAAATCTTGTCATGATCTTCAAATTGTCAATTAAGCTTTATTATCATTATTTGAGGTTTCATTATATGTACTAGGGGTTACTTGAGAAATATTCATGTAGTAGCATACTATGAGTCATTGGATGATTTATTAAGCTTTCATAGGTTGTCCTTATGTGAGAGGAAGGGTCTCAAGTGTCTTATGAAGCTTAAAAAGTGTCTTATATCTTTTTAATTAAGGTATTTTAGCCTAAATTAAGGTATTTAAAGAAATTAATTTTTCTCGTTCTCATGGTATCCCTGATTGCCTTAGCTACTCATTGTGATAGGTGATTTTTTAGTATGATTTACGTGATATATAAGTCATTTTTGAGTCTTGACATGAGGCCTAATGATATGTCCAAGGTTATCTTCTATGATCTATTTATCAAGAATGTTTCAAGCTCTAATGAGCCCCTAAAGTCATCAAAAGCCCTTAAAACATGTCATATAAGTTAACCTTGAAATTAGAAGCCTTTGAAAAAGGTGTGTTTTGTATGTCATATTGAAATGAGGATTTTTCAAATGTATCATATTAACTGAAAAGTCGTAACAATGCGATCTTATATGTAGAATGGGGTCTTTTAAGGGGTCAAAAATAGTTCATTCACCACAAAAGGCCCCATATGCTAAAAAATTAACCTTTCAACTTCCCTCCATATGTACCCCCTAGTTTTAAAGTGTACTTGACATCGCATTTCCCTCGTCTTATTCTCTAATGGGTTCTTAAGATATTAATCATGAAATAATGCAAAGAAAAAAGGTTTTGCATGTGTTTTCAAGACTTTTACAAACTTGTATGATTACATCATGTTTAGAGAAGATCATACATATCATTGAGGATCACTTTTATTCATCTTAGAGGTGAATACATGTCCCAAATCCAAGAGAAAGGCATAAAAGGTATAAGAATCTCCATTGAGCTCTTGGAAAATTCACAAGGTCTAGTTTGAGTGAGATGATACGGTTTGTATAGGGGGAGTTAAATCCCAAGATATTGGTAAGAGGTATAGCCCCTAGTTGGGTTAAAATTAATGGAATTAGTTTTTAGATCAAAAATGTATTCTTGATTAATAAATGATAAGAACCTAAGCAAATAAATTTGTCTTCTACATCTACAAAGGGTCAACTTTTGAATGGTTTCAATGCATTCTTGTGTTTTTTTATGAAAATGGTGCTTGTATATGTATTCTACAAGTCTTCACAGTCCTTCCACTTCATTAATTATCAATATTTGTCATGTGTTAACTAAAATAAGTAGGAAAACCTTCATGATGGAGTAGTTATATGTTAGAGACAATAACTTCTTAACATTTTAGGGTTTGTAATGTATGAATAAAATGAGGATTTCTATGTTGATTGATTGGTATCTTCTTATATATTCATTAAAACTTTATTTTGTCCCTAAGCACATAATTAGGTCAGTAAAGGAATCTCAATTCCTTCAAAGTCTTGATTTTAAGTGCAATTGTCATGCATAGTGTGATCTCTATTGCAAGTGTGAGTAGGGTGTTTTATTGTGATAATAGTAGATAATAATAATATTATACTAAAAAATTCATGAGATTCATTTGATTTTCATAATTTGTGGTATTTTATTCATGTTCCTCACTCCCTCATACTCACAAACCATTCTTATCCTAGAGAGACATGCTCCTAGTTCCTCATCTACAAGCTTATTTAGGCAAATTGAGCAAGTTAAGTACTTAATTTTGGGAGTAGGAAACTATTGTATTGAATATCATAAGAATAAAAATGATAATTAATAATCATTTAGTATTCATATATTATTATCAATAAGATAAAACCACTCAAAGATGAGAAACATATTCAAAACATTTATTTAGCACACAAGACTATGACTATAAATTGAAGAGACACTAATTGTGTGATGAGTATAGTATGTATGGATGTGTGGATAATAAAATTTAATAATCATGAATCATGATATAACCATTCACAATATAACTAAAGGACCACTTGAGAAGGAATTCACTTCTTACACTTATGGTAAAAAAATATAGAATTATCATCTTTAAGCCTAACCATAGAAGGAGAATAAGCTAAGTAAAATGCTAAATTTTAGGGTGACCTGAAGGTTTATAAATTTCATGGATGTTTAAAAATTCATATAAAGAGTGATAAATGTTGAATATCTATGAGAAATTCATCAATAAGGAGACCTACATCTTACATAGAATCAAGAACCAAACTACCACCTACATGACACCATGAAAGATTAAGGTACTAAGTGGCATATGAGTTAGAAAAAATATAAAAAATATGTATAAAATTAAGAGTAATATAAGTAATATATTCCATCACTCAATGAAACCTCAATATTTAAAAAAAATTAAGATGTTTACAGTCATAGTCCAGACAAATTTACTAGGTCTCCTATAAGTAGGGTCATGAAGAAGAATAGGAGATGATTGAGATATGCATGGATGAAAGGTGAAGTAGTGATAAATATATATATTTAATTGTATAACAAGGTTTCATATTATTAATTGATATATTTTGGTCTTTTTAAACAATATTAAGAGCCTTTATAGGTTAACTAGGCCTAGGAGGCCTAAATAGGCAATCACAGTCCTATGCATGAAATTGGAAGACGAATTGAATTATTTAGAGTATTTTGAGGATTAAAGGATCCAAGGAAGTGAGTGATGATTTTGAAAAAAAATTTAATGAATTTTAACTTTGGGAATCGAGAGTAAATCAAAGAACCTGACATTTAGGGTTAAACTAGCTAATTGGCTTAGAAACCCTAAGCCTATGTATGAGAGATCTGAAGACACTTTAGGGAGTTAGAAACTAATTTAAACCATAATAATGTGTTAGGATATTTTCATAAGTATCATATATTTTTTTAATCCAAACTCATGCATTATCACACCTTGCACACTCAATGTTCCCCTCTCAATCTTATAGTTGCATGTTTTCTAGTCTAAGAAGTGCCATCCTCACATGTGAAAATGAAGGAGTAGATGCATGGAGTTATTATATATTATGAGAATTTAAGATGCATGGAGTTATTATCTATTATGAGAAGTTAAGGGAGGTTTTATAATTTATTCTATTAGTATTATTTATACAATACAAGCCCTTAGGTCTATAAATAATCATTAAGAGACTATGCATGTTTGATCTTACCTAAAGCCTTTGTAATGACTTGATGGAATAAATGATGAGTTAATTGAATTAAAATGTAATTGTTTGGATAAATAAATATTAATATGGTATTTATATATATCATGGAAACAAAAAAAATATACTGGTTCACATGTGTGAGGTATAAGTTGTATAAATCAGGCCTAGGAGTGACTGCTATAGGCCTAAAATAGGCAATTTTAGGAGGTTTACCTTAAAATTGGATTGAGTAAAGCCTAATGGAATCTCATGGAGTCATTAATGACATGAATTTTTTTATACATATTAAAGAGGTAATGGATCATGATGAATCATGGAGGTAGAATGGAAGTTAAGATGTTAAAGGAATGTCCTTGTAACTGCTCTTTGAGAGGTGACCTTGTAACTCCTCATTCAACCACTAGGACACTTTGTATTAAGGCCACTATGCCACCAAATCAATGCATGGGGAGAGTTATAGGGCTATTTCTACCCCTCATTCATGTTTTTAAATGATCATTGGATGAGTAATGGTCATTATGACCTTTCCACTACACTTTAAGGCCACATTCTCTCTCTCTCTCTCTCTCTCTCTCTCTCTCTCTCTCTCTCTCTCTCTCTCTCTCTCTCTCTCTCTCTCTCTCTCTCTCTCTCTCTCTCTCTCTCTCTCTCTCTCTCTCATGTTCTATAAATTGGGCTCCAAAAGGCATTCTACACATCCCTCTAATGGGTTTAATATTTTTTTTCCCATTTTTATCTTATATCCTTGAGAGAATATAAGTATTTATTCAATATTTTTCATATTTGTCTTCTAGTGTGTTCATGTTTATCTAATTTGCACAATTGGTTAATCTTTTCTCCCTTTGAAATTCCTTACTCCTCACCTAGATGGTAGTGGACTGATATTATGTAGGTTACATGGTGTGTGAAGGTGCTAATGATTATATTTTTAATTAAAAATTATTTATAGTTTCTTAAATTAGACCTCTCATTCATCATCCTCAATTCATAGTCATTTAGCGTAACCTGCATATGAAGCACTAATTTATAGGAATCCTTTAAATAGATTGTCTTAGCAATTAGTCTTGGTTTTGGTCCATAAGTGTTATTGAAATATCAAGTAGATGAGATATAACATATTGGTGTATCACCACCTATAGTATAGGATTTGATTTCATGTCTTTATTTATCCTTTTTCATTGGTAAAGTAAGTATTTTAAGGTACTAGTTGAGAATAGATGATGCATCAGGGGAGCTATCCCTAAAACTAGAGATGAACCTCATCTAATAAGCTACCCAAACTTAGATGTGATTCTATTATATTAGCTAGATGAGGTAGGTTCAAAACTCATTTACCTCAAGGGTGAAATATATAATGATAACACATCCACCTTTATGATTACAATACATCCAAGTTATATCAATTATATGGTCACTTCACATTATCATGTGTTAAGCTAGTATGTACTTACACATGCCTTTATCCATTCTTATATCTTTTACAGTTTACTTGATATGTTGTGTATTTGAAATTATTTTCTAGCATATTTTATCCATAGTCTACTATGATATGTTTATACTGGTTTCTTATGTTTTCATTTATGCACTTCTTATGAGTATATTACCTTGTTATTGTCTTGTTTTTTGAGTATTTGAATATGCTCCATTTTTTTCAGCCTCTATGCCTTTGTTTGCTTCTTTGACATTATAATATGTCATTTATTAATTTATGTACATTTTAATATGTCATTATTTATTTTTTAGACATTTGATTAAGTCATTTCCATTTGATTGTGTGGCATTTGAATATGCCCCTTGTTTGTGGTCTCCATAGACTATTGATTATTGATTTGATTTTGAGTGATCTTATGTGTGTGTTTGATTTTTTTTGAGTTTGTATTGTTACTATCTATATGTTTCCATGATCTTTATCATCTATATTAGGCCTTAGTTTGATCAAATTTGATGCGCTTCAATGATACATTTACATATACATGTTCTCTTATACGTTACATGATTAATTCATAGTTATGTGGTTATCTTATCTATTTAAAGTGAGTTCAATACCATTTTGTATCCTTACCTCACCTAAAATGGGTGGTATATTAGTGGGGTCATTTCATAAAGGCATGGTTTTCATACTTTCATAGTTTTAGATATATAAGAAGGGCATGTTTTGGAAACATGTTATGCACATTGGCACTTATATTAGTGTTTAAATTTCTCTCTATATATAGTGGGGTCATGATTTTTAATCATGGTTTCCACACTTACATAGTTTCTAAATTGGTGAAATCACATATTTAAATGATTCAAATACACATTTGTGAAAGAATTATTTATATTGGTACCATTTTTATACATAGTTTCATCATGAGACATATTTAAGGTGCATGTGTTATGTATTTTTTGCCTAATATTGCAAACTACAAATCATTTTTAGATTTCAAACATGGTCAATGACTATCACCACCCACCAAGTTGGTCCTTTACAAACTATATTTTGCCAATTTATTGTAATAGTTAATTCACTTTTGGGTATGGTTGTGGTGATTAAATCATTAAATCTTGCCAAGTTTTTAGGTTGTAAATGATTGTATTGTCCATCCTCACCAATTTTATAGAGTGATTTGACTTCATTTACTCACACTCACTAGGTTATATATATGATTGAGTTATACAGTTGAGTTAGTCTCGACTACCTAGTGGTAGTTCATAAATTCTCAAAGGTTGGGGGCATGTGATCTCCCATATAAATTTAAAGAATTTTAAATGATTAAAATTTAAATATCATTTAAAATTCTTTAAATTTAGGATTAAATTTAGTTATTATTTATTGTAAAATTCTCTTGGTTGTATGCTAGTCATAAGCAAAAAACTCAAGTTGGATTCAAGAAAAGAAAAGGTGTGTTATACACACCCATGTGTGCATTCCTTTCCTTTAAAATATCACTTTCATTACTACAGTAAAGGGGGGAAATTATAGAAACTATTTATAAATTATATAACACCTCAATCTTTTACTCTTGGCAAACATAGGCATTGGTTGTTCCTCTTAGTTTTAGACCTTTCTTGCTTTTATAGGTCTTGAATCTACTCTATCTTGATCCATTTGTCCTATCTCTTAGTCTAACTAGTCTTATGTTGATGACCTAGGCCTTATATCTTACTTAGAATTATAAAAACCTACTTACCTTATACCTCTACAAGTTATGAGCTTATACTTATTTTCCTACTCCCTTGGCACTTATTTCCTAGATAAACACCTATGTCAATCCATGTGTCATGCTTTGATGTAAGTTTCCAGTGCCTTAAAGCCATATAATTTGAAAATGAAATGTATCATAATGGTCAGCCAAAGTGATTTAATGTGAGTTATTTCTCCAAAGGGATTGATATAAATACAATATAAACCCTCCTTCATTCCTCACCTAGAAACTTCTAAGTAAAAATATTCAATCAATCACTCAAGTGAGCAAAAATTCCATATTTTCTCCTATTTCCATATTATTCTTAGGGATAACACATCTATAAGTCTAAATTATGGAATAAGTTTCCCAATAGCTATATTTTATAGGTTAAAATCTAGGTCAATGTTGTACTTTTTTTATCACAAATTGCATGATTCACACATAATCTAACATGTATGGGATAACTACATAATATTGATCCCTCTTTAGATTATTAGATATGTAGGTATTGTTCATTTATAGAGGAGTATTTGGGGAAGCTAAACACTATGTAGCCACTAACCCATTTTTTCACAACCACTATGAGGAAAAACTAAGGTTTTGCTCTTTGGCAAGGAGTGATAGTTTATGACCTAGATCTGATTGCACTAGAGTGAAGGTGTTGAAAAAGATAGAAGAATCTAGGTAGTCACATATTATTTAAATATGTATTCCATGTAGTACAACTAAATTTAACCCAAATAATAGAATCTACATAACCATCCCAGGCTAACATAAGTGTTTGAGGCTACATAGGCACTAAACCCAAAATTTGGTGACCATTTTAGAATACTTTTACACTATTCTTCCTACCTATTCTATGTCCAAATACATACTAACATTAGGACCATATAAGTATATTTTTATATTACCATATCTCTTATAGCTATACTTTCCATTTTTGGCATATCTCAACATAATAAATTTAGTATATGTTCTATCTAAGGTTTACAATTATTTGTCATGTTATAGATCTATATATTAGCCTTATACTTATTTATTTATATATTCTTAATAATGGATTCCTTAATATATAATTTTAGGGGTAAAAACCCAATGTTATTTAATGTGTTCTAGATACATTTTTAATTTCCATGCTTGGTATTTTGGTTGTAACCTAGCTTCAACAATCCTTTCTTGCCAATTTTAAGTAATTTAATTTATTTTGAGATTTATTCGTTGTTACTTTTCCCATCCTAATATGTACACATTACTTATATTTTTAGTCTTATATCCTTAGATTTTATTAAATGTAGGTATTACACCATTGATGTTCAAGATTAGGATATTTGCATGTAGTCATCAGTGGAAAGGTAAGTCAAGGTATGCATATGGTAATTTTAGTTACTTTCATTTCACTTTAGCATTAATTTTAGTATTTCATTTTCAATTGGCTCAATTTTGTTTATTTCTATGTTATTTACCAAAGCACCATTCCATGTTACACTTTCATAATCATTTATTGGCATTTTTATCTTGTATAAACCTATCATGTTTTAATCTCTCTAACTATATGGATTAAAGGGTATAGTGGGAAAGAAGTGCATAGACCATTAGTGTTTGGTGACATTATTATGGATTTGTATAACTCCTATGATTAGTCTAATTTATTTAGAGTGTCTATCCATATACCTCATATTATACCTCCCTAAAGTTCTAAAACCATTAAATATGGATAAATTTTGAATACATCCATAAAATATGGCTAAGTCTAAAATCCAATACGACCCTCAAGAACCTAGAATTTGCATTTTATCTCTTAGAGATTTGAAACCACTATCAAACATCCTGAAAGTATATATAAAATATAAATTCAAACAACATATACTTAAATGTTTATTTTTTATATACTACCTATTTTAACACATTTCATGCCTTGATCTCTTAATCAATCCTCATTTAAAATAATCCCTAAGTTAGCCACTTTTCTTGCTAAGTTAGCATGGTCGATCCTATTCACCCGCTTTTCCTACCAAGTCAAGATGGCCTACCCCATCATTATACTATATCATAAATGTAAATAAAATATTATGTAGTAATATTAGTTGATCCTATCATCCATTTTTCCTACTAAGTCAGCCTGGTTGATCTTATTACAAAATTTATGGCACATATTATACAACTAAGTTAGCCTGGCCAACTTAGTTAGAGGCCTAATGGTAACTTTTTAAAAGTGTATCATGCTATCTAATATTATAATATGAAATTAATGAAGGGTTAAAGCTTATCCATTACTATAAATATAGCCTTTACTTTAATACAATAGAGAGGAAAATTCAATTTTCTATCATTATAGTTCATAATTCTTCTAAATCTACATTCGAAGGAGCCATTACTTAGGGTTTGCCATGGAGAGAATATTACTTGTATTGTGGGAAATGTTAAATGAAAATTATGAGTATTTTATCCTAGTGTTGATATATATAATTTTATCCTTACAAATTCACAAAAACCTCTTGAAAAAAACCTTTGGCCAAGGGAGAGATTGAGACTCAACATGTTTGCCCAAGGTAAGTATTCCTAACTCTTGATATTTCATTTTATAGATAGATATTTTATAAGAAATATTTGTTTTGAATATATAACTCCTTGATTAGATTAATTTTATTCTTATAATTAATGTAGATATATGGGTTTATTTGTTTTCTATTTTCCATTTTTGGTTATATATGCCCCCATTTGCTTACCATGATCCCTTGATTATATTTTTATGTTTAACCATCCTTGTTTCCACCATAAGTTTTTGTGAGCATTAAATTTATTTTATTTTATGTATGTAGACCTAGGTAGGGTTATTGCATAATGTAATTTTCATAGAGTCCTGATAATCCTCTCTTTTAGTGTTATGTGGTAATAAATCCCTTTTTTAGGGATACAATTTGGTCATGCTCTTGGTACAAAAATGTATTACAATGGATGTTAGTTGATTAAATTATTCGATCTTTAGTTTATGAAGTCAGATAAGTTTTATATCTATCTTCATTTTTTGCATACAAAACCCACATATCTAAATTTAGGGTTAAACACTTGGTGAGCCCATCCTTTTTTCTCAAAATTCTATATTGACCTAGGGTTTTATGTTCTTCCAATTTATGATTGTTTCAAAAGTGATGCTTTGAATTATGATTTTTTATTTATAAACAATGTAAAATGTTAAATAAAAAATCATTTTTAAATGGAAGATAAATAAGTTTTAGTCACTCATCTCAATAACAACACGGACTTAAAGGTTATATTTTTATATGTTACAAGAGATGAAACTAGTAAACATTCCAATGCTGAGGCATCCTTACCTAGTGATGGTAATTCCTTAGGTGGTATTTTTTTGGATAGTACACCCCAATCCCAATTATTTATATGGGGACCCTCTTGGTTTAGTAATTTATTTATTCCTCTTTTATTTCATATTTGCTCATTTATTTTTAGGGTTTAAATTTATGTTTTTTCTATTTTCTCATTCAATTCACTTGAGACGTCATTTAATCTATCATTTTTTTCATTATTATGATCTTTAAATGTGTATATGCATTTTATGCTTATTTTATATTCAAAATCAATATAATTTTTTATCATATCTAACCCTTTTTCTCTTATTTCACTTTGACTAATAACATTTATCTAAAAATGTTAAAAATAACATGTAATTCCTTGTCATTCATTTTAAATACTTGTGTGAAGCATTTATGCTTTAAAATCATTGATTATGGCTTATCAAATTAATTTAGTATTTACCTTGGTCAAAATATATGTTTAAGTGTAATGGAGCATTATAAATGATTTATTTCATCAAACCTTAGGCTTAACCATTGATTTAAGTAGGCATTCCAAATAGTCCATCATCTTGAACTTTGGCCTTTGTGATGAAATAATTGGGATAATTGTGATTCTAAATGGTTTAATTCATGTGAAAGTTACTTTTAGTCTTGCTTAGATATGCATTTAAAATCATTTGATCTATATCTAAATACTCCATAATCTATGTTTAATATATTAAAATCCCTTGTTATAATCAAATTATAAATTCAGCTATGTGAAAATTCAATTTTCCTTCATGTGTATTTGACTTTGATTTCCTAACTCATTAATTAGTTGTTTAGAGATTTACCTTATCTTTTCAAAGGTTCAATTCTTTTGAGCAAAGATCTAGCACAAATATTCCACCCATCAAGATCAAATTCAATCATGAAGTCTAGAGTCTCAAATAAATGGCTAAGTCCATTGGTAGTGTCGGGAAAAATATTTTTGATCCATCTGATCTCCTATTTAGATGGTCAACATTCATCGAAGAAATAAACTATTTTAAATATTCTAAAAAGTTTATAAGTATTTTATTTTACATATTATTTATTATTATGACATGTGTTACCTTTATGTAAACCTATACCTAGTCAAAGTAACATAGTAGTATAAAAATTCCCAACTAACTTTCAATCATTCAATCTTACATCAGATGGATTGCATTAAATTACAGCTTGATCATAATAAATAGTCAAGTAGTTCCCTAACTTCCTGATATTTTAACATGTGTCATCATCTCAAAATTTGGGGGCTTAGAGAATTTACAAAGGATTTCATAACCTTAGGATCACCACTAACCATCCAATCTCCTAGATCAATTTGTCATGGGGCATAGGTCTTAGAAGGGATAAAAGTGTGTGTGCATCCTATGAGCCTCTATGATTATGCCATGTGGCATGATCATGTTCGATCAAAATAAACACCAAATAACTTGTATGATGCCATTTGGAATCATCCTATGAACCAAAGGACATATAACACATGAACAAAAGACAACCATATGGACCTGATGAGGTCAACATGGTCCCCCCAGTGTAAATTTGATAGGCATCTACCTGTAAATAGACCATCAAAGCATAGGTATCTAAACTAATGAGATCCTACCATGTGGTACATTTTTCTATCTTTTATATATGTGAATGACTTATTTTAACCTAATAAAACATTATTTTATTCTTACATTGATGTTCATTAATATGCATATTTCCTTTGCCATCAACAAGTTGCTTCTTTTACTTAGTAATTTTCATTGAAATGTGCAAGTTTGAAGTATGCTCCATAGTGAAGATTCAATTAATATATGAAAAATGGCATTGTCTCAAAAATTTTAATGTGTGAAAAGCCAAAAATTGACTAAGGCATTTAGAACCTCTGAGATAAATGATTGTACCATTTGGCATAATCATTAGTATTTGACAATTAGATATCAAGTAGTGAGAATAAAATTTGCTGATTTCTAAAGGCTCATGATGCTACCATATGGTAGAATCATAGAACCCTAGGTCTCAAAATACATAATGTAATAAGTGAGAATCCCAAAGGCCACTAACCATTAGTCTCTAAAATCAATGGCTTGTGGAGGCTAATCAATGATAGATATATTAGTAGAGACTTGAGGTTTGAGATGTGTCTATGTGCAAACATCTAAGAACTAGGGACTCAGAGAGCATAGAGAGGATTTTAATAAGACTTTCATCATTATAGATAACCTAATATCTTATATTGATAGCCTATAGGGTTTGATCATATGGAGATCATGGTCACTAAAAACAACATTATTAAAGAAATATCTTTGTTATCATGCCACATGGAATGATCATATTAACTATGATCCCAATGATAGAAAAAATCAAGAAGAGGTCACAAATATCATAAAGAATATTTGAGGGAGTTCCAATTGGCACCTCACTATGAAGCTATAGAAATATAAAGAATCCTAGGTCAAGCAAGGACTTAACAAACATAAAAGAGAGAAAAATGGATCCCAATGGAGTAGTCAACATGTTTGGTCATCAAAATAAGTGTAGGGATTGAAATTGATGCCTGAAAACACATCAAATAAATCATCATGCCTAAAAACCACCTATAAGTTTCGTCTTGATATAGAGTTGATCTATGACATGAATGCAAGGAATAAAATCCTATACTTGACATAAATGGTGGGCTTAAATGTAGTTCAAATGGTAAATTGATCAAGGAATGTAGAAATTAATTTCAAGTTGACATGTACATCAAAATTTTCTCAAAATTAAATACAAACTAGATAACATAACATTAATTCAAGTGTGGAAAAATATCAGTTAAAGGGTTAACAAGATAAATATTTGTCTTAATGATATTTGGTTATAAATACAAAATCATGGGTTCTAAATTGGACATAGAATGATTTTATGGAGATCGTAATTTGAATCCCAACTAAATTCTATAATCCTCAACCACTTCCCTAATCTAAATTAAAAATTTGTAACTACCCTAGTAGTGGGAGAAATTTGAATCTTAGTGTAATCCATGAGTTGAAGTTATCTATATATAGATTGATATATGATTTAAATAAGATTGACACATTGTACAAAGAAAATCTATCAAATTTAAAATATAATTATTTTGCTTGTTTTTACTCTATCTTCTTGCTTAGAAATATTGTCCATAATTTATTATTATTGGGTTTATGCTTATGCTAAGGAATTGATTCTTTAATAAATTACTTAATGAATGCAGTAATTAGATTATTCTCATGCTAAATTATTTTTATTGTGAGTTATATTTGTTTGCTTCATAATACTCCTTGTCTTATGTGCTTGTAGCTACAAGATTATTTCAAAGATATATGTGTAGTTCACTATAGTTATTTTATGTGTTTACATTTATTCGAGGAGTTTTAAGTTAAGCATTCATATTTGTGTTCTTATAATATTTCTCATTGAGTGACTAGAAGTTTTTGTAATTATTGAACTAGGTAAACTATGTAACTTGGCATTTTTTAGACCTTGAAGCATCAACATTCTCAAGAATTATAATCCCATTTTGTGCCTTCCATTTCTATCTCTTTTATGTTTATTTTGAGACTAAAGTACCCTTCCCTTGATTTATAAATTAGTGAAATATAGAAAAAATAGAATTTCAAAATCAAGTCCAAGTGAATAATAAATAATTTCATTTAATTAGAATATTGAGCTTCTGTTGATAGCAACTACATATTATAAAAGTTATTTATAGCACATACATCACTAATACATATATCTAAAATTGTGCCCTAGATTTCTCTAGTTATCAATCCTAAAATGGAGGATGAAATTACCTTATTTTATTATACCTTTCTCTCTCTGAGATCTTAACCTCATAAGTGTTCTTGGAGTAGGATTTTGGAGTGAACAACACTAGCATTAGAAAGAGGGACTTTATTTTGAATTTTTTATTTGCTAACCTTTTTCTATAATGTCTTGGAGAATATTATGAACATTACTAGGTTACAATATATTCATGTGAGATTGATCATTTAACCATTGTAAATCCATAAAATATTACAAATTATTAGAGTTAGGACTAAACCAATTGTTACTCCTAGTATCTCATCTTCTCAATCTACCCCAAATCAATACTTACCCATGGCTACCCATATTGCTTATTATATTTTATATAAATGTCCCTAGAGTTGTTCATGACTTACCTAGGAATCTATAGAGGTACTTACCAATATTCACACATAGAATATGAAGGACTATCAATGAGCATGTAACATCCTAAAAAATACTCTCTTTCTTTTAAATGTTTGACATGAGGATATTACATGTATATTTTTCCATTTCATACATATGGATGCATCCTATGATTGGTTTCTAAACCTACCCAAGGACTATATCATGAGATAGGATCAATTCCTCATTACTTTCCTTTCTTAGTTTAGATAAGTCATGGATCCCAATGTCCTTTACTAGTAGTTCACTTACATTAAAATATATCCTAATGATTTTATTATAAAATTCAATTCTTGGTTTCAAAAAATGTATATCCAAGTCATAAATATTTATATACCTTATACTTAGTTATCCATAGAATTCTATAAGAATGCACTCGACCCATGGAATACCATGTGCTTTAGAAGGGATCCCTTGGTAGTGGACTTGCCTCTAGTTTATAATAAGCCTATAAAAGATGATAGGCAACTCAAACCACAAGTTAGATGATGGATTTCTTTCCTAATACTTTACCGGATATGTTAGCCTTGAACCTTGTTCCTAATGCTATCTAAAACATGTCCATGTCTTGACCAATACCCAAAACTAACTAACTTACCCTGAGGCATGGGACACCTAATCAAAACCTAAATTTTATTAATCAATAGGTGTTTTCACCTAGATCTTACACCTATTTGATTGATCAGTTAATCTAATTGAAACAATGGGATCACCCCTAAGGTGCAGGACCTTATCTCCTTTGAGTGAACCTATAGATAATGGACAACAAGATAAGAGAGGTAAAAGTAATCTTTGATTGATATTCCAAGGCCTAATATAGTATTAAAAGTCTAAAAAAGAGGAGTGTATTGTCATACCCAAGAGGAGGGATCATGAACAAGTCATTTTTAGTCATATATATAAACAATATATATGAGAGAGAAGGAGAGAATACTAGAACACCTCATTTTTGATATTAATTCATTAATCTATCCTATGAAAGATAAGAGATGAGGGGAAATCGGGTCATTAATCTCTCTCTAATGGATTAGGCCTCTCCCATGAATATATTCAATGAAACTTGGCATAGTAGTGGGAGAGGAGACTTCATTCTTTGCTATTTATGTCCTTTGGTCAGATTTTAGATGGTTGATGTGCTCCTTTAAGGTTGCTATATTATTTTAAACTTTTTTATTAATATCCTTAACTCACCCATATCTACCTATCATGCATGCATGCTAGATAGAGTCAGGCCCAAGTTTACTTGCCTCCTTAACTACCATGCTTGTTGAATGGTTGACTTGAAAATAGACCTCCCACACCTACTTGGACTTTTGAGTTCACTTGCCATGAAAACCACTCTATGGATGGAGTTACACATCTTTAGGGGTAGTTTTAAACACATCCATACTTATTTCATGATATTTATTATCACTTATTTCATCCATGATCATGATATAAATGTTGTGTAATTATGGATTACTTGATGGTATCTTTGAATATTATGTGAAGGCCTCTTGGAGAGGCTAATAAGTTATTTCATCCTCATCTTTTCTCTTAAGAACTCTTTGAGGAGATAAGGAGCATGCATTTCCATGCTTTGAAGGTCCCATATTTTGCCCTAAAAACCTATAATCAAACCTTTACAACTTTAAAAATTCCCTTATAAACATGTTACAATTTTATGACTTACACATTGAAGTCATAAAACATCCATCTCTTCAATTTTTAGGCCTCACATTAGATTAGGATTTTTAACAATCCTCAAGTCTCTCGAGAGATATTACATTCTATCCTTACATCATCATGGAGACTTAGAGGACCTATTTGTAGAACTGTAAGTTACCTTTAAGCTATAGTATGTTTGTACTCAATAGTTTCTCTTCATGTAGTCTTCTAAAACCTACCAAGAAACATTAAAACTCATTTTTCTTAATCAACTAAGCTTTAAACATAAATCCTTCATATTGATGGTCTTAGGGATCTTGAAATATTCATGCAAGACTTAATGCTTCTTCATTCACCTATTAATATGGTTATGGAGCATTGACTAAAATTTTTAGTCTTATAAGTGAGGTTTTTAGGATAAAACCTCCCTATCTTAGCATTATGTCTTTGAATAACAATACTTTTCATACCTGCAACTATGTTTTTAGCCCATGAAAACTTACTTAGAGGTTATGAAAAAATTAAATCTATAGTTTTGTACTTGTTTATCCTTAAATAAATTGAAACCTTGTGAAACTTGAAAACATTATTATTCACTATAATAGACTTGAAAGTGGGTTTTTAAAGCCCTTTCAATGTATACAGACTTGTATTAGGCTTTTGGAAGCTTTGAAGTTCTAACTCTACTTATAAAGCAACATTGTGGGCATCTCATGTTCTTGACTATGATTAATTATCCTTAAAACCTTGGTATCAGTCCTATAGGTGCATGATTTTTTCTTGAAAAATCCACTTCACAAGTCTAAATAATTATAAATTTAATAATTATGCTAAGAAATTTTCATCATCAAACCTTGTATTAACTCTTTGTTAATCATGAAGCTTATTAGACATGTTTGCATGCTTGATTTGGTTTGATAGGGGTTTACCTTGAAATTTCAAACCTAAAATGATACCTTAGAAATATGTTAAGAATCCTATGACTTGATTTAACTTTGAAGGCTTAAGACCTCATAAACATCTATTTTAAAACTTTCAAGAGAGTTTTAAGACCATAAGGCATGTTGTAGTCTTATGGATGAGTGATTAGATCTTGGTATTCATTCTTATTATTAAATATCATGAAGATATTATTCATTAATTGAAACTATTTTATAAGAGTCTTAAAATCTAATGGAGATCCTCGTTAATTTATCTAGACCTATAAGTAAGTGTTATAATCCTACAAGTCTTTAGGGATCTTATTACCATGTAATCCATTAGTAATTCCTTAGAACCTATATAAAACACTAGATATTTCCTCTCTATATATACATAAGGAATTCATAAGGTTTTATACCTCTATTAAAGGTTGCATTATAGTTGTAATACCTCACACTTTTTAAAACCTAGCTATAGGATCCTGTAGGAGATCATTTCTAAGGTTGAATATCATGACTTAAGTTATAAACCTAAGGGATATTGGAGAGGTCATAAAATTTAATCATATTGATAATATATATTTTAGGGTTCTTGATATCTATTAAGGCTCTCTAACACATTTTAGTCTTATTCCACCCTTGAACATGCTTGAAACCATGTTTACAACTCCTCATGTAGACCTAAGAAATATTGTTTCCAAGGAGAACCATTATAGACCTAATAGCCAATATCTCTTTGTTATGGATTGTGTCCTCTCAAACACATCAATAAGTATTTTAAAACCTTGTTTCAATATTTAAACTCATGAAAACCTTACCCTTGGACGTCAAAAGAATTATACAATCTTGTAATCCTCTTGAAACAATCTAGATCCTCATGAAGACTCTCTAACAAGTTTGAAAACTTCACACTTAGTCTGTAGACCTATATGTTACATATTAAAAATATGAGAACCTTAAAAGATTCCATAAGATCTCCATACTTCAAAAATACCTTCATGGGAGCCTCATAAAAGGCCTGTAATTCATTTTGATCCTCCTTAGGCTTGAAAACCATTCAAAAGATGAAAACACAACTCTAGGGTTTTAGCATGGTTTTAGATACTACCTCCTTCTTGGTTAAATGAAATGATTTTTATCTCCTTTGATAATATAAAAATCATTAAAAGGAACCTTAAAAACCTCTTGAATCTCCCCAATACTTTATTTTAACCATGTACCCACATGATGAAGATAGAATGTAATTGTTCTATTTTAAAAAAATATGTAGACATGACTTTTTGGGTATGCCTTATGATTTAGAACCTAATATCATCTCTTGTATTATTTATACTAGGCCATATATTATATTTTTTCCTTATTCAAATTTTTTTATGCTTAATATATTTTTAAATACCCTATAAATACATCAAAACCCTACAACATCCATCAAATAACATAAAATGTTCTTCATTTTCGATCAGTGGCTTGTTTGAAGGATATTTAGAGCATGAGTAAAATTTAGAATGCCAATACCACCATGGATAAAATTTTAGAATAAATTTATAAGTTTTATGTATTTGATTCTTAGATCCTCCAATCTTAAAAAATAATGGAAATACTATCAAAACATGTAACTCAATCTTTTAGGCTTTGCAAACATTTTTCATTGAAATTATCAAGAATGTCTATGATATACATTGGATATTCAAGAAAACTTTCTCATATATACCTTTTGATCTTAAAAGAGGATTGAATACTTATATAAAACCTACATTTACATTCCTTATCTTGTAACTTGTAAGTTCTTTATCCATGTATCATGTAGAATCATTGCATGAGACCTGTAGACATGCACAATGATTTTAAACCCATGATGCTATCCTCATGACAACATTAAGAATTTTGCAAAACATGATTAAGAAACTAGGAGTAATAGAGGCTACCATGGATGAGGGATTGAATATAGGTAATAGTTTGATCATTGTCTAAATTCACTCTTCCCATGTTGAGATGTTTGAAAAAGTCTTCAAGGAGGGAGAAAGAAGAGGTAAACACTTATTCAAATGAACCCTTAGTTAATATGTATGGATTTGAGAGCTTATGAAGAGTTTCTAAATATTAAAGAGACTTTATAAGACCTTATAGAACATTTACACCCTTTTTATGACCTAATGAATTTAAATACGGCCTTCTAATGTATTTATGAGCTTATTAGTAGTCATAAGTACCTTTTAGGACCTTTGTTAGATTTCACATTGAAAAAAAATGTTTAGGCCTCAAAGTGGAGAAAAAAATATGAACCTAAATGACTAAAACTTATTTATTTTTGGGCCATGCTAGTCATCATGAAGGTGTTATTATGACCATACTTAGCTAATTTTAGCAAGAAAATGACTTGCCCCAAGAATAAAAAGTGTTAAAAGATCAAGGTGACTAGAATAGTCAACATTATAGCAACCTTTGTGGGATAATTACTTGATAAAAAGGGATATATTAGCCTTAATAATATTTTGGGCACAAGAATCACATAATCTTTATCATATCTCATTTTGAAAGTGCAATCATGGATGTCACATGCTAGACCAGTCTTGAAATGGACAAAAAATGCCTCAAAAGCACATAAAATAAAATCAAAGATAAAAAATTGTGTGAAAATACTTAGAGGAATGAAAGACCACTACAATACTCAAAAATATTATGCAAACAACACTTGGAGTAATAAGAACAACTAACTTACTATATACAGGTTTTTAAAAGTGACCTCAAAACATGTCCAATCAGCTTGAGGCAAAATAAAAACATATAAATTCATGGTAACTCAAAGAAAATATATCATCATAACTCCTACAAAGATCGATGAAATTTTATTTTTTAAATTCGTAGCATACCTTACTAGCCTTCAATTTACCATTGGATATAGATAATAGTTCATTGTCTTTATTTTTGATCATCATGTTTCTTGCCTCACCCTTGAGCTAATTACCAAAGTTTAATATTCTCTCTAAGCTCACTAAGTCTCTTGATAACTCATTAACATTCAATTGTAGAATTTTATCACCATAAGTCTATTGTTTCCATGACTAATTTTTAGAATAAGAATCAACCTCTTCCATTAATTTTCCATGTTTTTCCTACTCTTTCATGGTGTATTTGGGTGTGTGTTAGCAAAGGTTCCTAAATAGTTAGAACATTATAAGAATGAAGATAAATGTAAGATACTTCATGTGTGCAAACTAGTTTATTATATAAAAAGAGGAATTTGAATGATAAAAATATAGGAAATATTAATTATTATGGGTTATTGAGGAATTAAGAACTAGTATTACATAGACTAAAATAATGCATTCAGAATAGTTAAATAGAAAGTAATCAAAACATTACACATGATAATGCATGTAAAGAACATAATAAGAAATCACATAGGTAACCATAACAATAAAATCTCTATTGATCTCTTCTAAGAAGTGGAACCTTATTTTTCTTACAAATAAAAGTATATATAGATATTTCTAGTCTAGGACTATTCATCTTCTTCTCGTACTTGGCATCAAAAGTGGAGTCTCTTTAGATTATAGTCTATTACAAGTTGTGAGGCTTATGAAATGTTAAAATGAGTGCATAATACATGAATATAGGACAAATATATTGCACATCTTTATAATATGTGTTATTCTACCAACACTTTCTTGGACTTAAAAGGTTGTCTCATCCTGAGACAATGTCACAATATCTCTGAGAATGCACAAGTGACTAGAGACTAAAGAAATGGTTATACCAGTAAGATTCATATTAATTAATCAAGGAAAATTTTTTATTTTTCACTTCTTGTGCACTACTTAGCCACCCTTTCAAGTTTTCAACTATGTATCATACCAACCTACCATCCTTTGGGGTTTTCAATAGGTTGGTATAACTAGGTGGATACCCTTTATGGATTTTCAACCAACCTATCCCCATTTTTATTAATAAATCATCCCAAATTATAAAATGTTATACAAAATTTATAATCTACATAATACTTAACTTGATGGTAGTGGCATGGACACAGATCATGATTAAATAGAAGATTCTTTAGATTAGGACTATGTAGACTTGTACCATGTGATGATCTGCTATAGCTATGAAGGTGGCATATAAACAATGTATTAATAATATAGCAAACTATGCTGGTAAAGGGATAATTAAATATGGCAATCCAATTGAGAGCTACATCATATTTTATGCTTAAGGCTACCTTTTTTTCTATAACCCTTGTATGAATCTATCCACTCAAATTTTCCATGTTATCTACATGTCATTGAGCTTGGAAGCTAATGAAAGAAATATAAAAAAGATAACTCTACCAATTTAGAAGATTATCATGCACATTATCCCTAGCATTGAGTGACTCCTAGAGTGATTTGTCCTTCTCCTCCCTAGATTTAGTTTGACTCACCATGATTTCTTTGGTGGTGGTAGCCATTAAAAATTCTATGCTAGAACTAGCTAAAGAAGTATCCAATTTCTATTTCTAGTCCAACAAGTTGTGTGAGACTTGTTGAGCTTCAAAAGTAGTAACATCAAGCATTCCTTGATATTCTTCCAATAAAATGATGAGTTTTGTAGCCTTAGTCTTAACATCTTAACCCAACATTCCCACTATGAAATTTTTTTATGTTGCACACTAGTCCTTGGTTAACTTAGAGACAAATGTCTTGAGTCTACACTAGTTAGACATTACTTGGTCCCTGATTATATGAGTGACACACTTCAGACAAGTATACTAGATTAGCTTGGAAGCTTCATGTAGTTGAGCCTAAACTTGATGTTCTTGGCCTTAAATTAATTAATATCCTAATCTAGAGAGGTATCCTTCTGTGCAATGGAATACTAGAATGTCACAATGCCCTCTAACTACTTCAGTCAAAATCTAGAAACCTCTAATGATGCTCCCTAATGGAGTGGGAATGATACCAAGATTATTTTAGTCACTAAAGGGTTAGGTCATGGCATTTTTTTAAGTAGAAGTGAGAATGTGGTGCACTAATCACCCATAACTAGAATATCCCATATCCAAACTCCTCCCAAAGGCAAATATAATTGTTATGAACTTGTTGTAGTTATGGACTAATATTCTTGTTACTCTTGCTACTCTAACCTAGCTTGTTATTATTCAATCACTTGTTGTTGTTGTGTCATATCCTCTTGCATAGGATTTAGTTGATGTGTAGCAGCTTCATCCTAATTTTTTTGGATTCCTCTATTGATTTCTTAGTAAGATCATCGTCAATAGATTTTTTTCTTGTTCCTACTCATATAGGTTCTACGCATGCTCTTACTCCTTTTTCTATTCTCTAAGTGAAGTAGCCTTGTTTTATTTGGCCTTAGCCTAAGTTTGTGCTACTAAGTTAGCATGTCTTGACTACACTTATAGTTCATGTAGTTGATCCACTATTCGATATGGATTCATCTTCATCTTATTTATTCTTCTTTGCATCTTCTTAATATTTTTATTGTGCAAGAGTGGCATCTTTCATAGCCTTTTTTTCCTATGTTACTTGTCTTGTTGTTACTTATCTTCTTCTATCTTGGCCTTAGTAGTGAGTTAATCCTCTTTTTTCTTCTTCTCTTCATCCATATTCTTCTAGCATTCCTCCTATGTCTACTTGGCTACATTAGTAGATGTTTTCACCTTCTTGGACACCTCAAAAGACTTTTACCAATTAACCTCTACATCTTAGGCCTTTTTCATGACTTCAGATTCTTCATCTTGATGACTTGATTATTGAGCTTATTATTGTTGGGCTTGGTCCTTATGGCACTTATTTTATTCTTATCTTAGTTTTTGTTCTACTAAATTAGATGATTATTCCCATGAAGCTTGTTTTTCTTTAGATATACGCTATTTTGACATGAGTGATTTGGCCTATAGAGATTTATTTGAAGGTGACAAATCACTTGGCTAGACCATCAAGATAGAGATAGATGCTTTCTTACACCCCAAAGTGTTTAACCTATGTTTGGATGGTAGTAAAGTTGAAAAAGGATAAGGATACACTTTTTTCACTGTAGCAATCTTGCCAAATGTGCATTCTTCTATGGTAAAAGAAAACCTAGCCTCTCATTGAGTTCTAGGTCAGTGTATGAGAGAGTCTTATGGAAATTTTGGTAGAGGTACAAAGATTTAAATGGACACAAAAGTACTATAAAGTTACCACTATAATAGGTTTACCCTTATCTATATTTATTTAGCCTCTTCTCACATAATGTTGACCATAATGGATGTGGGATAAGGTGGTAGGTCTATCCAAAGAATTGGTGGGACCTTCTTATGCACTTGGACCATTAACACTACCTTCCATAAGATGAACTCCTTCTCCTCCTCCCTATCATATAATTTAACTAAAATATATGTTACCATCTCCTGGTAAACCTCCTACTTATCCATTCCCATCTGAGGTAGGTCATATGAGCTTATGATCTAGGGCACCTTAAGGTCATATACCTAGGTTATGGTGCTCCTTATATTTTGATTTAGTTTTGGTGATGGTGGTTTCTTTTTGTAGAGTGCCTAAACATTCATTTCTAATAATATGAGCTTGTGGATTTTGGTTGTTGCTACATTGAAGGGACTATTGCACCAAGTGGTATGGATTAAAGCGGTGTTGCAAACCTAAATGCATAAGATTTTTTCTTGGTGATTTTGGCTTCTGTCATGGCCATGGTAATAATGTATGGTAGGGGTTTAAATAGAAACCTAGGTAACTCATGAATGTGAACAAATATTCCATTCAAAAGTAAGGTGACATCAACATGTTATCCTAGGTATTACATTATGTCCAGCAGCACCCAAAGATGTGTAATAATCAGATCCAAACACTCCTCCCACCATGTCTTGAATTTCCACTCATATTATTGGGCACCACACTCAAGTGTTCATATTAGGCTATACAATTGTTGTGTTGGATAATAATCAATGTTAGGGTTCACCTCTCCTTCAAGGGAATTCCATTATGTGAAACACAACAAAAATATGAGAAATTGGTACTATACGGTCTATTTGGAAGCCATGTAGCACTTGTCAATGTTTATAAGTAACTCCATAATAAAGTGTTCAGGCCATTTGAACTTCTTATTATGGTGGATCAAGAAATGTTCAATGTCAACCACCCCTTTAAGAATTTACTTTGTAGACTTGGTGGTATACTAGATTCTCCATGTGATGCACTCAACCAAGATGTGCATTTATTCATATTGAATTTATTTAATTGGGATTCATTTCAACCCCCAAACATATAATTCTCTAACCTCATAAAGGATAATAGGCATTCTTGTCTTGTATGGAGAAAAATAATTACCTAGCACAGGTATGCCAAAAGCCTAAGCCATTGCTTTTTGATGTTGATGACTATAATGAGGGTAGGGATAATGTAAATTCTTCCATCATTACAGTGGTTGATAAATATTTTCACAATCTCTCCCAAGTCACTGAAGATGGGAACTCAAAGTAGGAACTTGAAATATGTGTTATGTAATTGATGTGTGACTACAAGTGTAAGTGGTTACACAAAATCAATAGGATCTGGTTAAAAGAGTTTCTACTCTACCACTTGGAGGTAATCAAATGACTCATTATAAGTGTATTTTATCTACCAAAGTATAAGGTTTATGCTCATTTATTCCATTTAATCATCTATCAAGTTTATAATAAGTTGTGATCAATCCATGATCTTCGAATAGTGAAATTGAAATTAATTTTTACATAGTAGAAACTAGCTTAGATCTAAAACTTTAGCTCATGAAATACTTGCAAGAATGAAATGCAAAATTGGTTCTCAACCATGTGCCTTTATAGATTTTGTGCTTTTTGTTTTTCATTTAAATGCTACACTAAGTTATCCCTTCAATATCAATCTAAATGGTTGTGTAAAATCTTATTTGATCTATCAATTAAGGTAGTTAGACATTGATTCATATGTTAATATACACCATTAAATTATTTTCTATTCATACTAGAGTACAAATACATGATGTTGACCGATCACTGATTTGGTGAAAATTAGGTGAATCAAACCTTGGATCTAGCATTAAATACTTGGGGTGACCATTATATGACTAATATCTTGGATAATGTGACTTGACCACACATTTACTAGACTTAATTACTTGCTTTTGCTCCTATTGACATCAACAATGACTCCTAAATTCTTTTGTACATGGTTGGTGCATGCTAATTTTTATCATGGTTCTAAAATATATTAAAGAGATCATCTAAAAAAAACCACACACATAGAAAGAAAGAAACACACAAGAAAATAATTCAGACTATTGGTAGTAGGGCTTAAGCCTACAACCATTCACCTATCTTAAAAAAATGGTCCCTATAGATCTCTAAAAATAATCGTTCCTTGTTATGATATTTCATTTATAATTTAATGCCCTATCCATATAATATATAATTTATCTAGGAATGCTCTGAAGTGACTATCATATAACAAAACTATTTGATCTTTGTGAAATTCCTTATGGCATAGTTTCTTATCGTGCCATGCTTTATGGCTTTGTTTATGAACTTATTACATCCAAGATGATTTGCATCGATACTTATCCATCATATTTAGTTCAAGAATCTTATTTATGAGAGAATACTGATCCCCTAATCTAATAAACATTGTAATTTTTAGACCAAGTACCAAGTATTCCATTAGCATTACTGCTTTAATCCCATAGACCAACTAAAATGGAGTAAAATCAATAGCCCTCTTATAGTGCATTCGATAGGCCCAAAGAATCATATGAATGTGATCTTATCAATCATCCCTCCTAACATCAAAAAAATTTGTCAACATTTTTACCAACACTTTATTAGAATCCTCAGATTGGTCATTAGTTTATGGATGTTATGCAATACTTTTAAGATGAGAAATCATGAATTCTTCAATAAAAGCTTTGATAGTATTATTCATGAAGTGTGTCCCTCGATCACTAATGAGATTGATGGGGTATCTAAACCTTATGATGATATTATCATAAATAAACTTCGTTGCATCCTTTGTCCCAGAGCTAGGTGTTGTAGTATATTCAACCCATTTGGTAAGGTAATCTATTATAGTGATAATATACCATGCTTTGTTGCATTTACTTGGGGTATTGGTTGGTCCTACAAAAATTTTGCCCCACTATTCAAAATATTGTTTAGATAAAAAAGTATATACGGGAATTTCATACTTATAGAGTGGCCTACCATTCATTGATAAACATCACAATTCTATGCTACTTTATGTGTATCTTGAAAAAGTTCTAGCCACCGTAACCTAGTTTGTAACAATTTCCTTGTAGTAGCATCTTTAATAAATGACCACCTAATATTCCTTGGTGTGTTTCCTATAAGAGTTTTGGTCATTCATGTTACAATAATAACTTACACAATAATTCATCCTTCCCCAAATTATATTAAATCCCATTTATAAAAATACATGGAAAAGCTCTGGTGACAAACTACTTCTTGTCTCTTTCATGGTAGTGTGTAGGGAATACTCCTTATTCTAGGAAATTAGCAATGGCTACAAAATTATCAAGAATCACAAAAACTCAAAATAAATGAACATCAAGAGAATATTCTTATAGTTATTTTGGTTCTTCCCCATTTGTGATGTGATTGAGATGATCCAACCCAACATTTTATTTGCCTAGTTTGACATTGATATGAAATTGAAATTCTTGAAATAACATCAACCATCTTGAAACACATCCTCCTAACATAGGCCTATTGACTAGGTAGAAAATGGCTTGATGATATATAAAAACTTCAAATGGTTTCAAAAAATATAACATCATAATTTATATAGTTGAATAATAAATACAATGTTTCCCTTTCAGTTGTCATATAATTTGTTTATGCATCAGACACATTTCAGCTTGCAAAATGAATGGGGTGGTCCAATCCACCCTCACCTAGATGCACAAGTACAACATCAACTATGATACTATAATAATAAATGTACACATGAAAAGGCTTACTTCAATCTATAAAGATGATAATATGTGAAATAACCAATCTCTTCTTTAGTTCTATAAAGGTTGTTTAACACTTGAAAGTCTAGAAAAACTTTATACCTTTGCAAAAAAAAAATTATAATGGAGATGAAATGGATTCACATCCCTTGATAAAATATTGATATTACCCTTTATCGCCAAGAAAGGATCAGATTTATGTGGAGCTGACTAGTGGAGGCATACTAATAATGATTGCAATTTTGGCTTGGTCCATCAGAATTTCTTCACTGCACACTATGTGACTTAATAGGACACCAAAAGGTGTAAACAATAGGAACTTTATCAAATTTATAGAAATGCATAGATATTTTTAGCATTCTAAGATGAGGCATAACTTGGATAAGTTTTTTTTAAACAAATAAAATACTATCCAATCATCTATATATAATTCCAAGAAATTATAAATGACATCTTTAAACACAATCACCATTACTCTAAAAAAACTACATGTGCTTTTTTGAGGCCAAAATTCATTACCTTGAATGTAAAGGATCCCCATGATATGACAAAAGTTATTTTAGCTTGGTATTCTTATATGATTGGTATATGATGATAACCATTGAAGTCATCCATGAAAGAGTAAACTTCATGACCTATGACATATTCCAAAACTTCATCCACAAAGGGAATGAGAAATAGATCATTGAAACATGCATCATTAAAAATTTGGTAGTCACCACATACTCTAATATCCCCTATTTTTTAGGGCTGCACCACTATGGGAATAACCCATTCTACTCTCTCTATAGGATAGCTTATACTTACTTCTTACATTTTATCTAGTTTATCCTTCACTTTCAACTTCATGTTTAGATTCAACTTGTATGGCCATTTATTTAAGGGTCATGTGCACTCCTTGAGTTCAATGTGTATTTCACCTAGGGATGGAGCTACTTATTTTACCTCTAAAATTTTTGTAAGAAACACATCCTGATAATCCTATAGGAGTTACATAACTTTTGAAACTTCAAATTTAATCTAGTAATCACCTATATGTGCTAGTTTAGGAATCTCCTCACTTCCAATGTTTTCCATGTCCTTTTTAATAGGTTTATAATACATCTTTAATTTTTCCTTAGAAATAGAGTTTTGTAACATTATTTTCCATTCTAATTCTATAATATATATGTTTCACAACTTTTCTTCTTAATTAGGTTCTATGACTAGGTATTTTAATGGTTCTACTAGTCATTCAAGTTTAATAAAATCAATAAGATTGATATCACCATTAGTATCTCAATCTTTAGTTTCCTCCTCTTCATCTTGTATTTGGTGGCATGACTATATAAGATTTTTTTCTTCCAACTTAGTAGATTTATATCTTTGTAATGTTATGTTTAGATCACATGTTGTATTCTTATACTTAGTAAAATCCATCATAGTGCTTAAATCTTCTACGCACGCATGACATAAGAAATATTTGGTTTTTAATAATGCATTATAAATCAAAGGATTCTCATTTTTAAATGCAAAGTTGATCTTCACCTATGCCTAATGTTTTGTCTCTCTCGTACATTCTTGATGTATATACCAAGATAATGGTAAAGGGGCAAGTGTATAGTGAAAGATATGAACCCAATACTTAGGTGCCACATGTTCTTTAATCCAAACCTCAACACATTTATGTATATGGATTTTAGGGCATTCACATTCCTAAAATTAAGGCCAATTACTTTTGATGACCTATGGTAGTTGAAACCTGTTAATCATTAATTCAGATGCATAATCTCAATCTAGCTAATCATATTTATTAATTATCCACCATGTCACTACAACTCCCTTCAAATCATAATTCAAGGCACTGAGCTATTGAGTGATTGTAAGCACACTAACTTGTAGTCATAGAATGAATTGATTTATGTCTTTGGTTACATAATATGAATTAATTTGTCTTTCCATGATAAAGACCATTCTCATAAGCCAAAGTTTATGATCACATTAAGCCTAATTATGTAGATGTATATCTAAGTCTCTACTGATAAATGAAGTAATTTCCCAAGGTAAGGTACCTTATTTGATTAGTTTTATATAATCCTGCATATGATCATCTACTTGATAGAGAAAATCACCTTCAAAATGAGTAGGGGATTTAGAAGACATGGATGAACACCATTTATGACAAACTAAGGTGCTAATAGTAGTTAACTACTAGTTTGGTATTCCATTATTTAGATGTCTTCAACTTTTGAGTGAGTAAAGACTATACTTAAGGTTTAATGTGCTCATAAAAGAAATTTCAATCAAATGTGTGTAAATCTTTTGGGTTCTCCTCAAAGTTTATCTTCATATAATTATCTTCTTGTATGATGTAGGGTTTGTGTGCCTTAATTAAAAGAATGACTACAATCTTATCTCCTTGCTATACTTCTATCTAATTTTTCACAGTATTGATGGTCATCTAGCCATAATATGCCCATTTCTTGCCAATCAATGTAGGGTAATGACTTTATATTATCTTCATATCAATGAATTCAAATTCACCTCATAGGCTCAGTTCTAGGACTTTTATCTCAACATCTTCTCATATACCAATGGGTTCAACTCTTCCATACCAAACAAGTTTTTTTTGTCTTTTATAGCCCTCACTATACACACTCCATTAAATTATGTACCTAGTTTATGATGTTTTGAGAAATGTCTTCACTTCAAAATGTACTTAGAAACTTCATTAAATTTTTCAGTGCATTAAAAAATCCATCCTAACACATAATATGTAAAATATGACCATACATTTGTGCATCTTTTGTTGTAGAATTTCCTTTAGTAGTGTCTTAGTTTTGAATATTTTTTAACATCTACATAGCTTCATACATGATCCCCTTTTCTACAACTAGGTCCAGGTATTTATCTTATTTCACCTTCTAGATTCCCTAGTCTTGAGGCATTTTAGAGAGGAGGCAATTATCTCTCTACATGATAGCTATAATGGCATTCATAAATTCTCCTCCTTAATATGTGCATTCACCATGTTAACATTCCTGATGTCCTTTTCTTTTCTATTCTTTTATAACATAGGAAATCTTCTATCTCATACTTCTGATATACCCTAAAATATGCATAGTAAGATTGTATTTTAGGATTCAAAGGTAAATTACATTGCACATGATTATATTCTCCACACAAGTAACACTACAAAAGAGGGCATTGGTAATTATTTCCTCTACCACCTTGGTAACCCCCTCTATATCGACCCTTCGATCCTCCTCTCTCTAACTAATAACCTTATATATACCCTCCCTATTATTATACTATGTTCCATTGTTTATGTTGATGGATACTATCTCCATTCCCAAATTGTTATTGTGCAACTGGTAGGGTCCAATTAGCTTACTACTGCTACATCATTATAATATTCCAAGGTGTTGCATACTGGTATTGTGGTGATAGTGGTGTCCAACCTAGAAAAATAGGGGTCCATCTAAATAGACCTTGAGGTTGGTATTATGGTGAATTGGTAATCTATTATGGACCTACTTAGTTTGCACAACCCTAATCAACCTCTGGGCTTGGAATTAACTACTTTTCCAACGACATTTGCTACGCAATGATAGAAAATACATTATTTATGATATATTATTTGATCTCCTACAAATCCCTACAATTATTTTCATCATGATTGTGAGACTTACAAAATTTACAATACAAAATATATGGGATTTTGACATACTATTACATAAGATGACACTATATTGTTATGTGTCCTACTACTCTATACATTTTGTAAAAGTCTGTCTTGATCATAGGACAATCATTTTTATGGTGTCCTTCTTTCCCACACTCCATGAACCATATATTTAGCTTAGGTTTATCTATTTCATGATATTATTCCATCCTCTTCATAAAATCTTGCAATGTATTTTTGATCTTAGAAACCATTATGGGAGCTTCCCCATAATCTTTAATTTTGTCCACCCAAAGAATAGTAAATCTAACATCTACCTTAGTAGCATATTGGGTCTGTGCTATAGAAAACTTGATCTTGGAATTTATTGTTTTGACAAACCATGCATCTTTATCTTTGTCTACTAAGGCAAACTCTACCTTATTCATAACATCTGATAACCTAAAACCATAATCAGAGACTGATTTTCCCAACTTCTACCTAATCTCCTTTAGGTCTTGAATAGTCTAACTTATACATTTATTTATTTTGAATTCTGTAATGAGTCACTCCTTAACCTACTATATACTTTCCTACATGATTTCTCTATAGTAAATAAAATCAAGTTCTCTTCTATTAAATTCCCTTATTAATTTTAATTTATTTATAACCTCATTGATAATACCCTTAGCCTGCCATCTCATATCATATGTTAGTAACTACTACTCAGGGTCCGAAAACCCATCATATGTCACCAAGTTGATAAATGATCCTAAAACACCCATATTATAAAATGATTTCAAAAGGATTGGTTGTGTAGGTATTATAGTGGGAGGTTGTGTTCGGTGGGATCCTACTTGCACACTAATAATATTTACTTGTGCATTAGGAGAGTTAATCTGTGCACTCTATTTTTATATGTTTCTTTATTCTCTCTACTTGGTTTCAATTTTATTACCCCAATGATTAACTTGTTAAAAAAATGGACATTCCTAACTACTATCTACCTATTATTATGGTTGAATACTTCTACTAGAATATAGCAAATCGGGTTGCAGGGATGTGTTCTCTTCTAGTGAATGATTCCTTCCTATGACTTCTTCTCCTTCTAAGCTTAAACCTATGATTAGTTTACAACTTTATTATTCTCCTTTATTTAATACTTTATTTTAATCTTTTGATAATACATGTTATTATATTTTTTCTCTACATCTATCATTTAATTTTTCTACCTCTACACTATTCTTACCTTTATCTTTGAACATCTCTTCTTCCTCTCAGTTTTCACTACTTATTTATTTTTGTCAACATTTATCTTATTATTTCATATATTATTTATTCATCCTTCATTATTCATATCTTTATTCTCATTCATAACATCTTCCTACTCATTCTTCATCTATTTTACTGCTACTTTTAAATTTACTCGCATCTACCTAGGTATTTTTATATTTACTCCATCTATGCTATTATCATAGCTCATGTTCAAAATATAAATTATTTTTTTGACTCTTCTTCCATTATGTCTCCATTCTATAATAAATTTCAAGCCTTATATACTCATCTAATCATCATTCATGGTCATGTCACAGACACCCCCATATGTATGAAGTGATTACTCCACATTGGCTGGAGTAGACATCATGGCCTTGTCCATAACCAACATCTTTACAAGGAGAGGTAGTATCTAAAAAATATCCCTCAAATTCCTTTGATGAACAAGTCCTTTGAAAATTTTAAAACTATATATCCTTGTATTCTAAACTCAGCTATATATTCACCTACTATAATAGTAAACCAATTATCTATTACTCTTGTCTAGTCAGTTTCCAATCTTTGTAACCGGTCTATCTTCTCTTTAGTATAGTTTATAATTTATTCCATCCTTTAGTTAAAACAATAATATTTTAAATTTTATAACTATTTAGCTAAAAATTTAGATAATTTGTACCAAAAAAATCATAAATTTATCCATAAATATGTTCTTGAATGATCTCTTGAATAGTAAGACCAATCTTTTTTTATTTTTCTTCTACAAAATTAAATATCCTTTGGTCTAACAATATCTCAACATCTCTCTACCTTGATAACCATCTTAGCATAATTCCCTCCAAAAGGAGTGTTCCATGCTCACTACACTATTATTAGTAGAGGTTCCTAAAGCATTAGAGCATGCTAAGGATAAGGATAGTTGTGAGATATTTCATGTGTGTAGAATATTTTACTATATAAAGATATGGATTTAGATGTTAAAAACATAGGAAATATTAATTATCCTTCATTCTTGAGTAATTAAGAATAACTAGTATTACATAGACTAAAATAATGCATTTAGAATCGTTAGATAAAAAGTAACCAATACATTACACATGAGAACACATGCAAGGAACATAATAATAAATCATATGTAGCCATAACCATAAAATCTCTATTGATCTCTTCTAAAAAGTGGAACCTTCTTCTTGTTACAAATGAAAGTATAAATAGACATTTCTAATCTATGATTGTTCATCTTATTCTCATACTTGGTGCCAAAAATGGAGTCTCTTTAGATTCTAGCCTATTATAAGTCATGAAGATATGACAAAATAGACTTACACAATGACAAAATGAGTGCATAATGCATTAATATAGTACAAATATCCTATGCATCTTTACAATCTATGTTCTACCAATAATGTGTCAAATGTAGATCCAACTATTACAATTTCATTAGTATCATTGTTTTTATCTTTTCAGATTATTTGTTTGATAAATGCCTAAAATTATTAAATAAGGTCAAAGTATAACTACCAAGTTTCATAAATCTCTTCTTAAAGTTCCAAATCTTTATTAGGATCCTTTTAAGGCTTAAAAAGATTTGATATAATAGAGTCCTCTTCAAGGATGCAAAATTTACCTAATATTGTCTCTACTACATGATAATATGGATCAAATTCATAGTGCTCACTCACCCATTCATTGAGTAAGATATTAGGAATCTTCTCTAAATGTGTATTAGTCTCATGAATTACATCATTCTCCTCTTGATCACACATGGTGAAATTCAAGAGGATTAGATTAGGAAAATATGGATTAATGTGGTCTTTAATATGGATAGTTACCTTGGTTCCATACCTATTAATAATAATAGGTGTGACCAATCTAAGGATAGATACCCACACATATTTATATTGAAGTCCTTAGAAAGGCATATAAAAATTAGGGGGGAGGTTTATGACTGAAACATATAGGGATATGGAGAGGATTGGATAAGAATGAAGTGTAGATTGAGGTTCTTGATGACTCAAATAGTCTTAATAGTTATACCATCAAGTTTTACAACCCTTTTGTGATTAGAGTGTATTCAATGCCTAATATATCAACCACCTTCTTAGGCACAACTATATTACTTTCCCCTGAATTTATCATATAGTTGTGTATAATATGCTTTCTAATGATGAGAGAGATATAAAATGGAGATGGTTTTTTTACATTACTTGCATTTTTTCCCTTTAGCTATCACAAAACTATAGGAATAACTATTTCACTTGATTTAACTACATTACCAAGGTGAATTAAAGCTTATTTCATCAAGTCTCTTTAGGTAGGAATGAAGAGACCCTCCCACATAGTTACGTTTAGATTTATCCTCTTCATTTTCTCAAATATGTTAAATGGAATTTGTCCTCATTTATACTACAAATTTTTAAAATCAACATCTTCTCTTTGATGTTGATTGATTAGAGGCTAAGTTTCCTTTTGAACAACTTAGTTAAATTTTACCTTAGGTGTCCCAATAGATAATTTATCCTTGGTAGCTTCATAAGGAACTTGGGAGATGGGAGATTGACCAAATATATGAGATTACTCTCCTTCCATAACTCTTTTATTATACCTTATAATATAAGCAATTGGGATATTTCCCTTGTTTACCACCTTATATTTATTCATACCATAGAGTTAATTCTCTCCCCAAATCAAAAGGATAAACTCACCTTGCACTTTCACTCTTTCATGTTGCTCTTTCCTTTGTGGAGTTAGTTCACTTAATTTCCCTTGATAAAGTGGTACACTTTAGACCATCAAGGATTCATCGAGCACTCCAATTGGACATGTAGATTGGTTATGAAGCTAGTTTCATAGATAACACCACTCATAATATTGAACCAAGTTACTTTGAATAGTATTATGGATTTTGAAATGTTGAAATCATTAGGATTTTGACTATTCTAGGGACTAACATGTGTGATTTAGCATTGATATTGTGAATTACCTTGATAAGGCTACATATTAGGTTCATATGGTTGCTTTAAATGTTAGTATGTCCTAATATGTTAATCTTATTATCATATTTACAAGGCTACTAATTAATTTCCAAAGCTTTGAAATAATTTCTTCACTTCATGTAGTTCATTAAGAGTGATAATAGGCATGTCTTTTTGTCTATTAACTAAGGAATGGGTGCCAAAATGGGATGATTTGGTGGAAGTTCAAGGAATAGAGGCATCATAGGCCTTGCTTTCTTACTTGAATTAGATGATTTTTTGCTCTTTGTTAGAGGTACAATCACTGAGATGGAGGGGGGTGAACTAGTGAGCCAAAATAATCCAAATTTAATTATAATTTGTAGAAATACATAATAATTTACCATAATCATTCATGAATCATACACATTATTTATATCAATGAGTACGAGATACAATGGAAGATCAATCACATAACATATGACATACATGGTAAATGCTCTTGGTGAATAAAATCCACTAGAACCTATAATTGGATTACTATCCTATAATAGCAAGAAACAATTTAGACTATATACAAATTATCAAGGAACTATAATCCCTATTTATTGAGAATACAGTCCCACAAGGTGCTGTCACACCTATTTATCTAAGTTATAACAATAACCAGACTTTTAGCAAGTTTCATATGTAAGGAGGCTATATCCACCTTAGATGTTTAGCTACCACAAAAACACATATGAACACATCCACTTATGAACTGATGTATACAATACTTGATGATTGACCTTTGCTTATCACTCTTCACCTTTGCTCACACTCAATCTACAAAAGCACTATTCTACCAACATAATTATGACTTAATGGTCATAAAAATAGTCCTTAATCTATTCTTCTCTTCAACTCATCTTGAAGACACTCTACCCCTCCTTCTCTCTATAATTCACACACACAAGACTCTCTAATCTCTCCCAAGTCGCTCACACAAAGTCTAGAAATAGTCATATTTGGTTCCACTATTTATAGATCATACTTGATAATCAAAACCTTGGTCAGAAATTAGGCATGCCTTATCCCTCAAGGTATCTATCACATGAAGACACCACTAAAAAATATCTTCATATGTTGGCCATAGAATCTATGTGTCACTCTTAATGAACTACACATTTTAATAAGGCCCTTATACCCCTTATAGGTCTCATGTGAACCCATTCACTCCTTTAACACTTCATAAAATTAAAAAAATAACACATAACCATTTTAAAATACATTTTTCTACTCCTTATGTCCCATTCATCATTATAAAATGATCATAGTCATATTTTCTTACCTCTACATATGCTCAAACAACTCAAATACTGACCTGGTGCACATGAACATTATTAAAAAAAACATAATCAACTTATTAAGCATTTTTCATACTCAAGATAGGTTGATCACACCTCAAAAAAACACACTAAACATCTTTATGGGGTCTATAACACTCCCCAATATCCAATTCATCATGAGACATTGAAAAAACATCAACATAAGCTTGAACATCCTTCTCAGGTCACTTGTAAAATAAAAATGAACACATAGTCAATGTGAAACCTTGATATCTTTGATGATACACACTTTCAGATCTTTAAATAAGGTTCATTATATGTGCCATGGAGTCCTATTCATCTTTTATTTTTAAATCACCAACAAATTTGACTTCTATCAAAAGATATGGATAAAATATAGACCTGTAATTTTGCCCTATGTTAAATTCAAATATTTGAATAACAATGGTCCTAGTTAAACTTTGACTATTTTTCTTGCATCTCATGTCCTCTCTACATATGTTAATTACACACCATTTATCTTGTCTAAAATTTAATTCATAGGCACCAATGCTCAAATATTAAACCTTAGTCACTTTAACCTCATCTCATACACTCTTGAAACTTTGAATCAATACACTTTATCGATCTCTATAGATCAACCGGGTCTTTAACTATCAATTCTCACCATTAGATCAATCTGTATAAACACATGTTTACTATTAGATCATTATCCTTTACCTTTTCTTAGTTGTTAAGCATCATGCACCTATCCTCATCTCACTTTTTCCTAACTTCTTGGAGCAATACACACAATCGATCTTACTTGAAATTTAACTTGTGAGGAAATGAATATGTATGGGAACCATTGAGATACACCTAGAAGCCCAAATTTACATATTCATAGATTTTTACTCGATCAATTGTATGTCTCTTAAATTGCTCCATATTTTCTCCTTTTAAATAGGAATCCAACCATGTATCAAAATTATCCTAAAACCTTTGCACGTGTGTGATATAACACCATTAAAATGCCATATAAAAATCCATATGATCATATTCTCTTGAAATGTCCACATGCACAAGATATTCCATCATCAAACTACTTACTTATCTCTTTCTTACCTCATGCAAATTTGGCCAAGTATGGGAAAATACTATCAAAATGCCTGGGAGCCCAAATTTTCACTTACATATCTTTTGATGTGCTTAGATGCATGATGTAAGAATAAATACATAGATAATAGGTACAAAAATTAACAAACTCATATGATCTTTTTATCCTAACACTTCCACTCATGTGAATTCTAACCTCATCAACATGCTTACTCTGTGTTACTTGAGCCCTTTTACAAATTTGGCTAAGTATGGGAATATAATGAATTCTATTTGAGTATCCAACTTTACATACTTATATATTTGATCTTACTTCATTGCATGACTAAGATATGGTGCATAATAACTAGGTACTACTATGATCATAACTATATGACAAAATCCCCTTGACTCATTCCCACGTGGAAATGGTGATGTCATCAAACTTCTTACTCAATTTTTTTACCACTGGACCCAAAGTGTCTAAATGAACATAATGAAGAAATAGATGAATACCAATCATGCACATAAGCTCTCAAATCATAAAACACTTCTTATGGGACCAATCACATGCTCAATACTTTAGACTCATACCTAAACATCTCAAACCAAGTAAACTCTGAAGATCAACCAAGCCTTCTTCAAGCATACTATGACAAGCACATTGCACACTTTGTCATTGTCATATAGACTATCAAGGCTCTTCATCCACTCACTATGATACCTCCATAACATCATCATGACATGATCATTACAACTCTCTAACATTATCCACTTTTGTCATTGAATTCAATAATCATCATATATAGAAATATACAACTCACCTTCTCTCTCTTCAAGTACTCCCATAGCAAGAACTTTCTCCCCCTTTGACATAATGACAAAGTGGGAACCAACTAATATTGAGGACCTAAAAATACCATAAATAGGAATGGACCACCTTAAAAAGATGATACAAACTCTGCCTTACCTTGAGCATACCTTTTCTTTGCTTGACAAACTTCCTCTTGCTCCATGACAACACTCTCTTCAACCAAGCACTATTGCCAATGAAGAAAGAACACACAAAAAATACATAAATTTGATGAAAGACATTAATAATCATCTATTGGGGACTCCCCTAAATATTTTTGAGCTCTTTCACCTTCTTATCATCTTTAGATATCCACACATCATGAATAACCACCACATATGTTAAATAGCCTTCTATCTCAAGCTACTACAAGTACCACCAATAGAACTACATGCCATTCACCAAATAGGAAACATGATCTCAATCAACGTAAAAACATCCATTCTAACCCTGTACTATAGCTCCTTTAAAAACCTTTGGAGCAAGCTCATAAACATGTTGTTTTCCCTTAGCCAAAGACCTATTGATTAATAGAGAAAGAAATGACACCCAAGCTTTATCTTAGATACTCAAAAGAAGATTTTGATAATGGTTTGGTCATAATATCTATAAGTGACTCTTTTGTAAGCACATACTCCAACTTAACATATTGATTAATAACTTGTTCTCTCAATAAATTATGTGTTTAGTTTTTGAGTTCATAACATGATTACTTGAGATATTAATTGCACTAGTATTATCACAATAAATATGACAAGATCTATTTTATCTTACCTTATAATCCTCTAAAGTTTATTTCATCCACATGACTTGTGTCAAACAAGAAGTATCTGCTATATACATAGCTTTTGTAGTTGATAGAGATATTAAGGCTTGATTCTTTCTTATCCAAGATACTAAGTATTCTCCTATGAAGAAGACCTCACCACTGGTACTCCTCTTATCATCTACACAACCTATCCAATTGACATCTTTATATGATTTAAAAGAGAATTATTTACCCATGGGATGCCATAAACCATATTTTATGGTGCCTTTGATATATCTCAATATCTTTTTGACTACTTTCAAGTGAGATTCTATAGGATCAACTTGAAAACTTCCTACAAGACCTACTTCTTGCATGATATTAGGCCTAGATGTAGTAGAGTACAAAATACTTCCAATCATAGATCCATGCAAAGTTTGATTAACTTTTGGTGAGTCATCTAGTTTATTTAACTTGCATCTTGTAATTATTGGAGTACCCATTGTCTTATAATCCATCATGTCAAACTTCATTAGCATATCCTTGATGTATTTAGATTGTGAAATGAATATCCCTACATCAAGTTGATTAATTTATAATCCTAATAAGAAATAAATTTCTCCCAACATTGACATTTCAATCTCACTCTTCATAGTATATGAAAATTATCTATTCATTTTAACATTGTTAGATCCAAGAACTATATCATCAACATGTAAAAAAACTATCAATTGATGATTACCTTATGTCTTGATGTATAATTTACTATTAACTACCCCCCTTTTAAATACTTGACTCAAAAGATACTTATCTAGACTGTCATACCAGGCTCTAGGGCCTTGTTTAAGAACATATAGATCCTTATTCAATTTACACACAAAATCTTGATTACTTAACATGAAGTATCCTCTAGTTTACTCAATGTAGACTTCTTCTAAGTTTCCATTCAATAATGTATATTTCACATCCATTTGATATATCGTAAAACCTTTTAAACATGCATATACCAAAAATATTCTAATAGATTTCATCCTTACCACAAGATCAAAATTTTCATCAAATCTATTCCTTCAACTTGAGCATATCCTTACCACACCAATATATCCTTGTTTCTCGTGACTTCTCCTTTCTCATTCATCTTATTTTTGAAAACCCATTTGGTGCCTATCACATTTTTATCTTTTGTCCTAGGAACTAAGTCCCATGTTTCATTACGTTCTATTTGATAAATTTCTTCATCCATTGCATCATTCCAACTTTCATCTTTGCTAGCCTCCATAAATGTTATAGGTTTAATGATGGATAATAGAGCTTAGTCTTTTTGATTTTGATTGATCAACATTCTCTTTCTAGTCTACAAGCTTGCACCAATATTTCTAATAATCTGAGAGATTGGATGATATTTCTAAATCCTTCTATATGGAGATTTAGAATCTTGTCTTTCTTCCTCCTCTTCATCTTCATCATTTATTTTAATGGATAACTCATTACTGTTTACAATAGAATTCTAAATTAAGTCATTTACCTGCACTTTTTTCTTCTTGACTCTACTTATCACATCTACCCTTACATTTAAACTTTCAATAATTTTTTAAAGTCTTTTTTTGAGTCACATATAGGTAATACTAATATAAGAGTAACCTAAGAAGATGCCTTCATCATATCTTGAATCAAATTTTCTAGGATTCTCTTCATATCTTTTGATGAAACACCTACTCCTAAACACTCTAAAATGTTTAACATTAGCCACTCTATTCTTCCATAACTCATAACGAGTCTTATTACCATTAACTCTTATTTTACACCTATTTATGATGTAAATAAAAGTGTTGGCTACCTCTTCCCAATAACCATCTAATAATTTTGCATCTTGAAGCATGGTTCTACCCATCTCAACAATAGTCCTATTATTCCTTTCAACCATACCATTTTTTTGTGGTGATATATTAGTAGAATATTGTCTTCTTATCCCATGTTTTTCATAAAAATCATAAAACTTATGAGATCAAAACTCACTTCCTCTATCTGATCTTACACACTTGATCTTTAAACCTTTATCATTTTGGACAAGAGCTTTGAATACCATAAATTTTACAAAAGCTTCTAATTTTTATTTAACAAAAAATATCTAATTTATCCTAGTAAAATAATCAATAAAAATCATGAATTAATTTTTACCTTGAATATTTTGATTTCTCATAGGTATACATAGATCAGTGTGGATCAACTCCAATGGCTTTATAGTGGAGAACTCCTTAGTTGTGTATCTTCTCTTGGTTTACTTCCCATGAAGATATGCCTTGCAAAGAGAATGAGGAATCTTAGAAATATTACGCATATGCTTTACCAACCCATTTGAACTAAATTTTATCATATTATCATAATCGATATGTCCAAGCCTTCTATTCCAAATACAACTTTCATCCAATCAACTTATGAAGAACTCTTCCTTCTTAGATTCATGGAATACATACATGTTATTTTATTATGAACATTTTCAATTAATCTATCATATTTTGCATTTCTTATTTCACATACATCATCATGAAAAGATACAAAATTTTATTTCTTACACATTTGTCTCATGCTTAAAAGTTTATGTTTCAAACCTTCTACATATAATACATTCTTAGTCTTAGTATGACCATTGTCTAAACTCAATGTACCTTTGTTGACTATGTTAGCATATTTGTTATCACCAAATATAAATACACACCTAGGTTGGTACTTTTGAGAGAGATAAACTTTATTTTATCTCTTATCATATGATTTTAGCATCCATAATCTATGAACCATCTATTGTTCTCATATTATTGAGTATGCAAAGCTGCTTAAACAAATAACGACTCTTCTTTTGGTGATCTGCTTGGAATTTGCTTCTTTTATTTTTTAGAGTTGGTCTTCTTGAACCATTTAATAGTTTCAAATGACTATTATATCATTTTTATAAAATTATCTATTTCAATTCTTGGCTATGTGACCTTGTTGGTTATAACTGTAACATATGATACCCCTTTTGATTTCTAGAGAGAAAACAATCCTTATATCTAAGACCAAATTGATTGTAGGAGAAGTAATACCCATTGATGTATTTGACATCCCTTTTTATTGATTATTAATGATCCATGAATTTTCATTATTGACCCTTTTTGTGGAGATGGAATCCCTTTTGTCCTTGGATAATATTACATATGAGTAAGTCATGTCTTTACTTGTTAATTTTTCCATTCTTTGACTGAGATCTTTATTCATCATGACCTATAGATTATTTACTATTGCCTGTAAATTTTATACTTGTGTCTTCACACTATTAACTCATAATAAATCACAAACTATATTGTCTTGAAGACAAGCCATAACCTCTTTGTCAACCATTGTACCTTTGATCACCTTCAAGTTTTTAAGCCTTTACTAAAATACTAGCTCTGATACCAATTGTTAGAGGTACAATAAATGAGAGGGGGGTGAATTAGTGTGACCAAATAATCCAACTTCAATTCTAATATTTAAAAATACTTAATCAATTACCATAAACGTTCATGAAGCATACACATTATTCATAGCAATGAGCAAGAGAGATAATGCAAGATCAATTACATAATATATGACATACATGGGAAACCCTCTTAGGTAATAAAACCCATTAGAACCTATAATTTTACTACTATCTTATGATAATGAGAACCAATTTATGCCATCTACAAATTATCAAGGAACCACATTCCCTATTTAGTGAGACTAGAATCCCACAAGGTGTTGACACACCTGTCTAGCTTAGCTACAACAACAACTAGACTTTTAGCAAGTTTAACATTAAAAGGATGATAAAACCACCTTATATGTTTAGATAACACAATAACACCTATGAAAAAATCCAGCTTTGAACTAATGTCTACAACAACTAATGATGGACCTCTGCATATCACTCTTTACCTTCACTCACACTTAATCTATAAGAGAACTATTCTAGCAACATAATTATGACCTAATGGTAATATAAATAGTCATCAATATGTTATACTATTAAACTCATCCTTATGGTACTATATCTCTCCTTCTCTCCATAATTTACACACATAATCCTCTCTCCAACATTTCTCAAGTCTTTCACACAAAATTTAGAAACCATCATCTTTAGTTTCACTATTTATAAAGAATACTTGACAATCAAAACCTTGGTTAGCCATTAGGCATGCCTTATCCATTAAGGCATCTCTCACATAAATAAATGGCTCAAAAAATCTTCATATGTCATCCATATCATCTATGGGTCACCCTTAAGGGACTACATCTTTTAATAAGGCCCTTGTAGCCCTTATAGGTATCATGTGAAACCATTCAATCATTTATCACTTCATCAAACAAAAAAAGAACATAAGACCACTTTAAAATACATGGGTACACTCCTTATGTCCCCTTCATCATCCTAAAATGATCGTAGTCATATTTTCTCACCTATGTATATGCTCAAACAACTCAAACACTAACCTAGTGCACAAGAACATTATGAACAAAAACACAATCAACTTATTAGGCATTGTTCATACTCAAGATAGATTTATCACACCTATAAAAACCACATAGAGCATCCTTATGGATTATAAAACAATCCCCAATATCTAATTCATCATGAGACATCAAAAAGGTATCAACACAAGCTCAAACAGCCTTATCAAGTCACTTGTAGAATAATCACAAACATATAGTCAACTTAGAACCTTAATATCTTTGACTGTACACACTTTCAGATATTCAAATCAAGTTTATTAGATGCATCATGGAGTCCTCTTCATCATTTATTTTTATATCACTAGTAAATTTTAATTTTATTGAAATATGTTGATAAAATATAGAGATCTAGTTTATCCCTATGTTAAATTCAAATATTTGAATGACAAAGATCAAAGTTAAACTTTTGACCACTTTTCTCGCATCTCGTGTCCTTTTTTTTTAATATTAATTACACATCATTGATATTGTCTAAAATTTAATGCATAGGCCCCAATTATCAAATTTTAAACCTCCGTCACTTTAACCTCATCTCATGTACTATGGAAACTTTGACTCAATGCACTCCATCAATTTCTATAGATCAACTAGGTATTTAACTATCAACTCTCATCATTCAATCAATCCATACGAAGAACCACTCACCATTAGATCCTTATCCCTTACCTTTCTCAATCATTAAACATCATGCATCTATCCTCATCTTTCTCCTTCCTAACTTCTTAGAGAAATGTGCACCATCGATCTTGATCAAACTTTAACTTGTGAATTAATGACTAAGTATGGGAACCATCTAAATATGCCTAGAAGGCCAAATTTGCACAGTCATAACTTTTTCCTCATTCAATATCATGTCCTAAAAATTTCACCATATGTTCTAATTGCAAAATGGAATCTCAACATTTATCAAACTACTCTTGAAACCTTTTCTCATGTGAGATATAATGACAATAAAATGTCTTATAAAAATACATATGATCACCTTCTATTAAAATGTCCACATGTGTGAGATATTCCATCATCAAATTGCTTACTCATCTCTTTCTTACCTCATGTAAATTTGGCTAAGTATGGGAGAATACTGACAAAATACTTAGGATTCCAACTTTGCACTTGCATATCTTTTGATGCACTTAGTTTCATGATATAAGAATTATTACATAGAAACTAGGTACAAAAATGAACAAACCCATATGATCACTTTATCCTAACACTTCCACTCATGTGAATTATGACCTCATCAACATGCTTACTCAGCTTTGCTTGAGTCCTTTTATAAATTTGGCTAAGTATGGGAATATATTGAATTCTATTTGAGTAGCCAACTTTACATCAACATATCTTTGATCATGCTTCATTGCATGACCTGATATTTGGTGCATAACAACTAGGGACTACTTTGATCACAACCATATGACCAACTCCCCTTGACTCATTCTTATGTGAAAATTGTGATGTCATTAGAACTACCTACTTAGATTTTCTACCACTTGACCCAAAGTGTCTAGATGAACATAATGAATAATTAAACGAATACCACTCATGCACATAAGCTCTCAAATCATATAACACATCATATGGGACCACTTTGACATGCTCAATACTTTAGAATCATCCCTAACCATCTCAAACCAAAATAACTCTAAATATTAACCAAGCCTTATTCAAGCATACTAAGACAAGCACATTACACACTTTGTCATTGACACATAGGCTATCAAGGCTCTTCATCCACTCTCTAGGACACCTTTATGACATCATCATGACAACTCTAACACTCTTATGGAAATGTCATTTGCATATGGTAATATATTATCTCTCATGTACCAAATCATGACATAAATATCACTATTCAATGTCCTCAAGTATTACAAGAATATGATATTATGATTAAGATTCATCAAGGGTGAGATTATATCCCAAGTCTTTTATAAAATTAATTTGAAGTCGACCATGTATTTGTGAGGAATTATCTTGATGGTAAAAAGTTATTCCAAGAGAGAAATATGGTCACTCTTGTCTTCAAATTGTTGGCAAAGTCTCTCTCCCAACTCATCCCAATTATGTATTATACCAATTTATATTCACTTATACCATTGAATATTCCTTATTTTCAAAGATATATCAAGAATTCTCATAGCCACACTGTCTTGAGTGTTGTTGCGGACTAAAAATATGTTGGAAATGTCTTGCATATGCTCTATGGGAGTTTTAGTATCCTCACTGATGAAATAATGTATACTCTTAATAGGTGAAATTGGGTTGTCATCAATTTATTGAAGTGACAAAGGACTAAATCCATTAAAGGTAATAAATAATTGATTTCTTTGGGCCAGCATGTGAAGAAGAGGATTCAACCCTTCTCTTGGTCTAGAAACACTACCAAAAGGGGTGTAGATTAAGTTATTAAATAAGGCTATCTATAATCTTTTTATATTCTCTTAGGAGACCTTAATATTTTGGTTCTTATTCTTTTAGGATTAAATGACAATCTAATAAATTTAAAACTAGTACCTCTTGTAGAATCCCATATTTCCTTTGGAATGAAAGTGTATAACTAATCTAAAACTAGAATTTTATGGATTCACTAGGTACATCTAAAGTGTCTTTAATCATAAAAATTGTTAAGGAACAACACCTAGTATTTAATTAAATTATTCAATATTATGAACCTCTATCCCACTGAGCATGACATAAAATACTATCACATGGATCTTACACCTATGTGATCAATAATTTGATATAGTTGAAACAATGGGATCACCCAAAGGTGTGCAACCTTGGTTCCTTGAGGTGAACCTCCAAAGAAGGATGAACTCATTCCTAAACTAAGTGGTTATAATTTAAGATCAGTTATAGGTATAAAATAACACTAAATAAGACTTATCTATAGCTAAGACTACATTTTCACCATGGGAAAAGTATAAGAAATGACAAAAATTAGAAAAGAGATGATGCACCAAGTCTATATATCTCCTAAACTTTCTCTAATAACAAAAGAACAACCATTAAAATAATGATTTTAATTTCACAATCTCACCAACATACTAAAATAGAGGTATTATAAATAAACCAACTTGCACAAGGGATATAATATCTAGAATTTGATTTAAAATGAGTAAAAAGAGGTTAATATACATCTAAAATTTGATCTCAAACTAAGAAAAAGAGATAAAAATCCATAAAATACAACTAAAAATTATGAAAACACACCGAGATAATGAGATAAGAGAAAAAAATCAATATTTCATTAATATTCCAAGGCCTAATCTAGTATTACAAGTATCAAAAAGAGAAAATTATTATCCTGCTCATGAAGACGGATCATGAACAAGTCATTTTGAATCCTATATATGATAAAAATATATGAGAGAGAAGGATAGAGCACTAGAAGACCTCATTAATGCTGATATTACTTTATTAATCCATCCTATACAAGAGAGGACACAAAGTAGAATGAGGTCACTAATATCTATCCAATGCATTAGGCCTCTCCCATGAAGATCTTTAATAAAGGTTGGTAGAGTAGTGGGAGAGGATACTTCATTATTTTCTATTTTTTTCCTTTGGTTGGATTGTGGATGGTGGATGTGCTCCTTCAAGGCTGATATATTCTTGAAAACTCTTATCTTGAAATCCTTAATTTGCCCATCTCCACCTCTGTCATGCATGTTAGATAGATCCTTTCCCAAGTTGACTTACCACTTTAACTTCAATTCTTGTTGAATGGTTGACTTTAAAATAGACTTCCCATTCCCACTTAGATTTTTGAGTTGACTTACCATGAACACCATTCCATGGAGGGTGTTAGACATCTCTAGGGGTAGTTTTTAATGTTTTCATACCTCTTTCATGCTCTTTATTGTCACTTATTTCAACCATGGTCATGCTATAAATGTTGTAGAGGTATGGACTACTTGAACTAAAATTTTAATTTTATGTGAAGGTCTCTTAGAGAGGATAAGAAGATGTTTTATCCTCATCTTTGACCCTAAGAACTCTTTTAGGAGCTAAGGAACATGCATTGCCATGATTTGAAGGTCCATCTTGTTCCCTAAAAACCTACAATCAACCCTTTACAACTCTATAAAAACCCTTAAAAACTTGTTTTTGGTCTATTAATTAGGTTTTGAGGTCATAAAACCTCCATCTCTTCAATTTATAGGATTCAAAATAGGTTAGGAGTCTTGATAATCTTCAAGTCTCTTAAAAGCTCTTAATTTTTATTCTTGCCATCATGGAGACCTATTAGACCTATTTTCAAAACTATAGGTTGAATTTAGGCTCTATCATCCTTATAATCAATACTCCTTCTTCATGTATTCTTCTAAAACCTTCCAAGAAACCTTGAAACTCATTCAACTTAATCAACTAAGCTGATAACTTGAAACTTTCATATTGGTGATCTTAGGGATATTGAAATATTCATGCAATCTTCAATGCTTCTTCATTCACCTACTAATATGGTTATGGATCCTTGACTAAAATATGAAGGCCTATAAGTGATTTTTTTGGCCTAAAACCTCCATATCTTAGCATAGTGTCTTTGAATAATAAGACTTTACAAACCTACACAATCATTTCTGGCCCATGAAAACTTTCTTAGAGGTCACGAAAAACATTAAATCTCTACTTACAGACTTGCTTATCCTTGAATATACTTGAAACCTTGTGAACTATTAAAAAAAATTATTCACTATAATAGGCTTGTAAGTGGGTTCTTGAAGTATGTTTATTGTCTACCAACTTGTATTAGGATTTTGGAAGCCTTAAATTTCTGACTCTAATTACTAAAAAACATTATGGTCCTTACATGTTCTTGAATGTGCTTAATTATCCTTAAAACCTTGGTAATAGTTCTATAGGTGAATTTTTTTTCTTAAAAACATCAATTCACAAGTTTGCAACATTGTAACTTAGGTAATTCTACTTACAAATTTTCATCATCAAAACTTACATTCACTCTTTGTTAATCATAAAGCTTATTATATAGTCCTTTAGGATTCATTTGACTTGATATGGGTTTAGCTTGAGGTTTCAAACCTAGAAGGATAATTTGGAAACATGTTGAGATCCCCATGAATTTTTTTTACCTTTGAAAGGTTAACACCTCATAAACCTTTGTCCTGCGACTTTCAAGAGAGTTTTGAGACCATAATACATGTTGCAAACCTATCGATGAGTGATTGGATCTTGGTATTCATTATTATTCTTAAATATCATGAGTATATTATTAAATACTTGAAATTTTTTTATAAGAGTCTTAAATTCTAATGGAGATCCTTGTTAATTTATGTAGACATTAAGTTAAGTGTTAAAAGCTTGAAAGTTTTATTGAATCTTATTATCCATGTAATCCATTAATAATTACTTAGAACCTATATGAAAAATTAGATATTTCATCCCTAAATATCCATAATAACTTCATGAGGCTTGATACCTCTATGAAAGGTTAAATTATTATTTTAACACATTAAACTTTTGAAAACTAGCTATAGGATCCCATAGGAGATCATTTATTATCTTAAAGATCATGAATTTAGTTGTAGGCTTAACAAATCTTAGAGAGGTCATGAAACTTCATTATAGGTATAAGGAAATTTTGAGGGATATTGAAAAATATGAAGGTCTCTAGGACCTTATATGCTTGTTTCACCCTTAAACATGCTTGAAACCATGTTTGAAACTCCTTGTGGAAAATTGATAAATCTTGATTTCAAGGATAACTAATATGGACCTAATAAAAAACATCTCTTTATTATGGCTTATCTCCTCTCAAACCCATAAATATGTATTTTTAAACCTTTTTGTATGATGAAAATCATGAAAACCTTATTCTTGGACCTCACAGGCATTGTACAAGACTATGATCCTCTTGAAATAATTTATATCCTCATGAATATTATCTAACAAGTTTGAAAAAATATAACTTGGTTTTTAGACCGGTAGATTAGTTCTTAACAATATAATAACTTTTAAATATGCTCTAAGATCTCATGTGAACTTAGAAAAGGCCTATAATTCATTTTGATTCTCCTCTGGCTTGAAAACTAGTCAAAAGGTGAAAACACATCTCTAGGGTTTTAGCCACCTACCATGTTCTTGGTGAAATTACATGATTTTGAAATCCTATATCAATTAAAAATATCATTAATATGAACCTTAAAAATATCTTAACTCTCCCCAACACTTAATTCAAACCATGTGCCTGAAGAATGGAGATAAAATGTAATGGTTATGTTGCAAACAAATATGTAGACACTATTTTTTGGGTATTCCTTATGATTTAGAAATTGATCTCCTCTATTGGATGCTTTATACTTGGCCATGGTTAATCTTATTTCCATTTTCAAACTCTATTATGCTTGATATATTTTAAAATACCCTAAAAATGCATTAAAATCTTACAACATCTATCAAAAAGCAAAAAACTTTATTCAATCTCAGTTAATAGATTTTTTGAAGGATATTTGGAACATGAAGGTAATTGTATAATGCCAATACCACCATGGAAAATATTATATAACCAATTTTCAAGTTTTGTGAATTTTATACTTAGATCTTCTAATCCTTAAAAATAATGAAAATATTATCAAAACCTACAACTTAATCTCTTGGTATTTTCAAATAACATCTTCTCATTTAAAACCTCAAGAATTTTAAAATATACATTGGATATTCAATAAAAAATTATTGTAATCAACACACCCCATTCTTAAATTTTCAAATAGGGACCCAATGTAGTCTAAAAATCATAGGTTTATTTTTAAAAAAATTATTCGTTGACATTCATATGCACACCTATCTAGGCTCAAAACATTAAAAATTTTCTATTCTTCACATGAATGATTTTTATTGTGTGTTGATCAGTATAAACACTATAGGTATCCCCCTCCTTACCCAAATTCTTATTTTTTTATTTATTCAAACTAACCTTTAATGGTATTCAGGATTTTTGCATATATATAAATTTTATCCATATGAACATGAATTACAAAACTAAAATCCTAAGTTTCAAACTTCATGTATTTTACACTTTGCAAGTTATATGCATTTCACATATTTTGGTGCTTTATAAATTTTGCTCTATGTGAAGCTGATCTTTGGAAATTTTGTTTGTTAGAATCCTTGGTTTTCACAAGTTAAATGCTTCATAATTTTTACTTTTTTAATTTATCTTCATGAAATTTTTTTGTCATACTTTTTATTTAGAAATTTTGTTTGAAACTTGTATTTCTTCATAACCTGTGTGCATTGCATAACTTGTTCATAAAAATTTTTATCTTTTGTATCTTCGATCTTCCAAGTCTTCATAATATTTTTTGAAAAAATTTGTTCAGAAATTCCATTCATAAATTTTTATCTACAATACTCTCTCCTCCCAAATTTCATCTTCATAATTCATTATTTTGAGGCATCATGAAATTTGGCTAGCCCAATCTCAACAGACATTTGACACTTCACTTCTAAAGGCATGCCACATGACAATCCTAATTATGTATGGAATTAGTGATATGGTGACACTTGTCCAAGGTTACAACATGGAATTTATCCAAATGTATATAAATTATATGGCATACCCACCAACATAAGTTAAAAGTTAAACTTAAAAAAGTAAAAAAACTTGGAGACATTGAGCATTAATGGCACACGAAATATAATTAAAGTTTTATACTTAAATCTATATGAGTGAAATCGAAATAGATATCATGCCTATTGATTACTAACAAGATCGAGAGAATTTTCACTCCAAAGAGAATTAAAATTCCTAGTCATCTACATTCAGTTGTGAACTACATCCAATAAGAGAAAAAATTTGAATTGAAGATGAAAGTTATGTGAGAAAACATATTAAGAATGGATTCATCATTTAAGGTTTCAAGAGGAGTATTTACATCATCAAATTTCTATATCAATGACTCTAAATAATACAAAGGCATTGTATTCAACATAAAAATGATCAAGGATGAATTTACTAATTACATAGATCTATGGTCATAATAGAAAATGTTGATTCACACTCATATGAGGAAAATCTAATGGCCAAGTAAAAGTATATGGTAGTTTACTTACTACTATAAAAGTGCCAGTAGTTACACTTTTCAATAACTGAGCTTGACATGATTCCTTGCATCAACTTGCCTTAGGACTTGTTCTTCATAATGAAGGTGATTGATGTCGTTCTAAACCATTTAAACCATAAGATATTTATCACCTACATCTTGGGTGAGACTTTCCAAAGATACATACGACTAGCCATCATAGATACCACATTCGATAAACATAGATTTGAATTCTTGAATAAAACAAGCACAATGGAAAATATATTAAGGAAATATATTTCTCTTGGGGAATTAGTCACCCTAAAGGCCAAGGAACCCATACTAATCACTAAATTTAGGATGGGAATTTGCATTAGGATATCCCTACAAAATAGACTATATGGCTAAAATAGAATTCATTTCATCCACCTAAAATGGGTACCATTATTGGATTTGTTGATGATCTCAAAGTTCACTTTCACCATAGGAGAGATAATAAATGATAGTGACTAAGAACAAATGTTCAATAAGGATAAAAGGCCCATGAGTGGCCATATACACATGATGTGTTATCTATTGGATGTAGTCATGGACATCATTTAAATTCACAATGGATCACTCTCGAGCCTAGACGTAGAATGCATCAAAAATAAGGTATGTGAGTCATTTTCATTCCTCCACATCTATTCATCCATGAGGAAAATTTTAAAAATATATAATAATGTTTATCCCCAAGTACGGAGGTAAATTCATGAAGAACCCCTCAACTAAGTACCAAAAAACATCAAGAAGACACTCTAAACAAGGGGGGATTATTGGCTATACCAAGATTATACTATAATCATGGTGGTGGGAAACAATGTTTCCCCTTTATATCTCACCAAATATGTCCCAAAAAAATTTGTAGAATAAAAAATAGCTTATTAGTTATGGTGTAGTATATATGAAGACTTGAATAAGAATCACAATGGAATATTCCATGGGTCTTTCATAATGATTGGTCAGATGTGTTACACCAAAAGGAAACATTATAAGGAAGATGGAAAAACCAAATAATTTTATTCATTGGAATCCTTACCATATAGGTATTAGGATCCTCATGGTCTTATCCAAAAGCATATCTAATTCTTAGGCATTCCTTACCAGCATGATCCTTATGAGCATGATTTTGTTTTATTGAATGAAAAGGATGATGATAAGGTACTGGAAAGGGTATAGGTATTTGGATTGACAAAAAAAACATCTAAGATCCATAAAAAGGGAACCCACCATCACAGTTATATAGGCACACACCAAACTTACACCTCTTGGTGGATGGGCAATCATATATTACTTGACCACTTAGCATACCCAACAACCATTGGACCAAGGAACATCCTCCCAACCATCATCCAATGTGATGAAAACTATGAAGTAGGTGTAGGGTTTGGAATAATCACCTACTATTCTAAGTTACTTATAAAAAAAATATTCCCAAACTTCACCACTAATTTTAATGAAGGTTTTAAAGTTATATAGAGAGGTAGAGGAAATGCCTATTGATATAAATCCTTTGGGGGAATAATAATAACAAATTTTCATTAATTCCTCTAACTCCAAGGATACTAGTATTATTGTTGATCCTTTAGTTTTGGTTACTATAAGTGTAAATGTTGCACCTTCCACCACTTAGGTGACTCCTCCCTTGGTTGAAAAGATAAAAATATGCTATAATAGGAATTAAAGAGCCCATAAGGACCCTCTTACATCAACAGAGTCTCCTAGAGGTTCAACTATGGAAGAACCATCAATGGATAATGAACCTAAGCCTAAGGATGAGGATGAAGAACTATAGATGGATAAAGTCTTAATCCTCATAAGAATAAAAGGAAATGTGCCACTTAATAATGGAGGATTAGGTGAGGTCATAACTATCGTAACCACTACTCCAATTATTTCTTTAGTTGTTATGGATTCTTTGGTACCTATTACTCCTATTATCTCTCCAGTTCCTTTGGTTCCTATTGTCTCCTTTGGTCCTATGGTTTCTTCAGTCCTTATGGTTCTAGTCACTTCTATTTCTAATGTGGTTTATTCATCTCTAGTAATTTATAGTACTATTTTGGTTCTTTCATCTTTAGTTCATTCTAGGACTATTATTATTTATTTGACTCCTGTGATTTCCACTTCTCATGTTGCTACTTCAATTACTACTCTCCCCACTTTTTCTAAGACTAAGAAAGTTCATTTTAAGAAAATAGTGGGGGCCCTAGTAAGTTCTCAATTCCATGTATCTTCCTCTTAGTTGGGAGTGTTAATATTTTATTATAGTAATAATAAAGCCACTTCTATTGTTTCATCTACTAAACCCAATAATAAGGACACTTATTAGTACATCACATGCCCTAGTTTAGTAATGTGGATTGGTCCAAAATCATCCCCCCTTCCTTACCATAACCACTACATGTGGAGGCCTTAAGGTAGTATTATATAGAACTTTTAAATGAGGCTTATTCCTAAGACATTAATCCAATGAATGATACATAATTGGTGATTCTAAAATGGTCAATTGACTTGGAGGCCCAAGCTACATAAAGACCAAATCTAGTGACTAGAAAATCTTTGACTGTGAGATCCATCTTTGATATATCAATAAAGATTGTCCAAAGGTTTAGGAAAAGGAAGATACAATATGAATCTAAAAAGTGGTGTTATTTTTGAAGAAATAAAATATATTTTCTCTTTTTATAAGAGAAAGAATATGAGGCTTTAAGAGTTTCCATACAATGAGGATTTCAAGGCTTATCTTTAAGCAAATGTAGAGGCTTTATTAAAACTTCATGCAGGCACTAAACAAGTTAGGTAAGAGTTATAGTAGGATCTAGATTAGGTATGAGATTAGCAATAAATAGTATAATTTCCTAGGTTAATTTAAGGTGACATTCAAAAGGTAGCTCTCAAATTGTATAATATCCTAGACACTATCAATTCAAAGAGAGCTAAATTATCTCCTCTTATTTTTGAAATTTGAAATTTTTTATTTATTTAAAATATGATTAGAATAAACTAAATTTCCTTTTATTATACATCACCAATAATAATTTAATCCATTTAAATTTTATGACACCACTATAACTAAAAATTGCTCTCAATCTAGTAGTCATCAGGACATAAGAAGTCTAGGAATGGGTATCAAGCATGCAAACCTTGATTCCAAAATTAATAGAGAATGGAATGTAGATATTACAAATTTTGGATGAGATAAAGTTATCTAAAACCCAATATCCCTTAGGTAAGCTAATAAGTAGGTCCAATATTGACTAACTACTTTAGTAGGAATCTTCTAATTTTAAGCAAAGTCTTCAGGGGTACACATGGGGACATTGAATAATAAATGGGATTCACTGGGAAGAAAGTTACCAAGGTATAAATATTTTGGGTGGAGTTAAAAATCCACCAAGATCAATCATGGAAAGTTATTGGTGTAAGTCACTAGAGTGCATATGCCCTCTCTTTTGAATGTGGATATAATAAGGTTGCAACATAGTGTTAGATACAAGCATATATAGGACCTATAAGTGAAAAAATAGGCTATGGTTGGATCATCCACTCTAACTCCACTATTTAATTAATTCCATTTTACTAATAAAATTTCAAAAATGTAGGCCCTAACGTCTAGTAAACCTTGGTTTTCTTATGTTTTTTTTATATGTATTTTGCATGTAAACTAGAAAATAGAACTAAGACATGTAATATTTGACTGAAAAATCTTGTAAACATGCACCCATTGCATGATTTTGTAAGAATGAGTCTTATTTCAAAGACAATTTTGACTATTTTTAATATGCATGCATAATTTACATCAATTAGAACTCTCATTATGATTATCATTAGTATGTAATTTTAGAGTTTGTGCATGGATTTAAAGGATGAGTCGACACCCTAAATCTATTAATATTGTAATCCTCTCATTTCAAAAAGAGAGTAGGTTGAATAGAAAATTTTATCAATATACGAAGAAGTCTTTTTATTTTCATGAAACTATGTTGATGTCTTTCTTTTTCAATTTTGTGTAATTAGTTGTGTTTATTTTCCTATTTGATTGATTCAGTAATTTAAAGTGGGAAAAAGTTATTGATAATTTGTTATTTTTATTATCAGCATATGATAGTATAAGATGTGAAATAAATATTACATTATTAATAGACATTATTGATTTTATTTAATCAGGTTGACTATTTCATTTCTATAAGTGTTTCCCATGATATAGTTTTATAGGAGTGAGTAATATCTTCCTTAGATACCTTTTCAATCTGAGCTATAATCTTATGAATAATGGTATTAATCAACAACTCTAAAAAATAGAAATATTTAATTGAGATCTTAGAGTTTACTTTATCATCTTTTATTTTGACTCCTTAACTATGTTTATATGTGTGTGAGTAATAATTACTAGATGCAAGAACTGGTTTCAAAACACTTTTCCATTAAGATATCAACCTATAATTAATCCTTCTTGAGATTATTATGACTTAATTTATGCTCTACCTTTCCCCCTTTTTAATTTTTTTAGGTCTAGCCACTCTAGAATAAAATTCATCCATCTAACTCAAGTAAGATTCGGTTTATTGTATGTTTCAAGTTTCCATTCAAACCTAGTTAATAACCTATATGATTAGCCTACTATTCCACCACTCGATTGTTTAACCCATACCTACAACTCATGTCTTAGAGTGGATTTTATCTCCATTAAAAATCTAAAATGTTAGATTAAATCTATAGTGTGCATAAAAATTGCATCAACAAATAAATATGGTGATAGAATGAGGGAAAGATCCTTGGTGTGCCCTTCCCTAGAAGAGGTTGTCCCTTACATTTGAGTTATATTGGAGATGACCAAGGGAGTAACCAGGTCTAGATCCTAAACTATTCTTTTGGTTTCACCTTTCTCAATCCATCGAAGGCCTAGATCTATACCAATTGTTCCCATAATATCATGAGTCAGGACACCTTCCCCAATGAGAAACCTCTAACCCATTAATCATCCTATGTCTCAACCTTAGTGAGTTGGATCCACTAATGTAGTCCTAGGGGATGTGCATAATTTGACAAGAAATTTAGAAAAGTACCTACCCTCATTCTTCCCCTCCGAAGGAATAATGGTAGAAGAGCATATCAATTATTTCAAAGATGCTTTACGGTTGATGAAATTTATAGATGAATATGTTGCATGTAGGATATTTCCATTTACATTACAAGATGTCACTTATGATTGGTTCTTCAACTTACAAGATAACTCCATTACTCCATGGGAATTATGTCAAATCACTTTTCTTTCTCAATTTAAAAAGTTTATGAGTCCAATTTTGTTATATTAGCACATCACCAATATGAATAGGGATCACAATGAGTTAATATATGATTTTAATGCCACGTTTTGGAATATGTAAACTTAGCTGGCTACTACATATAAACCATAAGAGGCTATAACACTCACAATGTACAAGAAATATTTGGATTCAAATTCTATAGTATTTATACAAATTTTTATAGTTGTTAACACTTTAGAACTAGATTATGAAGAAACAACAAACATTGACATGTAGATAAATAAGAAATCTATAGATTCTACAAAAGAGGAATTGGATTATATACAGAGGATGGTTTAAAAGATAATAAATTACTTCATGGGCATGTAAAGGAATATAGATAGTGTTATTGGTCAAAACAATAATTACAATTTTGAATTTCCAAGATATAATAGGCCTTTCAATAATCTTACAAACAATGTAGAACATCAACAAGCTAATAAGTTTCCAAAGATAAACATGGTGGAGACAAATCTATCTAATTGGTGTAGGGTTCATAACACATCACAACATGGTGAACTTGATTGTGTTGTGTTTTGTACAACATTTGAAATAAAATCCACTAGAGTTCCCCCCCTCCCCCACAATATTAGTTCCTCAATTGTAACTATGGTGTGTTACACTAATGAGTTTCTTTCCCAAGTGAAAATGTCAATGTTCTAGAGGATAACTTAGATGGGGTACATGCTTTCCAACAATTCTAGAGAAGCAATTCCAATTTGAGGAAAAAACATCCTTTCACTACATTTACTCCTATAAATAGTATGGCCATTCCTTTGAATCTAAAGGATGATAATAAATCACCTCCCCTGAAAGGGATTGATCAACCTCTAAATAAGTAAGAACATAGCAAAGGAGGATATGACATAATTAGAGACATGAAGAAGATAAAATAAAAAATCACTATTCATGAATTAGCTCATATTACTAACTAGAAGGAACTCTTGTGGAGTTACATTATAGGAAAGTCTACTATAGAGAAGACAAAAGCCACTCCTATGAATGTCATATATAAGAGTAAGCTAGAAGATCCTCCTATCTTGTTAACTACCAGAGCATTTGGTAAGAATAAACATAATTATTTATTTGATTATGGAGTTTTGACCACTATAATTCCAAATCATATTTTTAAAAATCTTGGATTAACTTCAATACCATCCAAGAGGATGGTTTCATAGTTAGACAAAATAGTAGTGTCTTTAGTTGGAGAGTTAAACTACATGTGCATTCAAGTTGCATCTGAGCCATGTGTGTAGATGACTATAAACATCCTTTTGGTAGATATCCTAGAGGAATATAGACTAATACTAATCAAGGATTAGTCAAATATAATAAATGTATATGTATCAATAGACATCTCTCACATTTGACTACCTTGAATAGGTATTACAAATCAAATTCAAATTTATTGAGAGTTGAGAATGAAGTATCCCATCATGGAATATAATTCTAAGAATGAAGAAGTAAGTTATAAATCTCAAATATTATAATCTTGGGATTTGTATCTTTACCACAATATATGAAGTGCAAGACCCAGAAGTCTAGGGACCCTCCCAATTATGGACTTGTTGTCACACTTTTTGAAAATAGAAAAAAATTGGTAGAAAATTTAAATTTTAAAATAAATGGCTAATTTTTTTATTTTTTGCCAAAAAATTCAAAACAAAAAAATAAAAATTTTAATTAATTACTCAAAAATTTATTAATTAAAAATTTACCATTTTTCCATTTTTTACCCTGAAATGTTTTTAAGTCTATTTGAACCCTCTGTGCAAAAGGCCACTTGTTATCTTGATAATTTTTCAAAACCATTTCACTTTTTGTGAATTGTGTAAACATATTTTCCTTTTTCACAAGTCATGAAATTTCCAAAAATATTTTTGGGTTCAATTTTCAAAAATCATTTTGGGTGAAAATTATAAAAATGTTTTTGGGTACACATTGCAAATATGTTTTTGGGTGCCAATTTTAAAAATATTTTTAGGTGCAAATTAAAATTTATAAAAAACATTTTAAGTTTGCATTTTTGATATAAATCAAAATCACACTTATTTTAATCATGCAAAGGAAAATTACTTTTTAATATGCTTTAATGAAAAAATCCAAATTCCAAATTTGCTTTCTCATTGCATGTAAGTTACCATTGTAAAAATGAAAATTTTTCCTTTGCATATAATCTACATTTTTTCCTCCTTCAATCGTGCAAGCGTGATTTTTTCTCTGAGTCATGTTCAAATGGAAACTTACTCTTTCGTACTTCTTCTAAAGCCATTATTTTCCCTCCGAAATTGCAAATTAAAATTATCAAATGAAAATGGCCAAATAGTTCATAGAATTTGAAAAATATAGAAGATATTTTTTTGGGTTTTCTTGCTAGGTAGAGAAGAGAACAAGTGAAGAGGAATTTTTTTTTAAAAAAATCTTGTTTTCTTTTCTTCCTCATCATACCTTGAAAATGAAATGGGAAAAAGAATAGAGGGATGCAAAGTGGATTTACATAGAAAAAGAGACTTTGCGCTATTTATTTTTGAAGAATGTTCTAAACAAAAGTATGCTTTGAAGAAATACATATATTGATAAGTTTAAAAATTAAATTTCTAGGAAGGCAATTTAATTATTTTGTTCATTCTAGAATGCCCTAGGGAAAGGTGATTAGTGTGAAATAATTAAATATTATTTGTTCTTCCTATCCAAAAACATCATACAAGTTCATGCAAAGGAGAAATACTAAATTGTACCTAAGGAAGGTCAATTTTTTTTGAAGTTTTTCTCACTCAGCCAAACCAAATTGTATGAAATTTTAGCCAATGAAGTAGGTTAAGCAAATAAAATTTTATTTGACTTGCTAAATCATTCAAATTGCATGATGCTTCAACAGTAAGGAGGGAAAATAAATAAATACAATTTTAATTATTTTTCTCAAATGTTCAAATTGATGCTTAGATACAGAGGAGGAAAAGTTTATAAAAATAATAATTATTATTTTTTTTGCCAGTTTGGTGCCATATGACCAACCAAAGAGGATTAAAGATTGATTTTTTTAATGAAGGTGCAATGAAGAATGGTGCCATACACCAAACCAAGGAGATAAATAAAAGTTTAAAGAAAAATAAAAGTTAAAAATAAAAGTTTAAAGAAAAATAAAAGTTGAAAAATCCCATGCAAAGAAAGGTTGTAAAAATCCCTTGGTGGAAAAGGGAAATAATAAAGTGAATGAGTAAAATTTGAAATTTTTATTTTTGTTTGGCCATATGGTTCATGTGAAGATAAAAAAAAATTAAGCCAAAAAGCAATTGCAATATTTTTTGTGGTTTACTCATTGTGGAAATCCCATATAACTTCACAGAAGTTGGGAAATTTAATTTTTTTCAAATGACATGATTGGTGATTAGTTTTGGTGTTTTGAGTCTGAAATCAAAGGAAAAGTGAGACTTTTAATCTAAAAATGGAAATTTAAAAAATTGCATTTTGTTGCATTTACACTTGTTGAAGGGGTTTGTGCTACAACTACAAGGAGGTTAGATCAAATAAAGGTTTCAATCAATCAAAATAAATGAGCAAAAGTTTGATATTCATTGGATGACATTAAAGGCTTAGGAGTTATTTGCATGTCAAAATTGTGAATACAATCTCTTGGTGAAATTCAAATATCTTATTGTGCTTCAAGTTATTTAATTTTCTCAGCTTAGTGAGTAAAGAACTATTTTCAAAACTTTTCTTGATTGTTTTTTTTTCTCAATAACTTTTAATGTCTTCATCACCTACCCCAAAAACATTGATCTCAAGTAAAGCAAGGGTAGTCATGAAGTATCATTTTTAGGGTATTATTTCGCTAAAATTTGTCTATTTCAAGTCTAAAGAAAAAATAAAGAAGAATGATAGGAATAAATGATTAGAGTGAACCTAAATTGGTTTGTGAAATGTATCGAGACATTGTGAGGACTCCTCTTTGGCTGGGGAGGACTACCTATAAGTAAGAAAACACTACCACAAAATGTTTGTTAGTAGATAAATGAGTGGGCTGCCACACTACATGTTTGTTTTAGGAAGTGTAAAACTTCCTTAGAGATGACAGTCCACTTTTGATATATAAAAGAGTAATAAATAACTAAAATAGAGGTAAAGAGAGAGTGAAAGAGAAATAATGTTACCATTATTCTCAACCTAAGTGTAGCAGAGAGTGACAATGCACAAGTGGTGTATTTTGTTTGTATTTTAGAAGTTATTTAGGTGGGTTTTGGAAAGGTTAAGAAATCCATAGTCACTGATGTTAGTAAGGAAGTGACCAATATTAGTTATGCTACTGAGGTTGGTGGGTGAAGGTGATCAATATTGGTTAGGATTTTGAGATTGATAGTGATAATAATTGCTTAGGAGCTTGCAGAAGGCCTTTCTAGGTCTGTGAAATGGTTTTGGTTAGGTCTGGGAGGTTGGAGAGAGTTTTGAGAGAGATAGAGTATGATTTAGATGGATATTGTCAGAGGTTTGGTATGTCAAGTTAAGGAAACTAAGTAGGGAAGCTTTATAACTCCCTCATGGGGGTTCGGTCAGGAATGTGTAAAGTAATGAATAGTAGATATAAAGTGATAGAAGAGTAAATGCTTAAAAGACCTATAGAATAAGTGATGTACTTAGTTATAGTGGTGAATGAATGATAAGTGCTGGATGGATGGATCTTATTAGGGAGTCTGAATTGATGCCCTAAATAGAGAAAAAAAGTGGGTGTTACTGGTCCTCAAAAGCTTGGTTCCTGATCTAGATTAACTTATACAAGATAATAGTAAGTCAAGATGTCAAAATTTGAATACCAAGAGATTGAATGCAAGTAATAATGATTTTTTTTAATTTTTCATGACCTAAACATTAGGTTGGAGTTTGGCTTATATCACTAACATTGATCATGGGTTGACTGACATTAGTGACCTTAGAATAGGTAAAACTACTATTTTTAGCCAATTTTCTATTTCTCCTCATGCCAAATGTGGCACCATTATAAAATAGTAAAAATAAGAGGCTAATAAGGATGTATTTGATTAGGAACTTAGTTTTGAGATGAGAATAAGTCTTGGTTAGTTATGATAAGGGGATTAAGTCTTGAGGTGACTTATCAAGTGAGAATCAATCTTAGGACAAGGTGGCCAAGTAAGGTGGAATAAGGGGTTTTTAATTAACTTAATTAAGTATTTTAAATTAATTAAATATGTGAGGGGTAAAAGCATGGGCTAGGGAGGCTAATTATTATTATTGAAATTGGGCTCAAGGGGGGTTTCAACTTAGGTTGTTACACATATGTGTGTGACATAATTTTGGTGTCTACATTTGCCCCTTTTTGTCTTATAATTTACACCATCAAGTCATAAGATAAAAACAAGAGTTAGATGCTCCAATTATTGGATGAGGTATACCCCCTCAAAATGGGAAATGATAGAGGATAAACTAGAATCAGGTACTAGTTTGATAAGAAGCAAATTAGGTAAGTAAAAGAGAACATGGTATTACTACTGGTGTGTATACTATTATGAGCTATAGTTGACAAAGTCAAGAATAGGTATGGTTGAGGAGGAATCAAATAGAAATAACCAAATCAGAGCTTTTAAGTGATAACTAAGAAGGTCAAAATAGTCAAAGTTATAGATCTAATGGTCTATGTATGTCAGGTATTCAAGGTAAGAAGTACACCTAGGAAACACAAAAGGGTTACAGGTAATAAGATAAGATTAATTTCCATCCAAAACACCTAATATACATGTGTGTGTATAATAACCAACTATAGCATAATAACATAAGTGATCAAGACAAGCAATGAAAGGTTGGTGTAAAAAGGGTCAATGAGAAAGGAGATATTCATGATCTCTAAGTAAAGTCATCATGGGTGGGGATTTAAGTGATATCCAAGGGTGGTTGTCATGGTTATGGAGATATATATGCTCTATAGGTTGGTGGTTATGGTTGAGGAGATATATGTAATCTCTAAATTAGCCTAGAGTATGGGTAAAGTCTATAAAGTTAGGGTTGTTAGTGGAAACATTAATGCAATGGTGCTGACATCGGTGATGTCATTGATGTTGATAGTAAATAGTGCCAACATCAGCATATTAGGGCAATGTTAATGATGTCAGTGGGCATAAGCGTTGATGTCAGTGAATTAGGTCAAGTATGCTGACATCAGTGGCTGACCAAACCTAAAAAAAAGGGGGTTTGGTAGCTAACCAAACTCATTTGCAACTTTTCATTAGAGAGAAAAAGAGCCATGAGAGTGACTAAGATGGTAGAATAAGGAGGGGACCTAGTGGGAGGCACACCACCACAAGAGGCAGTTGTGCTAATCCATAAGAGATAGAGAGATGAGGTAAGAGTCTCTATGAGTTGTTTTGAAACATGATTTGGTTATTTCGATTCTTTAGACTAATTTAGAGGTGGGGGGATAGAAAATGTTAGTAGAGGTGTAGGAAATGGGGTAAGGTAATTTTAGGATAAGTTGGGTGGAATTTGGGGTGGCTTTTTAGGTTAAAATTATAGTTTTAGGGATGGATCATTTAACCCTATGGCCAAACTAGTCATTGATATCGACAAGTTCTATCGACGCTAGCCAACATGGTACTAAGGTTGGTAGGTGTTTGCCGACATCAACTAATACTTATGCCTACAAAGCACTGATGTTGACATTAAATAAAACATTGATTCTTATGAAAAACTAAAAAAATAGGAGAAAAAATTAGTTTGGATCCTTAATGGAAATAGTCAACTAGCATAATGGTTGAGCTACCCTTAGAAGACCCCATATCGATTGAGTGCTACCTACATATCCTAGTTTAGGGCCTTAGGCTAGTGTAGTTCGCCTAGAGCCTAGGGAAAAGATCTAAGGCATGGTTAAAATTGTGTTTTAATAAAAGAGGTTGAGATAGCTTAGAATACCTATAGATTATAAGAAAAGGCATAGGGTTGAGGGGTAGTGATATAAGTTGTGAAGCCTAGAATTGTGATAGGCAGTTTGGCGTAGGGTTGAGAGAGAGAGGCAACAAAGTCTAAGGTAGAGAGGGGAGAGTAGGTTAGATAGTTAGGAGGGTATATGGCTAATCTATCCTTAGAAAACCTTGTGTTGATTGAGTTTTACCTACATAGCTCAATTTAGGGCCTCAGACTAATGTATTTCTCCTAGAGAGAAGGGAAAAAGGTAGTGGTAGGTTATATTAGAAAGTACGTGACTTTAGTTGTGTGTGTATCGATACAAGCAAGGATGGAGATAATATTATGAGATCATCTATCAAGGCTTCTGACATGGATGAGGAGGGATGCCACCCCAAATGAGTCAGAGCATATGGCCATTGTGGGGTTAGGAAGAGTGTGATGATATTATCGAGTCACCTAAGATGTGAGCCTTATGATAGCATTGATTGAGAGGTGGGATCATACCACTAACACTTTCAATCTACTAATTAGGGAGTTGATAGTGACACAAGAGGATGTATATAGGATATTATGATTTCTAATCTAGGGTGATAAGCTCTTCAAATGCTTGAGAGAGGAGCATGATATACACATGGTAACATTATATGGTGAGCATGTTAGCAAGGTGAACTATCATTCAGAAAGTTTTCCCTATGAGTCACTGTATATGGCCAATGAGGAGCAGCATCAATTAAGCATCTTGATGATGATCAAGATCATAGTGTATGCATTACCAAATTTAGATGGTAGTAGATTTCTAATTTCATTGATAGGTGTGCTTGCATAGATGGTTGAGTATTAGACTATTTTTCATGGGGTCTAGTGTTTTTGGTGTAGTTATATAAAGAGTTATGGGGTTTGAGACTATGATGGTGATATAGTTTATACATTAACCATATACTATATTATTGATCATATATGCACATTCTGGTGACATGGCCATTGGGGTTACCTACCATGATTCTAGCTAGCTTTAGGGTTGGTTTCAGATGGTGGAGAGAGGACATGAAATAGACTCAAGTGGATAGCATAGTGCACAACATTGCCTATTATAGGAACATGATTGAGGTTTTGATCCCTGAATATATTTTTTGGAGACCCTACCTAACATACCCCATATTTAAAGGATAGGCACAATAGTTGGTTAGATTGCAGAGCTCACTATGGGTTAGGGGGAGATGAGGTAGTGAGTTGGAGATGGTACTCATGGCATAGGTAAGGAGGTAGTTTGGTATACTAAAAGATATACCACCTACCTTCCCTTGATATAGGAGGGATGACATAGAGGCACCCCTACCATTTCCCCAGGATATAGATGGCCCAAATTTTGAGGAGCTACTAGTAGGGCTAGGTGTTGAAGATCCAAGGTGCATAGTGGTATATATAGCTTGGTGGGTAGGCTTATATCTTCTGATAGAGGTCAAGAGGCCACCACTAGAATTATATGGGTTGGTGAGAGAAAGGGATGTAGCCATATAGTCATAATTTGTAATAGTGTAGGCTAGAGATACAACACAAGCATAAGTATTAACCTTATAGGGGTAAGTGGTAATGTTGCAGGCCTAAGTTTGGGCACTACAAGGCTAGGTTATAGCACTACAGGGCTAGGTTAGAGTGTTACAGGGTCAGGTGATTATAGTGATAGAGGAGAGGGATAGATTGAGAGCATTAGGTTAGGCTACTCCTCCTCCTCCACCATAGGGACTAGTATAGGCTAGGCTATCAGTAGGTGATATGGGATTACCACAGACTATATCTCTAGAAATATATACTATTTCCCTTGATGAGATTGCTTATTATTAGAGGGCCATTAGGGAGTTTCCATAGATTTAGAGGTACTCTAAGTTTAGAGAGTAGGATAGATAACTAACATGGGCCATGGATTCTAGCTCATGTAGATGTAGATGAGCAGAGAGTGGTGATGACACTACTTCTTCATGACTACATGGAGATCTTTGAGGACTCTAAGTAACATAGTTTGTGTTTTTGTTACATATGTTATATATACTAACCTATGAGCCAAAGATGAGAGATGTATTATTTTGAGAGAGAGATGATATTATGATAATGTACATTTATTGTGATCATGTATATATATATATATATATATATATATATATATATATATATATATATATATATATATATATATATATATATATATGAGATGTTTATTTAGTGTGATTTTGAGATGTATTTATTGTAATTATGATGATGATATTAATGTAGATGATGATTTTATGCTATGTTAATTTGATGTTAATGTTAATCATGTTAGATAAGGTGTACTTAGGACTTTCCATATGTGTGATGGTATATGCATAGTTGGTTGGTTAGCTTCATCTTATCATTTTTCCATATTTGTGATGGTGTATACTTAAAATGAATGGGTTAGTTATGTTATTTTATTTCAGCATTTTTCCATATTTATGATGGTGTATGCATAAAATAAATGGAGTAGGATTTGATAGTGTTGGTATGACATTGTTTTTCATCTCAATAGAGAGATTGTCATGTGGTTTTGATGGGAAAATAAAGAGGCAAAATGCTCATGCACTGGAAAAGACCAAAATTAGAACATAAATAGGCTCAACAAAATGAGCCTCTTTCATGCCTTATAGCTTTGAACCATTGTGTTTGTTAGAGAAGCGTCATGTTTACCTTATGTTAAGTGAGCTTCATAGTCCCTTAAAAGAGTATGAGGGTAAAAAGGGTAAAAATGAGGGAAAATGTTTGGGTAGCATAACATACGAAGTGGGGATGATATGCCCTTGTTGTGGGAAACCATGACTTATATCTTTTTTCTTGTGTAAGTTGATCAATGCAGGAAGCCTACAATGGGATTTTTAATGGGTTAAGGTCATATAAATCTAATCAATATGAGAATATTTTTTTAATTTGTATTTCCCTTTGAGAATAAATCTCAGTTTAGCCATATTTCAAGGGAGTGGTCTAAGTATTTATTTTTAAGTTTAAATAGCTATCCTTCAAGGGAGCAGTCTATGTTGAGAAGCATGACCTAAGAGTTTATAACTTGTCACATATCCAATTGTTTTTTTTTTTTTAAATCATGGAAAAAATTATAGAGACTTAAGGGTTTTCCATTTTGAGGGAAAAACCATACCACTACGTAAGTTAACTAAATGTAGAGGAGTAAGTGTGAAGAGGAAGGGAAATGAATGTAATAGGGATGCTCAAGGGACAAGCTCAAGTTCAACACAAGTTGAAGTGATAATAGAGTTTAACAAAAGAATGGTCAGAGGTGTAAGGCATTTAAAGGCTCAAGTTATGACCTTCCTTCAAGAGAAGACAAATGATAAGTTCATAATCCATACTTGTGAGTTATGATATAAGGTCCAAGACAATTAGGAGAAAACATACCCCATTTTATTTTCTCCATGTTCATCACATGTTGATTTTATTTTAAGATGAGATCTCCAATATTGAAATCTCACTCTTTAAGGTTTTTGTTATAAGTGTGATCTATACACTACTGATATATTTGGAAGTGGTTGATGGCTATGAGACGGTGCTCATCAATTAATTCAAATTGAGACAAATGTTCTTGGAAAAATTCATCATTAGTAATCATGTCTTATAGAGAAATGTGAAGAGAAGGAATTTGGACTTCAAAAGGAAAAACAACCTCCATGTCATATAAGAAGGAAAAGGGTGTAGAACCCATAGGGGTTTGAATGCTAGTACGGTAAGCCCATAAATAAAAAAGAATGTGTGTGCACCAATCTTTGCCCATATCATTGACTACCTTCAAGAGATTTTTTTTCAATGTTTTCTTAGAAGCTTCTTCTTGTCTATTTACTTGTGGATAGTATGGTGATGAGAAGCTTAATTTGATTCCAAATGTATCACAAAGATTTTGAATAGTCTTGTTTTTGAAATATTTGTCATTATATTTTATAATTTTATGGAGAACACTAAAATGATAGATGATGTGATGGTTGATAAATTCAACAATTTTATCAACTTTAGTGGAGATGAGAGGGATGGCCTTGACCCACTTGATTAAGTATTTAGTTGTAGTAATGATAGAATGAATATATAGGCATGAATGAGGGTTAATCTCCCTAATTAGATCTAAGCCCCATTGAGAGAATGGCCAAAAGTCTTTGGTGACTTGTAATACATGACTTAGAACATGAAGGAGGTTAGCATGTTGTTGACACTTGATGCAATGCTGAATGTAATCAACACAGTCTTGATGGAGTGTGGGCCAATAATAGGCAAGTCAAATGATATGCTTGATAACTATGTGACCATTGACATGTCCATCACAAATCCTATCATGGACTTCCTTAATAGTGAAGGGAGTCTTAGTACTAGTGAGGCATCTAATAAGAATACCATTAAAAACTCACTTATAGAGAAGTCCCCCTAGCATAGTGTAATGAGAGGCACATTTTATGAAGGTACATCTCCCATTATTGGAGAGATTAGGAGGGGTAATATAGAAGGAAAGATAATCTGAGTTAATAGTACCATAATTCATGTGGGTTGGATGTTACATTAATGATAAAGAGGATGTTAGTTGATATATAAGAGGGTAATGTTAAGCGATGCACAGTGACATAGATTTTTGAGGAAGAGGATGAAGAGGGTATGTGTGAGTAAATTGAAGCCATTCTGTTAGCAAACTTATTTATAGAGTGAGGAATAGTTTGTAAGAGATAAGAATCAAATAATCCCAAGAGATAATCTACATGATGTTTATACCACTACAAAATCTTGTTTTTACATAGGTAAGAATCATTATCCTAGCTAACCACTAGCTAGGAATCACCAAAAACGGTTATGGATATGATTCCCAAGAAGAGAGTTATTTGAAGTCCTAAGATCAAAGCCTCATATTCAATCATATTGTTTGTGCATTCAAAATCTAGTTTAAATGACAAAGGCATAGGATCGCCATTTAGAGGAATAAGAATGACTCATGTACCCCCACCATATTGACATTTAGACCCATCAAAGAACATCATCCTTTGATAAGATATGTCATCTGTGGAAAATGTTGTAATGGATTCATCAGGGAATTCAAGGTTTGAAGGTTGGTTGTCAGGGAAAGGGGTGGTAGCTAATTGGTTAATGATTGTTTTCCCCTTAATATACTTTTTTTGAATGAATTATAAGTCAAATATAACAATAAGTATGAGCCATGAGCTACACGTTGGTTGTGATATGGCTTGGAATGTATGTATTTGAGGGGATCAATATGAGTGACCACATAGGTTTTTTTATTTAGGAGAAAATGGCAAAGATTGGAGGTAAAAAAGACCAATGTGAGGCAAAATTTTTTAGTATGTGTATATCAAGTATCATAATCAATAAGTGTAAAAATTATGTAATAAATCACCTATTCTTGATGTTGTTCATCTCGATGTGTTATCATAACACCCAGAGAATGGTCTATAGTAGAGATGTAAAGGTAAAAAGGCTAATTTTCCTTAGGTGTAATAAGAATTGGTGGGGAAAGGAGGTATTGTTTGAGTGCATCAAAAGCTTCTTGGCAATATATATTCTAATGGAAGGAAACATATTTTTTGAGGAGATGGTGAAAGGGTTGGCAATGATTTGACAATTGGTAGATGAAATGATGAATTGACTGAAGTTTGCCTTGTAGGCTGCGAAGTTGTTTGATATTAGTAAGTGGAGGCATCTCTAGTATTACTCTAATATTAGTAGGGTTGACCTCAATACCATGGAGAGAAATGATAAAACCTAAAATCTTATTAGAAAGAACACTAAAGACACATTTCTTTGGGTTTTGTCAAATGTTATATTGGAAGAGATGAGTAAATATGGTTTTGAGAATTGCCAAGTGATCTTATTGAAATTTAGACTTTCCAAGTAAGTCATCCATGTAATCTTCCATAATTTTGTGTAGGAGATCATGGAAGATGTAAGTCATAGCACATTGATAGGTGGCACCAGTGTTTTTTAGACCAAAAGGCATGACTCAATAACAAAAAGTTCCCCATGGGGTAATCAAGGTTATTTTGTGTTGATCCTCAGGAGAAACTAGAATTTGATTATATTCGAGAACCTATCCATAAGTGATAGCATCTCATGGCTAAATGTTAAATCAACAAGTTGGTTGATACTTGATAACGGGAAGTCATCTTTTACGCAAGCAAGGTTTAAATCATGATAGTTGGTAAAAATACATATTCCTCTAGTCACCTTCATGATATGAACTATATTATAAATCCATTACAGGTAGTCAATGGGTTGGATAAAGTTAAGAAAAAGGAGGCTTTAGAGATATTATTTGAAAAGAAGAGCAATACAAGGATGCATCTTGCAAAGCTTTTTATTTACAATTTTGGCATCTCGATTGGTGATAATGTTATGGGTGATGATAGAGGGGTCAATGTTAGGCATGTCTTTATAAGACCAAGCAAAATATTTTCTATGGTTATTAATAAATGTGCTATAATTAGCTTGCTCATAAGAATCCAAAGATTGGTCAATCTTGAGGATGTGAGGGTTATCATGAGAGGGCATATTGATGTTAATGGTTGATTCATTTAACATATCTTGTGTTTCAAATGGGAGAAACCATTGGATATAGGAATCATTTTCACCCATGTGTGTGAGAATTACATCATCATTTTTACATTAGATAGTGCTAATAGTGGTGGAGTCTTCATCAATTATTTTAGGATGAATGAGATGAAGGGACCTTGTTTTGTTACCCTAGCGATAAGTGAGAGGCCCTAAATAGAAGGCATTTATTGAAAAAAATAAAAAAATTAGGAGGTATTGATACCTCTGATTCAGTAGGTCATGGTGGAGAAGAAGGTGGAGAAGGAGAGACTGGTTCTTCAATAATTGGTTCACAAGAATTTTTAGTGAGTTTATTTGGTTCATCATAACCCACTCCATGCCTCTTTTTGGCATTTTTAATGGTGTTGCGAGTAGGATATTCAGTAGGTGTATGAACACCCTATTTTTAATGACCCAAACCAAATCCTTTCTAGGCACACCAATATAGATAGGTGTGTGGAAAACTAGGGTTGCTTAGGAAAGAGAAGTCACACGTAAATGGTTGTGGTGAAGAAGATGGATTGTTAATAATGGGAGCTTAATTAATCCCCCATATATTAAATTAGTTTAGATGTTAAGGGGACCATAAGGGATGACCATCCTAATACAAGGATCATAATTTGGATGCATTTGAAGCTTTCCATACTCTTGTGGTGTGTATAACATGTCAAGCATCAAAAAATGATATTCATCAAGTGATAAACATTGAAAAGTTTGCTTCATGGGATCCTTGTTAAGAATTTGTGTTTCTAGTATCTATGTAACGATGGGAGTGGAGCTTGTGGAAGCTTTAGCAGTATTATGTAGGGAAGATGATGTATTCAATGGAATGAGAACATCATTAGATCTATAAGTCATGTTTCATGTTTTAAATAGAGGTGGATCAGTGGGTATAACATGCACTTGTCCATCATGTTTAAACTTGACATAGTGGTGCAAAGTTGAGGGTACACATGCCATATCACATATCCAAGGTATCCGAAGTAGTATGTTATATTAGAACTCTCCCTCCACAACATAGAAGAGATTAGGAGTAGTGTGGGGACATACATAGATATATAAGGCAATAGTGTCCAATGTAGTAGCCATGGTATCATTAAAGGAGCAAAGTACCACGTCAATTTGAGAAATGCAATTCTTGAGAAGGGATAACTATTTGTAGGCATGGGTGGAAATAATATTAATACTAGATCCCCCATCAATCATGACTCTCTTGACGTGAGTTTGATCAATATATATGGTAATAAATAGGTAGAATCTTGATCTTTAGGGTGTTGAAGTGGAATTTATGAATCATTGAAAAAAATCAGGGAGATAGAATTAAGGGAGCTAACTAAAACTGCAAGAGGTTAGGGATCATCAATTTGTACCTCAATAGCTTGCAAGGCAGTAATCAAATCTTGACATTATTGGGATGATTTTTGGATTAACTCATACAAGGACATTTTCATAGGAGTTTGGTGAAGCTATTTCACCATTGAGCTTTGAATAACATCAAAAGATGTTGGTTTAGGGACACCCAAGATGGAAATTTTAAGATTAGGAGGATTAGTGTCTTTGGTGAAGGGATGAGACCAAGGAGTAGTGACCTTTTCCTTACCTTTATCCTTTTAGTTTTGTGACCGTGTGGCCACATTAACTATGTTGATTTGAAATATAGGTGAAGGAGGTGGAAAAGGAGGTATGAACACATCTTTGGGTTTGAATTTAGATGGAATAGTAAGAGGAATTATGGATAACAAAGGTGGAATAACAAGAAGATTAATGGGATTATCATCAAAGAAAGTGTCGACATCAAAGTGTTGTTGAATGATGGTTGTGAGGGTTTTACAACTCTCAGTATCGTGTCTAGGTGAATGATGATATAAACACACTTTTGTATCATTAAACCAAGATGGCTTCATTCTAAGAGGAATATAAGGCTTAATGGGAGGAAGATTTATTATGAAAGATTGCAATAACTTATGTAATAAAAAGCTTTGAGAGCCTATAAGTGGGCTCACACTTGTTATGCTAACAATAGTGGACACCTTCCTTTGCTTAGGAGTCACAAAATTATTTTTGTGTGGTCCCTTATTTAGTGGTAGTGGAGTTACATGTTTTGCTAACACTTTCTTGGTGTTAGGTAACTTAGAATTAGATGTGAAAGGCCTAGCACATGGCAAAGGCAGTAGTGGAGGTAATTTAACCTCTTGTTTTACTTGGGATAGTAATACTCCAACTAAAGTAGAGGAGTGTGGTCACAAAATGGATGGTAAAGTTGAGGGTTAAAGAGGGGATCAATGAGATCTAAGAAGCTTAACATTTTATTGTAGTTCAATCCATAAAAATCTAACTTGTGGTTGAGGAGTTAAATATAATTTCACTTGTGGATGAATTAAATTAGAAATAGGGTGTACACCTAAAGGCCTTATCTACTTTAATATTATATATGTCTGTGAGGGTGAGGGTTCTAACATAGATGGATAAAATTTAGGTGATGTTTGTGAAGAAGCTCTAGCTTTGTCAAAGACATTAGGGTAAAGGGTAGTGAGAGGGTTGGTAGTAAAGGTTGACATTCATTGTGTTGGATAAGGAGTTTTAAGCTGATCCCAAAATGTTGCATGATCTAGTTTCATGGAGTCAAGAAATTTTATACTTTTCACCAATTGAGAGAAGGGTTTAGATGAAGTTGGTCTAGGCTTTATAGTTGTGTCTTTAAAAGGTTTTAGGTGTTTGGGAAAGAGGGAAATTACTGGTCTCTTCTACTTCAGGCCAAAGATGAGAAAGAACCACAATGGGGTCTTCTTCAACAAAGATGAGAGAAGAGACATGGTCTTCCATGGGTGGAGGAGAGGTAGGTGAAGAAGGTTCCTCAAGGGGGTAAAGCATATATATTATTTCTCCCTCAACATGTGGATGATGACTAGGTAAATTATGATCCTTAATAGGTAAAAGAAGGGGTAAGAGTGGTATAATTGGAGTAGGCACAATAGGTCTCTCGTCTATTATGTGAGTAGATAATATTGACTCCTCTAAGTGCAAAGGTGTAATGGATGGGGTACTACTCTATATATGTGGAGGAAAGGTAGGTGAATAAGGTTCCTTAAGAGGGTATAATATAGGAATGATGTTTCCTTCAACATGTGGTTGAGGAATGGGTAGGGTGTGGTCTTCAAGTGGTAAGAGGACAGGTAATATTGGTGCTAAAGGAATTGGCATTACAAGCTCCTCAGGTGGTAAAAGAAGTGGTAAAGGAGGATCTTCATCATGAGGGATTGGAATAGGTGAATAGGCTCTTTCAATTAAGGAGGAAGAATGGGCAAAATAAATGCCACTGACTATGGGGGAAGATTCGATTAAATGGGTGTCTCCTATTGAAGGGGAACTGAAACTAGAGGTAAAGGAAAAACCATATTAACCATATGGATATTTGATCGCCTAAGTTAGTTATGGTATAAACAATATTTTAATTGGGTTAATGGTTAGGAAAAGGGTTTTTGAACACATCCATACTTTGATTAGGGGGTGCATTAGGATTATCTAAGATGAGATAACCTATATTAAGCATGTCTTAAACAATGTTCTTGAGTGTCTTATAGCTATTAGAATTGTGGCCGTTAACTTGATGGTAGCCACAAAACTCATATTATTTGTACTAAGTTGGAATAAGATGGGAGGGGTCAAAATATATAGGAGGTTTTATTTGAGGAATATTTATGACACCTTGTTTCAATAGATTTTCTAAAATAGATGTATATGATTCCCCAATGGGAGTATATTATCTTTGTTCATACCATTGTTGGATTTTCTTGGTTGGATTTTGGGAGGTTGATTAGTTTGTGGTCATAGAATAAGCTGACTTAATGACCAAAATTTTGGTTAAGCCCTTAGATTTTTTGTTAGAAGGAGAAATTTTAGAAGAGAAGTCATTTTATTTGTAATTGGGGTTCTTACTGCGTAACTTGACTTTGCCTTCATCTATTACCCGAATCTCAAGTTTTCATGCCATCATAAAGGCCTCATCAAATGTGTAAAAAGTTTGTACTTAGAGGTTAGATGAGATGTGTTTAGCACATGCCCTTGAGAAGAGCTCAATAATCTCAGGTTTGGGTAAGGAGAAGGAAAGTTGATTAATCAAGCCTCTCTAGCGAGCAACAAAATATACAATAGATTTGTCATTAAATCATCTAATAGAATCAAGGTATGTAATATAAAAATGTTTAGAAATGTTAAAAGATAAATGGTCTAGGAATATTTGTGTGAGTTGGGTAAATGAGAAAAGGGAGTGCTAAGTTATAGAGCTATACCAATCCAAGGCATCAATTTAAAGAGACATAGGGAAAATGTGAAGTACTAATGCATCACCATACCCTACTAGATAAAAAACAAGTATAAATTCTCATAAATGCTATTATGGGTCATCTTTATTAGAGAAACAAGTAAATTTAGGGAGTTCCCATTGGCTTGGATAGGGGTGAATAGGCATAGAATGATGGATGGGTTCATTGTATATCTAATCATAAGATAATACATTCTTTGAACTAGAAACAAATGTCTCTAGATTAGGCATCTTATCCATCAACATCTTAATAAGGTATGGAGGGGGATTAGCTTTGGGGATACCTCCTAAATTATATGGAACTTGATAAGAAATAGAGGGAGCATATGATATGGCTTGATGAGGTTGTGTTTCCGTAACATAAGGATAATGAGGCATAGGTTGGGGTGCAAAAAGAAAAGGGACTTGTCCTATTAGGTTAGAGACTATGATTTGGTTGGTTGTTGTTATTACAGGTTGGGTTATTGGCATGGTTAGACTAGATGAAGGGTGAGTCGTCACTCAGGTAATTATAGGTGTAAGAGTAGATGGAATAGGTACCACCAAATTCTAAAATGGGGTGTGACTTGATTGAACTAGTTATGATTGTGAAAGTAGGGAAGTCACACCAAGGTTTAGGTGGGATTGGGTAGTTGGCGATGCTAAACTTTGGACATTATTTATAGTTGGGTTACTTGTTGAAGTGGTGGTTTGAGTAATCAACAAGAATTTTGGCTTGAGCTCATGTTAATACCATGCAAGAGGAAGTATAAATAGTCTTACTACCTTGTATTAGTGATAGAATAAGGAAAAACTAGGTTTGAGTGTAGATAAGTGGGTTATTTTAGCTTGTTGTTTTGAGCAAATGAAAATTACACAATCATCAATGTCGGTCATTTGATCAATGTTGGTAGTAAAATTTTGTTGACATCAATGGGATTAACTGATGTCAGTAGCTAAAATCTACCAATGTCAGTATAATTAACCAATGTTGGTCACTGGGAAATGGAAAATCCAATGTTTTAGAAACCTAGAAGTAAAAATAGGTAAAACAATAGATGAAATAGGTTTTTGTAAGAAGGAAGAACACTCATAAAAATTGATATAATAGGCAATACAAAATAAGTATTAGAAATAGTATTGATTTTGTGAATCAATAGGAAAACATCCTTACCAACTAAAAACTATAGAAGGTAATAGAAAAGTATTAAAAAACATATAACCAACAACTATTAAGTCCTAGAGATTAATTTTTAGTCTCGTGTTGGCTTATGCCTTAATTAGATAGTGAAAAGAGAATTTAGTTATCGAAGGTACTAGAAAGAAATCTAGAGCTAGTTTTAGGTTAGTTTAGTGCTCAAGAGGAAATATGTGTTATAATAGGTACATGTCTTATTATATGGGCTTACTCCCTGCACTTCATGGACCTAAAGCCAAGCTAGGCCACTTACCCAAAATATACCTTCTGCCTAGAGTTTATACTTGCTAGAGAATAGAGTGAGTTCCCCCCTTGGTGGTGAAATCCAAGTATGATAGTTGAGTAGGGTGATGAAATATTGATGGGCCTTATCTCATGTGAGTTTAGATGTTTATTTGTGTGTGTGATTTGGTTGCGTAACATAGGTACACTATAATTCATTCATAATGCTTGTAATTAACTAGGTGAGCTAATATGCAACAAGCAAATAATGAAATGCAGTATGTTTTAAACCCAAATATAAAATGATTAGATTTGAATAAAATAAAAGATGAAATAGGAATAGAGAATGAACTTCACTATCCTAATGTGCATGCAAAAAATAAATAAAGAAGAGATTCTTTTTAACATGTAAGGAAAGTGATAAATGGCTTTTAGGGGCAAAGAGAAAAGAAGAGTGGTAAGGAAAAAGCAAGGACAAAGTGAAAAAATAAAAATTTCACTATAATTCACCTATATGAATGTTTAAAACAAGAAATGAACCTAAGGAAAACTCTAGGGTCCCACTGGGCATGGCAACAATGTTTTACTAAGATTCGTCTATTTCAAGTCTAAAGAAAAAATAGAGAAGAATGATAGGGATAAGTGATTAGAATGAACCAAGATTGGTTTTTGTGTTGTATACAAACATTGTGACCACTCCTCTTTGGCTGCAAAGGACTACCTACAAGTAAGAAAACACTACCACAAAATGTTTATTAGTAGATAAATGAGTGGGATACCAAGCTACGTGTTTGTTCTAGAAAGTGTGAAACTTCCTTAGAGATGGCAGCCCACTTTTGAGAGACAAAAGAGTAATAAATAACTAAAAGAGAGGTAAATAGAGAGTGAAAGAGAAATAATGTTACCATTATTCTCAACCTGAGTGCAGTAGAGAGTGACAAGGTGTAGGTGGTGTATTTTTTTTGTATTTTAGAAGGTGTTTGGGTGGGTTTTGGAAAGGTTAGGAAATACGTAGTCATAGACATCTATAAAGAAGTGATTGATATTGGTTATGCTACCAAGGTTGGTGGGTAAAGGTGATTGATGTAGGTTAGGTTGCTGACATTGGTAGAGGCAATAATTGCCTAGGATCTTACAAAAGGCTTTTTTGGGTCTAAGAAATGGTTTTGGTCAGGTCTGGGAGGTTGGAGAGAGTTGTGAGAGAGAAAGTATGATTTAGATGGATCCAGTTAGAGGTTTGGTATGTTAGGTCAAGGAGAAACAAGTAGGGAATATTTATAGCTCCCTCATGGGGGTTTAGTCAGGAATGTGGAAGGTAATGAATAGTACACATAAAGTGATAGTAGAGTAAATGCTTAAAATTCATATAGACTAAGTGATGTACTTAGTTTTAGTGGTGATTGAATGATAAGTGATAGATGGATGGCTCATATCAGGGAGTCCAAACTGATTCCCCATATAGAGAAAACAAGCAAGTGCTGCTAATCCTCAAGAGCTTAGTTATTGATCTGGATTGACTTATACAAGATAACATTAAGCTAAGATGTCAAAAGTTAAATGTCAAGAGCTTGAATGCAAGTAAGAATGAATTTTCTTGATTTCTACTGACCTGAACATTAGGGTGGAGTTTGGATTATATCATTGACATTAGTGATCACACTGATATCAACTGTGGGTTGACCGATGCCAATGGCCTTAGAATAGGTAAAACTATTATTTTTGGATAGTTTTTTATTGTTCCTCACGCCAAATTTGATCCTTGTTGAAAAATAGTAAAAATAGGAGGCTAAGAAGGATGTAGTTGATTAGGAACTTAGTTTTGAGGTGAGAATAAGTCTTAGGTAGTTAGGATAATGGGACCAAGTCTTGAAGTGACTCATTAGGTGAGAATCAGTCTTAGGATGAGGTGACCAAGTAAGGTGTCATAAGGGGTTTTTTAATTAACTTAGTTAAGTATTTTAAATTAATTAAATGTGTGAGGGGTAAAAGCATGGGTTAGGGAGGCTAATTGTTATTATTGAAATGGGGCTCAAGGGGGTTTCAACATAGGTAGTTACACACATGTGTGTGACATAATTTTAGTGTCTATAGGTATAATACATCCTTTTTCATTATAATCCAACACAAAAATATCATAAATACCAATCTCAATCACATCAACTTGGATGAGTTTTGGGAAAGAATGAATGCAAAGCTTAAGATAGATTTTGGTCAGAGTATTTATGATAGTGGTTTAGCATAGATAGAAGCTTTCCCAATATCATTACAGTCTCTTGAGTTAGTTTTGGTTGTATCAAATAATTATAATTAAAAGATGCATGAGGTGATATATTCCTAGGGGGAGTTGGTAGTGAGTTTTGATCCCAAATAAATTGATAGCATTTTTCACCTTCTAGATCATGAAACCTTTGTACACCTAAATTCTGAGTCATCGCATATATTTTGGGATGACAATGTTATAGTATGTTATGAAAAATTCAACAAGGCATGGCTGACTAATATGAAGCATGTCTATACTCAGCTTCCCAAAAATCTTGCAAGATCAGATTTTAAAGATGAGATAAGTGACATAATCACTTTATGCATAGGATAGTGGGAAGTAAAATGACCAAGAATTTTTAGAACTAGATATACAGGTTCATCTAGATCATCATTCAAAATAAGCATATATAAATTAGGGTGAATTGATTAGCAATTCCATTCATAAGTGACATAATCACTTTGTTGCACAAGATAGTGAGAAATCAAATGATCAAGAATTTTTAGAATTGGATGTACAGGTTCATCTAGATCATCGTTCAAAATAATCAATATATCAATTGGGGTGAATTTATTAGAAATTCCATTCACAAGAAACTCATTGAAGTAAAAGACATGTCAACATTTTACATGACTTCATACCTTGTTTACACTATAACAAGTTGAAGGTATTTTCATGGATTACATACAGTAGGTGATTTGAGGAAAAGAATGGTGTATGAATTCAATTCTCATCTAACATTGAAAGAAATCACTTATCACTTTAAAAGATTCAATGATTGCTTTGTTCATTTCATCATCTAGTTGTTTGAAAAAAAAACTCTTCAACTCAAGGATATCTGTTGCAACCACCATACAAATAACAAGGTGGGGAATTTGGTTTATATAATTCTCAAGATTTAGTTATTTGAAAATCTATGGTTGTGAAACATCTCCTTACATGCTCCTATGATACATAAATTGTAAATGGGCATTAATATAATTGGTGAGACAAATTGTTGAAACACACAAGTTCTTAACAAGTAGATACAATATAGGGATCAACTTTTTGATCATTATTGGTAGGTATGTTTTCCCTTCATTAGTACAGGCTAAGATAGTTGAGCAATACATGTCTCACTTTAACCTCATGACATTTGAAATTAGGCCTTCATTTGACAATAGAGGTTTAATTAAACACAATATTAGATCTCCATTTCAACATGTTCCTCATTTTGAAGACTATTGGATGAACTATGATGATGAGAAAGCAGTGATAATTAGAAATTATTTATGGTTTACTGTGAGACAAATAGTCATGTTTGGCATAGTGAAAGTGTCAAAATAGTTGGTAGATGATGAGTTCACACTGGAACCCATATTTGAAAAAGGAGGAGTCATCACAAAGCTATTGCTTATGGTACATTGGGACACATGGGAATCTACTTCTTTCATAATTAGGATAAAGGTTGTACTTGATATGACTCTCATATGGTTAAAATGTAAAGCAGTTGATGTTACAAATTTTGATTTCACTACACCTCTTTGGGAAGACAAATTTAGAAGTTTTTATAAGCAACAAAATGAGCTAGAAAATATGGATGAGGTAGGTCTTAGTGGAGAATCTCCCATCATAGAAAAAACATGTGACCCTAAATCTACTCAACCAAATAATCAACCATGAAAGATTATCAAGATGAAGATAAAAAGGTTTGGTGAGAATGTTTCTTCTTTTCCTAAAATTTCCGTTTCTCAAAAAATTCTAATTGATAGCTTTTCATTCACTCAAGAATTAGTAGAGAACACAACTTAGTAATTTTTAACTTTAGATGATATAATGTTCCCCATGTCATCTACTTTACCTTTGCAAGAGATTACTCCTATCTCTTCATCTTCTCCCTCAAATCCTGAATTTCCCATTGTTTCTTCTCCAAGAATAACTCTTGAAACAATTAATCCACAAGAGAAAATTAAAACATCTTCTCAGGCTATCCCAATTACACCTTAAACTATAGTCAGGATTGATCCACCTATTTCAAATTCTATCACATTTCCTTGCTCAAGCATTCCAACTTTAGATTAGTTATTTATAATAGTAAAAAGAATGAGAAAAATTATTGAACTTGAAGAGATAGATTTTAAAACCTTAACAACTTATTTCTCAAAAAGGCCAAAGAAAGCAAAGATAGTTTCATCAATGGTGACAAATGAAAAGTGGAAAAAGTATGCAGAGGTGGTCATCATAGCATCTAAAATGGATAAGTCATAAATTAGGGTTGAAGACTACCATGTGTCCATAGTTCATTTTGGAAAATCAAGTAGTGAAGGAATGAAAGGAGATGTTTAGTTGAAAATTGGCACCATATTTTAAAAAATTGACAAAGACAAGGTGATGAAAGATGAACTGAAAGATAAAGTGGAACAATTAAGCTCAATAGTACATATATTAATCAAGATAATTCAAGTAACTATCACGTCATTGAGTCTTCATGCCAAAACATTGGAAAAGTCAGATAAGTAGGCCAATTGGGTAATGTGAACTAGGAATTTGACTCAAGAGAGCGGGGTAGATCAAGTGTTAGTTCAAAATAAAATGAAAATGGAAATAACACACTAAAAAGAATGACATATCTAGGCCTAGACACTAGGGGGAGCTTATTAATAAACATACATATGAAAGCAACAACTAAAACATGAAATAAACCTTCCTTCACCTTCCTTGGAGCTTCCAAATGGTTCATAGAGTGGCTTGCTTAGTTTGTGCATCAAAGAGTCTTCATCAATGGAGTTGTTTGGATCGTCCTCTTTTTATCACCTTTGGCTTGTGATGGATTTGTCTTGGTTCAAAAATTTGGCATAATAAAACTAATTGTATGAGGCTTTGGAATAGTTTGTGCATGGTAACTTTACACTATCCAAGTTTAAAATTATGAGTGTGAGGCCTTCTATTTATAGATATTTTCAATTGATCAAAATGAACCTGAACTATCCATCTCATGACGAATATGTGTGGCTAATAATCCATTCAATTTTGGAGGTGAAAATCAATAAATTCCCTAAAAAATATTTGGGATAGAGAGGCATTAAAGAGGCATGGGAACACTTAATTAGATATTTTTGGCTTTATGTCTCATGGATGCCACCCCATATAATAATGTCTTAGATGATGTAATTCTTCAATATCAATTTTCATTAGTGAAATATTCAAAAAATTCTACAAAAAATTAACTTAAACTCTTAATTCAAATTAATTAGCCTTAAACATGATTAATCAATTTTAGTGTAAATCTTGGCAATTGGTGCATAAATTAATCAAATTGATCAAAATGTCATATTATTGGCTCAAAATTTGACTAGATTGGAATTGGATGACATTGATAGATGCTTTGGAATTTTTATCCCATTTAGGATTTTGCCAACACAAAATAACAAAGCCACGCTTCTTGTGTAGCAAATTTAGTAGAAAAAGAAATCCAGAGCACCTAGGTGAGAAATCATCATTTTAACCTGAAATGATCTGATCAATGCTAGTTATCTCATAAAATGCATTACCCAATTTATAGATAAATTGGATAAAATTGGCACTTGTATATGATAGGTTCACATCATTTATCATGTTTTAGTGTTTTGGCCCAATTTATACATTTTGATAGAAATTGGGCTGACGCTTGATTGGAGGTTATTGGAAGCTAGTTTTAGGTGTCTAAAGGTAATGTAATTAAATAGTTGATTAAAAAAATTATAGATCATGTGGTCTCAACAGTTAACTATAGAAACAATATTTTATAAAATTCAATCATAATATGAAAAACTAGTAACAAAGGTAAGTGGATATGCTCAAGAGAAATAAAATTGGGAGGAACTCATGTCTGGGTTGGTTGAATTCTCAAAAATCATTTTTGGTGATCTTATTAAAAAAGGGGTAATCAATGAAGATGAAATTGTTTATCAGATTGAACTTTTTTGGGCCATCAAATTTAGAATCTAGCCTCTTCAAGAATGTGTTCATAAATTTAGTAATGTAAGGTCACTTGGGAATGACACAATGATGGAGATTGATAATTAAGTCAAGAAGTTGGATTATCATTTTATCAATGATAAGGATCAAGAGGGAAATTTGATTTCAATTGAGACAATAATTAGAGAATTCAAATAAAAAATCCAGAACATTAGCATAACATCTACATTTGGTTATGAATAACTTCATTGGTTGTCCTAATACCAAGTGAATGTAGGTAATTTGGATATGAAAATCAATAGTCTCTAAAGCAAGCATCAAGAAATGAAGGAGTTAGATTACTCAGCAAACATTACCTATAAGTACATGGATGGAACAAATAATACTTGATTAGGGTAATTGTCCATAGATTCTATGATTTATTGAAAGGAAAAGAGTTGTCAATATGACAATAAGAAGAATGAATATTTTATTTCAGTGTTCATGCATTCTCTCCTCTTGTTTCTTTATGCCTAACTTGTGTAATTTCACTCTTTTCCTCTTGAAAATGTGCATTGTATTTTTGCAAATTGTCTTCTCAATTTTTCCAACTTGATTTTTCAATTTGTGCAAGTTGATGATGTGATTTTTCAAGTAGTGCATAAAACCCAATTATTTTCTCAAGTGGTGCTAATTGCTTAAAGAGTTTTTGCACCTTTTCAAAATTGTAATTTCTCATTGATATTTTAGCACTTCTGTAAAAAGGCAAAATAGGTGATTTTACACCATAACCACCCATTTTGGCATATAAATACAAGTTAGAGCTTCATAATAAAGGTTTGAGATAGACAGAATTTTTGACAAAGCATTATAAAAAGAGATCAATATTTCTAATCCTCAGAGTCAATACAAGAAAGGTGTTTCTAAACTTTACATTAGTTATATCTTTTAAATTACATAGTTTCTTAAATTAATTGTATTTAATTTTCCTTGCTATTGTTATAAATTTTAAACTTTTGAGAATAGGATATTAGATTACAAAGTTTCTATTTTAAGTTGAAATTTACATTTCTAATACACATGAAAATATCGATGCAAATAGAGACAATTTATTAGTTATTTCTGTTAGAAAATATAAAGTCTTATTAGTTTTTGATATCAAAGTTAGATGGTATTTTGGTGTATGTTTCATATCCTTATGGATATGATTATTTATTTTCAACCCATTGAATGAGAGTGATTTTCCTCTTTTGAAAGTCAAAATTTTCCCTCAACAATTTTGTCTAGTCTTTGGTTTATAACTTGATGATTTTGTTGTTCAAACAATTTTTTCCTTCTCTCCCTCATATACATATTCCTCTCTTTGAGATATTTTTCATACTTTTAGGTTAAAATTAATACCCATGATTAGCATTCCATTATTTATAAATATTTCTTACTTTCCTATTTTGGCTTTCAATAAATGCAGTTCTAGATGTAAATAGGAGAGGGACTCTATTCCCCACACTATTGATATGAACTCATCACTTTGTCCTCTTGATAAATTTTCATGCCAATAGTTTTTGACACCCACTATGGGGCACATTTTTGAAGCTTTCATGTCACCCATTTTTTACTGGTCCACATGGCTCTGCCATCATCTCAAGGACCACTCCAATAACTTGAGTTAAACTTGGAATAATCTACTCAGTTAGATATTATGTTAAACCTCAAATAGATCTTTTTGGATTTTGGTTAAATATCTAGAACTCATTTTCAAGTCATCTTATCTATTATAAATTAGGAGTTAGAATGTGTTGAAAGAGAAAAATGAGCCTATGTATGAAGAGAAGCCTGTAGATTTTGTTTAGTATCCCAAAATTATTAAAATCACATATGAACATTTTAGGCATTCAGAATCTAAATTTCATCTTGGTTTGAATTAGGATGAAGCCTTATAAAAATATCTAGTTACAATATTTTGATTGTTAACTTTTGATAATAGAACAAATAAGCTCAATTCGATATTATTAGATTAGAAATAAATATAGAATAAACACATGTTACCATTTCTCAAATAAATTTTTAAATTACTTCAAGAAGATAAGTGAGAAGATAGGCACAAAGAGTAGTTCATATAACTAATCAAAAACTTTTCACAACTAGATTTTCTTCTCATGACAATTCAAGTGCCTCAAGATCTAGTTCTTCAGCCTAACCTTGATTGGATAAAATAAAATCAAGAATATATTTTTTTATATTTAAGATATTTTTCTTGGAATAATAGAATGAGTTCACCACATTTTCATAGAGCTGTTGGAATCTTAGAAGAAGAAGATTGAGTATTTTTAGCATAGAGGGTTAAAGCATTGTCTACACATATAATACAACAAATAAGGATAACTCAGAGAGCTCTTCAAATTTAACCTACGCCTTGATGCTAGTAGCTTTCTTTGAAACTGGTAGAAAAGGGATTCACTAGATCTACTAAATCAAAAGGTGAAGTTGACCCTTTTTATCAATTATAAGAGCATTCTAGTTTCAAGTTGACTCCTGAACATCAAACAAAGATCAAAATGACAACCAACTTTACCTCAACCTCTAAAGAAAAAAAACAACCTAAAAGAAGTACTTTGACAAGTTAATATTTTGTATTATCAGGAATGATTATTCACTTATAATTAATTTTTAAAACTATGGCATTACCATGGGGAAATGTGATTAGTCAATTAGGTCTTGGATAATTACATGAACTTCCAAAAGATTCCAAAAATAAATTTACAAGATTTTATGGAGATGGAAATAACACCCAGATGAACACCATATAACATTCAATGTTTCATGTGGTATTTTAAAGTGTTGAGCATAAAGACATTGCCATAAGGGTATTCATCAAAATGTTGCACAATAGGGTTACAAACTAGTTTCCATATCACCCCAAAATATGTCACTAATTTTAATACAATGAAAACTAAATTTGAGAATTGATTTAAACCAACCAAAGATGTCCATGCTCTACTTGCTCAACTTACACAAATGATAAAAGAAGTATATGAGCCAATGAGAGAGTTTATTGCTAAATTTAACAAGTAGCTAAAGTAAGTTATATATAATGTCTAGTAAACTCAAGAAATAACCTTCAAATAATAAATCTCAAATTTTAGGAAATTCTTCAATAGAAAAAATCTTGCAAAAAATGGCTAATGATATAATAGCCTTAAAAAATATAATACCTCAAAAAAACCATAACAACTCCATACCAAAGATATTCCCATAAGAAACTACCTCCCTTTTCAAAGATATCTTCCTAGATTAAAAGGTCCTTAACTAAAACTATCACTTGAGGCTCCTTCTCAACAAAACACTAATGTACTAGTGAATGAAGTCTTGGAAATCAAGGAAATATTTGGATATGAAGAAGTTGAAGAAGAAAATGAATAAAAAATCTAAAACTTCAATAATGTGAAACTGAAGAACCTGGTGGTGACTCCATCAACACATTCCTAGAATATAATTAAAATTAACATGACTATGAAGAAAGTATTGGGGATATGAATAGTCAATATTTTGTAGTTTTCACTAGAACTCAGAATAAAAAAATTAGTCTAGCGATTCACAAGAAAAAAATCCAAAAGTTATTCTCCCATGAGGAACTACCCCACTAGTGAAAATAAAAAGGAAGCAACCACTGATAGGTAGTTCATCTAATGCCAATGTTTCTCAACCTGTTGAGATCCCTTATAGTAATTTATCAGCTTTTGACATAATTGATCATGCCAAAAAAACCAAGATTTAAATGTCACAAGTTTACTTGAGAGAATATCTAGAGTAGTTGGATAGGTTATTTTATTTCATCAAAGGAAAAAGTCCAAATGCTAAAAAACCTAATTTCAAAGGAATCTTAACTAACCCTATTGATTCTAATAGAGTCAACTCTATGGCTGCAACAATCATGTCCAAATCTAATAAATTAACCCTTTCTACATTTTCCTTTTCTTTAAGGGATGCAAAGTCAATAATTTTATTCTTGACACAGGAGCCTCAGATAATGTAATAGCTACCAAAGTTACTCATGCTCTTGGCCTAATTTACACTAAGACTTTTGGGAATTATTATTCCATGGAAGCAAAACAAGTTCCTATCATTAGATAAATTAAGGATAGATAAGTGGCTTTGGCATATTTTCCCCAAAAGTAAATCAAAATCAATATTTTGGTAGTGGATATTCTAGTGGCTTATGGCATTATTTTGGGTAGAAATTTTTGAAAAAAATTGGGAGGCAAAATTCAACTAGATTTATCACACACCATGATTCCAATGAAAGGATTCAAATAATGTCTAGAGCCTGAATTGAAAATGAAATACATAATTCAAAAAAATTATGATCCAAGAGCTAATATCTTGTATGAAGATGATGGAACTAGTAATTATCTTCTAATGATAAATAAAGATGTGGAGTAACTAGAGATCATGCAATCAAATCTTAATGATGTTTGGATGATGAATTTTGATATCTTTGTCTAAGTAAATTTCTCATTTTTCCTATAATTTGTAGTTGACTGCACTAACAATATAGCTAAATATGAAGCACTTTTACAAGGTTTGCAAGTAGTAAAAGAGATGGGGATAAAAATTTTGAAATTTTTGGGTGAAGTTGAACTCATTGTGAAATAAGTGAAAGGCCAATACCAAGTGAAAAATAATTGCCTAAGAAACTATAGAAATAAATTTTGGGATAACATTAAAATCTTTGATACTTTTTCCATCAATATAATTCCTAGAGAACATAACTCTAAATCTAATGCTTTGGAAATATCATATTCTTTGATGATTCCTCATGCATATATTAATAAAAAAAATATATGATTGATGAATTAATATACAAACCAAGTGTTCTAGATAATTTAGATAATTGGTAAGTTTTCAATGATGATCAACAAATCATTTATTTCCCATAAAAAGTAGACATTTTTAGAAATTTTTACTTTAAAGGTAGTGACTCTTCATATAGAAAATGTTTAGTTCATACATCAAAAGAGGGAATTGTGGATGAATAGGATGAAGAAGGTGTCATCAATTTGAAAGGAAACAAAATTCCTAAATTCCTAGTCTCTTTAGAATAATTTGATAAACATGACAAATTTTTAAAAATTAAAATGCAAAAAGGAAGTCTCGATTATACTGACTATGAAAAAGTAAAAAATAGTTCAGAGGAACATCTTAGATTCATCAATATTAGAGAATGTTGCTCACCTGAAGAAAAATGAAAGTTTTTTAGCCTTATTCATAAGTATATTGACATACTCACATATTCATACTTAGACCTTAAGTTATTTTGTACCAAAGAGATGCAACATACAATTCCTCTAAATCTTAATGTGAATCCTTTCAAATAGAAACCAAGACAATATAATCCTAAAATTATAGGGATGATTCTTGCCAAAGTGCAAAATATGTTTGATGCTCACATTATTTTACCTATTCACCATTCAAATTGGGTATTTAACATATTACTAATTTTTAAAAAGAATGGTGAAATTAGAATCTATGTTTATTTCAAAAACCTCAACCAGGCATCCCTCAAAGACAATTATCTACTACCAGGCATGGATCAAGTTTTCCAAGTAGAAAGAGGCGTTGAAATGATTTTAATGCTCGATGGTTTATCAAGATATAATCAGATCAAGGTTGATAGGGAAGATCAACATAAACCAACTTTCATGATACCTTGGGGCACTTTTGCATAAATATGAATGCCATTTAGATTTATTAATGGAGGAGCTAATTTTTAGAGGGCAATGGATTGTCATTTAAATAATTAAAGAATGAAATCATTGTGGTGTATCTCGATGACCTAATAATTTTCTCAAAAAATTGAGAAGATCACTATGCACATTTCGAGAGGGTCTTTGAAAAATGTCATGTATTTGGAATTTCTCTCAACCCTAATAAATCCATATTTAGAGTGACTGAAGGTAAATTCATAAGTCAGATTGTCTTAAACTAAGGAATAAGGATGGATCCAGAAAGGGTTTAGGATATTTAAAAGCTTTTCTTAGCTAATAGTAAACTAGGATTACATTCCTTCTTTGGGAAAGTAGACTTTTTGAGAAGATTTGTTCCTAATTTTGTTGAGCTCACAATACATATCATAGACATGATGAAAGGAAACCCTTCTTTCAAGTGGAATAATGAAGGTAAAGAAGCATTTTAAAAGATAAAGACTGCTATTGCTCATGCACCAACTTTGGTATGTCTTATTTTTAAGAAAGAGTTCCTTTTTTATTGTTATGCTTTAGAGCATACACTCTTAGAAATTTTGATTTAGAAAAATAAGAAAAGTATCTAATCCCCAATTTCCTTCATGAGTTGTAATCTCAAAGATTATGAGTTAAAATATTCCCCTAAAGAAAAACATGCTTATGTAGTCATAAAATCCATTAAATAATTTAGGTATTATATATTGCAATTACATTCTATGGTAATAGTACTGAGTAATATAATCAAATCCATCTTAACTTGACAAGAACCTGGTTCTAAATGATAAATCTGGATAACTAAGGTGTAAGAATATGATCTAGAAATAAAACCTTCAAAGTTAGTTTGAGGGAAAGGACAGTCTACTCATGGTAGAATAAGGAAATATTCAAATAGAATCTTTGATAGTTTTAGGTGAACAAGATGATCAAGAGCTTCCTTTGGTATTGTTTGTCAATTCTACTAATGTACAATTTTCCAACATTGCCTTCTACCTGATGTATGGATAATATCCTTCACACTTGTATGTTAAACAATTCAGAACAATCAAACTATAGGCTAATAAGTATGTCATATGGGATGGCACTCTTTTCAGTAAAATCACTGATAAAATTTTTTAAAAATGCATAGATAAGGAAAAATAAAAAAATACTACTAGTTTTTCACAATCAATCTTGTAAAAGACACTTTTATGATAAAATAACAACATACAAAATTCTCAAATCTCATTACTATTATACAACTCTTTTCAAAGATTCATATGAATGGGTGAGAAAGTGTGAGGCATATCAGTAGTTTATAGGCAAGCCTAGGCTAATAACACTTCCTCTTTGACCTATAATAATTGAAGAACCTTTTTAGTAATGGGGACTGGCTTTCATTAAAACATTGAACCATCATTCAAGTGTAGGTCATACTCACATTCTCATAATGATGAATTATTTCACTGTAGAAGAAATTCATATGAAACAAATAAATCTAGAAGTCATTTGTAACTTCATCAAGGAAAATATATTGGTATGATATGGAATCCCATAAAAAAATGTTATAGATAATGCATTTAACTTTTCTTCTTCAAAGATGATTGCTTTTTACTAAAGATATGGTATTTCTTTGTCTCATTCATCAAACTATCACCTACAAGGTAATGGTTAAGCTAAATCAAGTAACAAAAACCTATTTAAAATCATGCAAAAGGTGGTAGATGAGAATTGAAAAAATTGGCATAAAGAGGCATGTGATGCTCTTTGGGCAAACCATCTAACTCCAAAAAAGGCTATTGGTATGTCTTGATTCTAATTGTTATATGGAGTAAATGTTATAGATCCCATAAATCTTGAGTTACCCACCCTAAAATTTTCTAAATCAGTAGAAAATATGAGTTTTGAAAGCTCTTTGGATAAGAGAATATTCTATCTACAAAAACTAGAAGAAAAAAAATACATGTGGTTGATAGGATCATAGAACATTAGGTTCATGTCAAAGTCCTCTTTGACAAAAAATCTAATAAAAGGGAATTTCAAGTAGGAGATTTGGTGTTACTTTGGGATAGTCACAGAGAGCCCAAAAGGAGTCATGGTAAATTTAATTCACTTTAGATGGGGCCATTTAAGATCATGCACTTTTGTAGTAACAACACTTTTTACCTGGCATATCATGATAGAACTCATATGCCATTGCCCTTTAGTGGGAAATATTTGAAACACTATTTATAGTAAGAACTAATTGGCCTTCTTTTGTACATATGTAAATACATTTTTGGATGTGTTTATTTCCTACTCTTTGTTTTGGTGTGTGCATTGTTTTTCAATAAATGTGATACTATGGTTTTTGCCCCTCCATTCTTCAATCTTCCTACCATCACATTTTTGTTGTCTTAACCTATATCTAGGAACATCATGAGCAATTACAAGTTTTGTAAGAGTGAAAGATGAAATAGGTCTTTTATAAGTCTCTTCAGGAAAAAAAAAGATCTAACCTAGTAGTGCATTTTCATTTCTCATGCGATTGAGATGGGAGAACTGGTTGTTAGTTGGTCGGATCCAAACATACAAGTGTAAGAGAATCACTTCTCTCTTCACATTTTAGTTTGTGTAAAAATTTACATAATAAAAATTTACGTGCATACACTATCCTTTGAAATATGTGATAGCATACATCAAGTTCAGTACCTAGAAATTGCATACACTATCATTGGCATGTGATAAGATCTGTCAGATTGAGTATCTTTCCTTTGAAAATGTTATTGTTTAAACATGTGAAAATATTTTGATGGCTTGAGGACCCATAATTTTATTAAATATCATTCATTTATTAATTGATTAATTTGTTAATGAGTTAAAGACTATTTTACCCCATGTAAAAAGCATCAAATTATAAAACTAGAAAATTCTAAGTTCTTTTTGTTCCTTGTAGTTCAAAATCCTAGTTAGAGCCAGTTGTTGTCATTGTTTTTTAAAATGGAAAAAAATTGGTGGAAAAGTCATATTTTATAATAAATGGCTAATTTTTTTATTATTTTTTGCCCAAAAAGTCAAAATAAAAATAAATTTTTTAATTAATTAATTAATTAAAAATTTATGACTTTTTCCATTTTTAACCCTATTTGAACCCTCTATACAAAAGGTCACTTGCTTTCCTCGTAATTTGTCAAAACCATTTCACTTTTTGTGAATTGTGTAAACATATTTTCCTTTTCACAAATCATGCAATTTGCAAAAAACTTTTTGGGTGCAATTTGCAAAAATATTTTTGGGTGGAAATTACAAAAATGTTTTTGTGTGTAAATTGGAAAAATATTTTTGGGTGCCAATTGTAAAAATCTTTTAGGATATCGATTGTAATTTGTAAAAACATTTTAAGTTTCCATTTTTATTATAAATCAAAATCACACTTAATTTAATCATGCAAATGTAAATTATTTTTTAATCCACTTTAATGTAAAATTCTAAATTGCAAATTTACTTTTCCGTTGCATGCAAGTTTCCATTGCAAAGTTGGAAATTTCTTCCTTTACATGTAATCTCCTCTTTTTCATCTTTCAATAGTGCAACCATAATTTTTTTTTGAGTCATGTTGGAACAAAAAATTCCTCCTTCTGAAGCTATTATTCACCCTCCAAACTTACAAATTAAAATTTTCATCTAAACACGACCAAATAATTCACAAAATTTGTAAAATATAGAAGATATTATTTTATGTTTTCTTGCCAGTCAAACAAGAGAATAAGTGAAGAGGAAATTTTAAAAAAAAATTATTTTCTTGTTTTCTTTTCTTCTTCATCATATCTTACAAATGATCCAAGAAAAGGAATAGAGGGATGAAAAGTGGAGTTACATAGAAAAAGAGAGTCTGTGTTAATTCTTTTTGTAAAACATTTCGAAGAAAAATATTCTTTAAATAAGTACATATATTGAAAAGTTTGAAATTTAATTTTCCAAGAAGGCAATTTAATTATTTTATTCATTCTAGAATGCCCCAGGCAAAGGTGAGTAGTGTGAAATAATTAAAATCGGTTTGTTCTTCCCATCCAAAAGCATCATATAAGTGCACGCAAAAGATAAATATTGAAGTGTACCTAAGGAAGGTTAAATGGTGTTTTTTGAAGTTTTTCTCACTTAGCCAAACCAAATTGTATGTTGTTTTAGCCAATGGAGGTTAAGAAAATAAATTTTTATTTGATTTGCTAAATCATTCAAATCGTATGGTGCTTCAGCAGTAAAGAGGGAAAATAAATAAATAAAATTTTAATTATTTTACTCAAATATTCAAATTGATGCCCAGTTATAGAGGAGCAAAAGTTTACAAAAATAAATAATTTTTTTTTACTTTGCCAATTTGGCATCATATGACCAGCCAAGGATGATTAAAGATTATTATTTTTTAATGAAAGTGCAATGAAGAATGGCATCATACACCCATCCAAGGAGAGAAATAAAAGTTTAAATAAAACTAAAAGTTGAAAAATCTCATGCAAAGAAAGTCCGTACAATGCCCTTGGTGGAAAAAAAAGTGAATGAGCAAAAATTTGAAATTTTCATTTTTGTTCAGCCATATAGTTCATGTGAAAATAAAAAAATTTAAATCCAAAATGCAATTGAAAATTTTATTTTTTTGTGTTTTGCTCATTGTGTAAATCTTGTACAAGTTCACAGAAGTTGGAATTTTTTTTTTTGAAAAATAAGTGATTGGTGATTAGTTTTGGTGTTTTGAGTCCAAAATCAAAGGAGAAGTGGGATTTTTAATCTAGAGATGGAAATTTATAAAATTTCCTTTTATTGTAGTTGTACTTCCTAAAAGGGTGCGTGATACAACTATATGGTGGTTAGATCAAAGAAAGGTTTGAATCAAGCAAAATAAATGAGAAAAAGGTTGATATTCTTTAGATGACATTAAAGGCTCAGGAGTAATTTACACATCAAATTTATGAGTACAATATCTTGGTGCAATTCAAAAAACTTATTGTTCTTTAAGTTATTTATTTTTGTTAGCTTATTGAGTAAAAAATTATTTTTTAAACTTTTCCTAATTATTGTTTTTCCAGAGAATTTTTAATGTCTTCATTACCTACCCTAAAAAAAATAACCTCAGGTAAAGAAAATATAGTCATGAAATATTATTTTTATGGTATAGTATCTCCTTTGCCATTGGAATCCAACACAAAAAATATCACAAATACCAATCTTGGTCACATCAACTTAGATGAGTTTTGAGAAAGAATGAATGTAGAGCATAAGATAGATTTTGGTTAGAGAATTTATGACAATGGTTTATCATAGGCAAAATATTTATTGGTATCATTATAGTTTCTTAAGTTCGTTTTGGTTGTAGAAAATAATTATAATTCAAAGACGTAGGAGGTAAGATATTCCTAGGGGGAGTTGGTAGTGAGTTTTGATCCTGAACAAATTGACAACATTTTTCACCTTCTGGATTGTGAAACCTTTGTGCACCTAACTCCTAAGTCCTCCCACAACTTTTGGGATTAAACCAATCAACAAGGAATGATTGACTACGATGAAGCATTCCTACACCTAGCTTCCCAAAATTCTCACAAGATCAGATTTCAAAGATGAGATAAGTGACATAATCACTTTGTTGCATAGGATAGTGGGAAATAAAATGGCCAAGAATTTTCAAAAATAGATGTACAATTTTATCTAGATCATCATTCAAAATAAGCAATATATTAATTAGGGTTAATTGATAATTAATTCCATTCACAAGCAACTAATAAAATTAAAAGACCCATCAAAATTTTACATGACTTCGTACCTTGGTTATGCTATATCAAGTTGAAGGTATTTTGAGGGATTACATATAGTATATGATTATGGGAAAATAATTATGTACAAATTATATCCTTAGCTAAGATTTAAAGAAAGCACCAATCACTTCAAAATAGTTAATGACTACTTTGTTCATTTCATCATCTAGTTGTTTGGAAAGGAACTCTTCAACTCAAGGATATCGATTATGGTCACCACATAAATAGAAAGGTGGGGAGATTGGTTTATAAAATTCTAAACATTCATTTATTGGAGAATCTATGGTTTTTAAATGTCTCATTACATGCACCCACAATACGTCAATGATAAATGGGCATTAATGGAATTGGTGAGATAACTTATTGAAACACATAAGTCCTTGATAAACAGATATAAAATAGGGATCAAGTTTTAAATCTATATTGGAAGGTATACTTTCCCTTAATTAGTTAAGGCTAAGATATTTAAGTAATAAATGTCTCAATTTAACCTTAGGACATTTGAAATTAGGCCTTCATTTGACACTAGAGGTTTAATTGAACACAATATTGGATCTCCATTTCAACATGTTACACATTTTAAAAACTATTGGATGGATTTTGATGATGAGAAAGTAGTGAGAATTATATGCTATTCATAGTTTACGATGAGACAAATAGTCAAGTTTGGCATAATGAAAGTGCCAAAATAATTGGTAGATGATGAGGTCATATTAGACCCCATCTTTGAAAAAGAAGGCCTCACAGTAAAAACATTACCTATGATACATTGGGATAGAATGGAATCTACTTCTCTCCAAATTAGGACAAGGGTTGTACCTAAAAAAACTCTCACATGGTTGAAAGGTAAAGGATTTGATGTTACAAATGTCAACTTCCTTATACCTTGGGAAGACAAATTTGGAAGCTTTAATAAGCAACAAAATGAGCCAGAAAAGATGGATGAGGTAGGCCCTAGTGGATAATATCCCATGATAGAATAAGCATGTGAACCTGAAGTTACTCAACAAGATAATCAACCATGAAATACTATCAAGATGAAGATAAAAAGCTTTGGTGAGAATGTTTCTTCTTCTCCTAAAATTCTAGTTTCTCAAGAAGTTCTAGTTGATAGCTTTCAATTCACTCAAGAACTAGTAGAGAACAGAACTCAATAATTTTTAGCTTCAAATGATACAATTTTACCCATGTCATATGCTTTCCCTTTGTGAGAGATTACTCTTCTCTCTTCAGCTTCTCCCTCAACTCCTAAATTTTCCATTGATCCTTCTCTAAGAATCTCTCTTGAAAAAATTAATCCAAAAGATCAAATTGAAACATCTTCTTAGGTTGCCCCAATTACATCTTCAATTGTAGTCAATATTAATCCACATATTTCAACTTTTATCCATTGCCTTCCTCAAGCACGACAACTTCAGATTGGTTGTCTATAGTAGTAAAAAGAATGAGAAAATTTATTAAACCTGAAGAGAGATTTTGAAACCTTGAAAAATTCTTTCTCAAAAAGGCCAAAGAAATAAAATACAATTTCACAAATGGTGACATTTAAAAAGGGAGAAAATATGTAGAGGTGGCCATCTTAGCAGTTGAAATGGATAAGTCAAAAATTAGGGTTGAAGACTACTATGTGTTTAGACTTCATTTGGGAAAATCAACTAGAGAAGGAATGAAATGATATGTTTAGTTGACAATTGGCATAATATTTGAAAAAATGTACAAAGACAAGGTGATGAAAGATGAACTGAAAGAAGAAGTAGAACAATTGAACTCAATAATACATAGATTGATCAGTCCAATTTCAACCAGCTATCACTTCATCAAGTCTTCATGCCAAAATGGTGGAAAGAGTGAGAGAAGTGGGCCAAATGGGTAATACAGTGAAATAATGGACTAAAAATGTTGGAAATCATGGGGTCTCAACAATACTTTCCATAACTATAATATTATTTGAACTTTAGTCACAATATGAACAACTAGTAATGAAGGTAAATGGATATGCTTAGTAGAAACAAAATTGGGAAGAACTTTTGCCTGGGCTAGTTGAATTTTCAAAATTTATTTCTATTGATATTATTGAAAAAGTGATAGTCAATGAAGATGAAATTATGTATCAAATTGAATTTATTTGGGCCACCAAATTTAGAATCTAGTCTCTTCAAGAATGTGTTCAAGAATTCATTAATGATAACTCCTTGAACCAAATAGGTTGAACCTTGTCCCTACTTAGTGCGAGTGCACAAATATTTTATTAAATTCAAAAAATCAAGTACATAAGGGTGCCTTTACTCTATTTAACCCTCTTTCAATGTAGACATGGATTTATATAGTTTTTACCAATGACTGGTAAAAACAACTAGTCCTATAACCAACTAAATATGGGAAAATAACCCATAAGGTAGTTATAATTAATAAATATAAAACATGAAAACTACCTAAAGTTAAACTATGTTTATTTTATGGGGGTTTCTTTACTAAAATATGCATGCTCCATTTACAGTAATATTAATTAACCTACCAAAAATATAACCTAATGTTAAGACTTTGTAACAAGTCCTAACAAACCCCCCTATAATCCAAAGTCAGGTCTTTGGACACATACCAAGCATTTTTTTTGAATTTTTCAAATTTGATTCTATCAAGGGGTTTTGTGAAGATATCAACTGTCTAATTGGTAGTTGGGCAATATATTAGATCAAGAGTTTTATTTACCACTAGCATTCGCAAATAATGGTATTTGACATCCATATGTTTTGTTTTGGCATGAAACACTAGATTTTTGGACATATTGATTGCACTTTGATTATCAATGTATAACTATGTAGGAGAAAATTGAGAAACCTAAAGATCTTCAAGAATACGACAAAGGTAAACAATTTCTCTGAAAGCATCCCATGCTGCAATATACTCTAATTTTGTTAATGAATTTGCCACTATATCATACTTCTTACAACACCAAGCAATGTTAGCTGAACCCATATGCATAGTGTATCTTGTGGTTGACACTCTGTCATCCACACATCTACCAAAATCTGCATCACAATATCCAACAATTTTGAAGTTCTTGTTGCGGCAGTATTCAAGGCCATATGTTTTCATTCCCTAAAGGTAATGAAGTACTCATTTTACTGCATGCCAATGAATTTCTCTAGGCTCATGCATAAACCTAGATAAAATTCTAATTGAAAATGAAATATCAAGCTTGGTAGTCATCAAGTATATCAAACCTCCCACCAATTATCTATATGTGGTGCCATCAAAAAAGGCACTACTATCATCCTTAGACAATTTCAAGTTACTTTCCATGGGAGTGAGGGTAGGTTTACAATCACTCATGTCAAACGTCTCTAATAACTCAAAAATATACTTAGTTTGTGAAATGAAAATACTATGCTCTTTTTGAGTTACCTCTATGCCTAGATAGTAGTGAAGAAGTCCAAGATCTGTCATCTCAAACCCATCTTTTAATTCCTTCTTCACAGACTTGTTATGGTTTTCATCATTTCTTGTAATAAATAAGTCATCATCATAGAGAACAAGTATCACCATTTTCTTACCTTGCACTCAAAAATAGAGAGTATCATCAGATTCACTATGATGAAAACCAATGGATTTCAAGTATGAATCCATTTTCTCATACCAAGCCCTGGGTGCCTATTTGAGCCCATACAAAGCTTTTATCAATTTACATACTTTGTTTTCAACACCCACCTATTCAAAACCCTGAGGTTGTTTCATATAGACTTCTTCTTATAAATCATCATTTAAAAAAGTAATTTTAACATCAAATTGATTTACTTTCCAACTATTTTGGCTACTAAGGCAAGTACCATACGAATAGTGTGCCATTTGGCAGTTGGTGCAAATATTTCCTCATAGTCAATACCTTCTTGTTGTGCATATCCTTTTGCAACAAGTTGAGCCTTATGTTTATCAATGGAGCCATTTGATTTATACTTAGTCTTATAAACCCATTTACATCTGATGGGTTTAACATGTGGAGGAGGATCAACTAAAACCCATGTATTATTGTTAAGTATGGAGTCATACTCACATTTCATTGCCTGTTGCCAAACATGTTTAGTAGATGCCTCCTCAAAAGTGGATGGCTCAGTGGAAGAAGTAGTAACAACCATAGCATAGTTTACCTATTTTTGAGAATTCTTGGGCCTTGTTAAACCAACTTCATCTATTGTCAAGTCAAAAAAAGTACATTGAGCCTATTTTGAATACTTAGTCAAATTATTCAAATAAGGAAATCTAGAATTCTCATTATGTGCATTATTAAAAGGGGGACTTAGAGAATTTTCAACAATTTCTAATTCATCAACTTGTGAACTTGTAGATGAAGGAGAGGAAAGTGAAGGAATTTGAGTCTCATACCATAACTTTGAAGAGTTATCCCCATTATTCAAACCCTTATCTCTTTTTGTATTTTTCCTCTCTAATCTATCAAGTTGAGAATCAATCTCAGTAGTGTTCATAATCCCAAACTCATCAAATATTACATCTCGACTCACTATAAATTTACTTGAATCCTATGCAAGCAAACAAAATCCCTTTTTATCTTTAAAATAACCAAGAAAGATGCATTTTTGACTTCATGGTTCCAACTTAGTTTTGTGTTTAATAGGAACCAAAGAAAAACAAAGACATCCAAACACTTTCAAGTGTTTAACTTTGGGTTTAAATCCATACCATGCCTCATATAGAGTTTGTCCCAAAAGTGCAACTGTGGGGGACCTGTTTGTCAAATACACTATAGTACCAATGGCTTCAACCCAAAACTTATCATCAAGCTATTTATAGTGCAACATGGCATGTGTTGTGCCCTCTAAAGTTTTATTCATCTGTTCAGATACTCCATTTTGTTGTGGAGTATAAGCATTACTATATTGTCGATGAATGCCATGTTCTCGATAATAATCTAAAAATTCATTAGAGGTATACTCACCTCCATTATCTGAATGAAGAGTGGCCAAATGTGAACCTGTTTCTTTTTTGACTCAGTGTAACAAATCAACAAACTCAGCGAAAACTTTAGATTTGCTTTTCATAAAATATACCCAAGTCATCTTAGAAAAGTCATCAATAAACAAGAAAAAGTATCTACACCCACCAATGGATGACTTTTTCATGTCACATACATCACTATGAACTAACTGTAAACATCTGTTAGCTCTCCAAGATGACTGTTTAGGAATTTTTTCCAAATTTTGTTTGCCTAAAACACATGACTCACAAAGAATACTATCTTTGCCAAAAGTGGGCAACCCATTCACCATACCATATCTCTATAAATCCACTAAAGAGTGGATATTCAAATGTCCATAGTGGAGATGCCATAACTGATATGTAGACATAGTACCTGTACATGTGTCAACAACTACTGCAAGTTATATGCTGGGAGGAAGCACCTTACAATGCAATCTAACCAAGTTTCCATCTTCATATCTTGTATACATTGTTTTATAATCATCCTTCACTGAATTGATGTAAATGAGCCCATTTTCAAGCACAATTTGATAACCTTTCTTTCAAATAGTTACTAAATAAAGTAAGTGTTTCTTTAATGTGAGAACATACCAAACATCCTCCAAGTATTTTATAGACCCATTAGGAAGAAGAATCCGAATAGATCTAAGTCCTAGTGGTGTATGCATAGACTTATCTGCTAAGGCAAATGGAAAGAGAGAAGCTTCATTATAAGACCAAATTAAATCTCTCCTAAATTTCATGTGTTTGGTTGCTCCTGTGTCTAAAACCTATACATCTGTGAGCTCATCTCTAGCCTCATATTTAATATAATCAATGTGCCCCAAAGTAGTGAATGCAGATTCATAGGCAACATTACTAGATTCATCATAGTCATGATTGTCATACTGAGTAGAGTTAGACTTAGTAACTTTTTGTGGCCTCTAAATTTTATCAAAAGGAATCCTACATTGTGAGGCAATGTGACCAAATTTTCCACATCTATGACACTGAGTGTCTGATCTACCTCGACCTCTGCCCCTATATGAGTTGTGACCATGTCCTTGATCACTTGTTTCATGTGAATGTGATTGATTATATTGTTGATTATTTGAATGAACCCTACCTTTATTTTGATATCTACCTCCTCTATAACCTTGACCCCCTGTATAACTGTTTCCTCTATTATTTTGATGCCCAGATGAAGATGAACTACGCTTTGACTCTAAAACATGGGCTTATTCAATTTTATTGGATTTATTGGGTAGAGAGAGGTCATGTTAGATGAGAAAATAAACCAACTTATCAAAGGTTATACCTGTGATCTTGTCAAAGACATGCAACATTTCAACAAAATTCCTATAGGACCCTCGTAGTCCTTTCAAAGCAACAGTAACTATGAGGTCATCATCTAGTTTTCCAAACCCAGCCTTAGTGTACTTAGTAGTGATATTTTTCAACTTAGACATATATTCTCCCATATCCCCATCTTCATCTAATGACAAAGTAAACAACTGCATATGAATATTTATCTTCTTATGCTTATGTTTCTTATCATACAAATCTGATAATGTTTTCCATGTAGTGTAATTATGAAGAGAATTTTCAATATGAACATAAGTATCATGAGTACAACAACATTTAATGAGTGCTAAGGCATTAGAATAATACAAATTGAATATATCTAATTTATCCTTCTCTATTGGTAATGTGGGATTTTCATTCTTAACAATATCCCATAACTCATTAAAAACTAGTGAAGCCTCCATCAATCATTTTCAATCTGAATAATTGGAAATTGTTAATCTATCACCATCTGAAAGCAAATTTTGAATTTTTGGTATTTTGAAATGAAAAAAAGTGTAGTAGAGAAAAGTGCGACAAAATATAAAATAAATGAAACAAATATCACACTCACTACACAAGACACTGCTTTTACGAGGTTTTGCACTTAACCTCTGCATAGAGCGTAAAAAAAAACAAGTATTTTTTATGGGTTTTTTCACTTAACCTCACCAAAAATCAATGATTACACCCTTATTTCAACAAATTACAACCTTATTCTACCAATTACAGCCTTATCTCACCACAATAATGTAAAATAAATATGATTGAATTCCCCCTTTTTCAATTTTTAAAATAACACAATACAATAAGTATGTGTTTTACAATATTCAGATTTAAAAGGGAATATTCCTTTTTAAAAAAAACATATTCTAAATCAAAAAGAATTTTGTCCAAAAAGAAGGGATTTGAACCCTTAACCTCCTCCTTTGCAAACTTCTTACAAAATAGACTTAACCAATTTCTCTAAGAGCATTTTCAGAACATTACACTCAGAAATTTCTACTTATCCCAGATTTTGTGTATGAGGGAAAATAATTTTTTTTTTATATGTATGTAAATAAATTCAATTTTTTTCCTTTTTCAGCCTTCTCAAGCAAGCTTCCTCCCGTGGGACCCACTAAGGCAAATTTTTGATATCAAAAAACTTTAGAAACGACAAAAATAAATTTATGAGTTTTATACCTATGCCATTCTTCCCTAGGATGCCATGGCTGCTACTGGAAGTTTTTTTCTTCACTTGTTCTCTCTCCTATAGGCTGTATAAATCTATATAGGCTAGATAAAATGACTTTTCACTGAGTTTTTGTAGATTTTCAAGGTATGTTTTGCAGGGAATGGATTTGAAATGAAGCCTGGGCATTGGAAGGTCATACAACAGGCTGTATAACTGTAAAAAATTGCCAAATTTTCATTTTGAATGCAAAAAAATAGTGGTTTAATAATATTTCTAGGTGTTTTATATTTTAAGAGGCTTGAGAATAAATGGAAATAACAAAGGCAGCCATGAATGGAAAATACAATTTTTTTAACAGGTAAATAGGCCATACAAGTCTGATTTTTACAAAAAAATAATGAATTTAATAACATTTAAATGCTAAAAAAATCATTTTTATGCCAGATGAGGAGGTTTGAACACAATTTTAATGGAGTATGAATGATCAAAATGACCAGATTGTGGTATATGGAAAATAGACAGGTTTAAATGTAAAAAAATATTTGAAAAATTAAAATAATTTAATAATTTTTCAAACATTTAAACCAATAAAAATTTTCATTTTGTATGGCATACCTTATTTCATGCCAAAATGATATCATGTGAATTTGAATTTTCACCTTCCTCCTTCGAATTCACCAAGCTCCCAAAATTACCATGTTCTGATATCACTAATAACTCCTTGAATCAAATAGGTTGAACCTTGTCCCTGCTTACTGCGAGTGCACAAGTATTTTATTAAATTCAAAACATCAAGTACATAAGGGTGCATTTATTCGATTTAACCCTTTTTTAATGCAGACATGGATTTATATAGTTTTTACCAATGACTGGTAAAAACAACTAATCCTATAACCAACTAAATACGAGAAAACAACCCGTAAGGTAGTTCTAATTAATAAATATAAAACATGAAAATTACCTAAAATTAAACTAAGTTTATTTTATGGTGGTGTATTTACTAAAAGATGTATGCCCCATTTACAATAATATTCATTAACCTACCAAAAATATAACCTAATGTTAAGACTTTGGAACAAGTCCTAACAATTAATGCAAGGTCACCTGGGAATGACACAATGATGGAGTTTGATAATGAAGTTAAGAAGTTGGATTATAATTTTTTCAATGACCAAAATCATGAAGGAAATTTGATTTCAACTAATACCATAATTGGAGAATTGAAATAATGAATCTAGAACATTGCCACTACATCTACATTTAGTTGTGAAGAACTTCATTAGTTGTCCCTGTACCAAGTGAATGTAGATAATTTGGATATGAAAATCAACAGTATTAGAAGCAAGCGTCAGGAAATGAAAGAGTTCAATTACTCAATAGACATTTCCTATAGGTACATAGATGGACCAGATGAATACTTGATCAGGGTAATTCTCTAGAGATTTGATGATTTATTAAAAGGAAAAGAGTTGTCAATATGACAACAAGAAGAGTGAAGATTTTCTTTCAGTGTTCCTACATTCTCTCCTCTTATTACTTTGTACCTAACTTGTGTAATTTCACTCTTTTCCTCTTTAAAATGTGCATTATATTTTTGCAAATTATCTTTTCAAATTTTCCAACTTTATTTTTCAAGTTGTACAAGTTGACAATGTGATTTTGCAAGTAGTTAAAAAACTCCAATTTTTTTCTCAAGTGGTGCTTATTTCTTAAAGAGTTTTTTCACCTTTTCAAAATCGTAATTTCTCATTGATATTTTAGAACATCTGTAAAAAGGAAAAATAGGTGGTTTTGCACCATAAACACCCATTTTTTCCTATAAATACAAGTTAGAGCTTCATAATAAAGTTTCAAAATAGATAGAATTTTTGACAAAGCATTGTAAAAGGAGATCAATCTTTCTACTCTTTAGAATCAATACAAGAAAGGTTTTTATAAAAATTGTGTTACTTATATCTTTTGAATTACATCTTTAATTCAATTCATTTTATCTAATTTTCCTTGCTATTGTTATAAATTTCAAACTTTTGAGAATAGAA